>QNQO01007703.1:0-449629 GCA_003290165.1 Berberis thunbergii
TATGTCCTCATTACTTTTAGTGCCATTTATTTCCTTTGACAAAGATGATTTTGACGAAGAGAGCACTTCAACGAGAGACTGAATAAGATGGATACAAAATTTGAATCCTTCAGTGTTAGTACCACCCTTTGGGGATGCACCTTTGCAGCGCATATCAGAAGTGCAGTTCCTCCCATTTTGATTTTGATGCTATTGGAATTAATCACTCTTTCCGCAAGGGATGAAATACATCCAAAGGCACTAGCAATTCTGTCTCCGAGAACAACATGCAGATCTTGACAAAGCCTTGATAAAAATTCAATCAATTTATCCTGCAGCACAGTTGTTGTGCCACCTATACACGAAACTATTGGGGCTATGGTGTGAGGATATTCAGCTAGAACTGCCCAAGCAGGTTTTGCATTCCCGCTACAAACTTTAGATCGCGACAACAAATAAAGTGCGCCAAGTGCTTCTGATGTGGCAGCAGACTCAACACTACAGGATTCTAGAAGAGAAACTAATGCAAGAACTGTTCCAGCACGATTAATAGAATCAGTAACTGCATAGTCAATGACACGACACTGAAGAAGGCGAGCAATAGCTGCTGCAGCATGGGTTCTTCCATCAACTGTACCTTCTCGCAGAACTCTTGTAACAGGACAAATTATTTCTTCAGGAAATGATGCCTTTGAGACCTCACTGTCCAGAAGAAGATTAGCTAAAGCCCGTGTAGCTTGTTCTGCGACCTCCAGAATGGATGAGTTAGCAAGAACAATCAATGGAGACAGTACGTCTTTGGCTACAGTTGCAATTTCTCTGTTTTGTTGAATTGAGAGGAAAATGGCAGCAAGGCAGGATGAACCTTCCATCAAAATCTCTTTAGAATCCACATTTAGTAGATTCATGATTGACCATAGAGTTTTAACAGCAATTTTACTTTCACGCAAGTCTTTCCGCAGATCAAAGAGCCCAGCCAAAACTGAAGCGGACTTGGCTTGTGTCTCTTCCTTGGCAGAACTCAAAATATTGATTATGGTTTCAATAGCATCATTCGCAGCACTCCCCTCATGCAATATATCTCTCATGGGTGCCACTGAAAGTAAACTTTTCAAGGCATCCAAAACATAAATCTTTGATTCTGGTAAGTCGCTGGTCAATAAGGATGTAAGTTGGCTGATTGTCCCTGTATCTGATTTACGGATGAGATGGTTCAATGTTTTTGCTGCAATTTGTTTTCCATTCTGGCTTCCATTCTTCAGTAGCCACAGCAAAGCAGGAACTGCATCAGCACTTTCAACACATGCCCGTATATCTTCACTAAAACTACAGAGATTCCCCAGGATAGTTGCAGAGTTTTCCCTGGCTTTTGCTGACCCTGACTCTAGAATTTGAACCAGTGGAGGTATGCCCCCGGCAGCGGTAATGGCCCATCTACTCTCATCATTCTCATCGCATAAAAGGCAAAGCAGTGCCACGGAACATTCTTGTTGTTGCTCGGATGACAAACCAAGCAGAGATATTAAAAGCTGGACCCCCCTCACGACCTTGAAGTGCAGACCACAAACTTTTTGCATTTTTGCAAAGTATGAGAATGGATTTTTATCAGCTCATCCTGAACCTCACTAGTTGCCATGGTGATCAAACCAACAAGAAGATGCTTCGCTTCAAATTTTGCAAGCTTCTTTGAGAGAATGCTATTCCATACAAGCTAGCCAAGGCTTCTATAGTGCGCTGTTTCACAAGATGGTGATCGAGATTTAATTGCTCAACCAGGATTTGCTCAATAACCAGGGAATCTGAAGCTCCCATAGATTCTGCTTTGGCATCATATATCATAAGAGCTGAAGCTAAAGCACCCAAAGTATCAGCAATCTGCATGGGTGAACTGCATGATTCAAGGGCTTCACGAGACTTGAGATGACGTATGACAGTCCACCAGATATATTGGCCAATGCACACATAGCATTCTCTTGCAACTCTTGGGCATACTCACCTTGCATAAATTCCTTTGAACGGGGCTATGGTAGCATTAATTTAAAGCAGGTATCCCACTTGAACTAGCAATAATCTGTCTGGCTTCCTTACATTGGGCAGTAAGAGATTTAAGAGCTCCAGCTGCTTCTGCCCTAACAGAAGCTTCATTACCAGGTCCAAGAAGCTTTAGAAGTTGTTTTGTTGCATCAGCAGCTAACACCTTGGAACAAACAGAAGCATCCTCCATCATCATACATGCAAGAAGAAAGCAAACATTAGCTTCACTACTTGATTGTCCTTTCTTCAACAACTTTAGAAGGGTATCCACTCCTCCAGCTTCTACCGTGACAGAGCAAAATCTGTCAGAACTGCTTGAAAGGTTTTTCAAAGCTCCAGTCAATAGGTTATCAACCCAATTTTTCAGAATTAAGACCATTGGCCAACTGTTCCCAAAGCACAGGTACCACTCCTTCTGTTGAGAATATCTTAGATCCAATATGATCCTTAGCCCCGCCTTGAGAAACAGCATATATTGCCTTTGCAGCTGCAATCTGTCCTTCTGCAGAGCTGGACCTGAGGAGCCCGAGCAATGGTGGAATACAACCTCCCAGCAACACTTTCACCCTTAGTTCATCTTCCTTACAAAGAGAACCCAAAACTGTTGCAGCTTCCATCTTTACTCCAAGCGAACCTGATCTGAGAAGTGAAACAAGTACCGGAACAGCTTGAGAATGAGATCCAACAGCACTAAAAGCATTATCACGTGTATCAATGAGGCCCATGAGCTGCTTCAGAAAGCTCTCTTTCTCCTGTGCATTCAAGGAATTCCGCCGCAACTGTTCAATACATTGGCAACACTTGCCACTGTTCCATCTGGATCCTCTATGGTTGCATGATCCCTGTAGGTAAATCAGTACGAATGATATCCTGAGGTTTGCAACTAGTTCTGAAGTACGCAAATGGTCCCAAACACGATAAAGGATATGATAATATTAACCTCATTTTAATAAGAAAATGATTAGGCAATCCTTCAAGCTTTTCTTTAATTAAAATATATGCCAAAAAGATTTCAATATTTATCATTTCAGAATGCAGGAGAAGATACAGAACATTTTTCAAAAAAAATAAAAATAAAAAAGATAATTAGAGAACTGTGATTTCTTATCCAAAATAATAAACCTATGATGGATGCTTTCGGTAAAGAAAGAACTTAAAATTGACTCTCTAATTGACTAAAACAATCCTAAGCATTTCCCACCTACATGATGTAAAATAGGGATATTGAAGTGTACATAAACAAGGTTCTCAACAAACACACAAAAAACCATAAAAAGGAGAAGGTGAACCTTAATGGTCACCTGAAGCAAAAGAAGTATAAGCCTCCCTAATTTTATTTTATTATTTTTCTTAAGGTTACTTTCAAATACACCCACGAGATATATATGCTGGAAAAATTGGACCCTTCTTAGACCTTAACCCAAATTCAAAGCAGTGGACTCCTGAATCCGCTATAACCTATAGGAATGAAATCAGCCAAAGGACCCCAGCACCAAAGTGCCAACGGGAGTAAGACATTTATCATCAGGTGGAAAGATGACAAAAGCCTCCATGTGTAACATGGAAATGTGTTAGTAAGAGTGAAAGCTTGCTTAGAATCCTTACCGAGGCCTAACAAAGGAGTATATTATGACCCAGAACCACTTGTACTAGCAATTGAAGCCTTAAGATAGTCTTCTAATTTTAGTCTGTACACACTAGCCTCATCCAGAGACCAATGTCAAGACGCGCCATCAGCCTTGATTAGCGATTGAAAGCCCCTAAATATACCTATAATTTTATGATTCTCTGTCTCCCAAAGATTTGCTTGAATATATAATTTACATATCTAATTTATAAATAAAAATTTAGACATCTGCATTGCAAAAGCCTGGACACAGATCTGTATCATTGCCGTACCAGTATCCGATACCATAGTCCCATCGAGGAATATCAGTGCTACCTAGGTGACAACAATATTGGACCCTATCATATATCTCACTTGGGAAGGATACATAGTCGATGGAAGTGGTGACCTTCAGTAGCAATGGGAATATTGTTTTCCCAATACTAAGTGAAATAACAAGAGGGGGCAGAAGCGTTGAGGGAGAGACACTCTTTGGTATGATGAATGTCATCATTAGCTTCTTGCCAAGTATGAGTTGGTAAAGATCTCGGGGATCGCTC
This sequence comes from Berberis thunbergii, assembly GCA_003290165.1. Classification (NCBI taxonomy): domain Eukaryota; kingdom Viridiplantae; phylum Streptophyta; class Magnoliopsida; order Ranunculales; family Berberidaceae; genus Berberis; species Berberis thunbergii. The sequence continues at coordinate 4,180 of QNQO01007703.1, forward strand.
TAAAATGTGTGACCTGGTGGAAGCAACAACATTCAATGATACTTAGCCATGCAGCGAGGATGTGTCGAGGGCTGATAAGAATACTATAAGTGTATAAGAATCTGGAAAAAAATTTACTACATTATTGAGCGAATATTATGCATGGACGGAAAGCGCAATCAACACAAATCCAGGATTTTTCTTTTCTGTCGCACAACTGGCTAAATGTCACTAGATAAAGAAATGGACTTTGCTGTTATAATATCATAAGACCTTTGATTTAAAGAACATAAATTCACATCTCATAAATTAAGCATGTTTAACACCAAAAGAAAGAAGTCTGAAATCTTAAGAGCATGTTTAACACCAAAAGAAAGAAGTCTGAAATCTTAAGAGCAAGTTTGAACAGACCTTAAACCTAACTTCATAACTGAATGCGCAGTTGAAGGTTCCGAATCATGCAGCTTTGCAGCCAGATTTCTTTCCTGTGACCATTAAATATAAGTTATGTTAAAAGTGAGTACTAACTAATCAATGAATACAGAAGCAGGGGCACACGTGTTTAAGACCAGAATGAATAGTCAAGAATAAACAATGAAACTAGGCAGTGCTTCCTTGGAAGAGAAGTAATTATATTTCAACCCATGAGTAAACCATTAAAGTTCAAGAATAAATTCCACACCAACTGCATTTTGCATTGAAGGGATTGACTAAAAGAGATGAGCAGAAACCATCAATGATATTTTTAAAACCATCATAATTGTTACTCCACAAATTTTAGCAGAAACAATCTCACAGGCATTAATTATTTATTCAAATATCCCAGTGCAAAATACGAAGATTAAACCAATGATTTAAAATTTGACATGCAGAAAAGTGGAACTCGAAGTGCCATCAATTACAATTCAACATCCAAGAACTGAAATAAATAACGAACTTCCTTAAATGATGATAACTTAAAGACTATCTTTTCTGTTTTCGGACAAAATCAAATTCAGTAAGTTCAGAAGCAAAGAGAGCAATATAATACCTCTCCCTTCCTCCAATAAAAAATGGAGGAAAGATGGGGAGACAAAACATTGCCACTGAGGACCATGACTGTCCTAATAGACCTACCAAATCAACCCCGATCCTAAGTTACACATGCAAAATACAATGCCTCAAAATTACCAGAATCCCCCCACTCTAAAAAAAAAAACCTTTGAGAGGTTGCAAGTAGCAAATGCTCACTGATTGACACATTGATTCCTTAAGATGATCTGGACCCCTCAGAAGAAAGCTTATACATTTTATTTGGCCAAAATTCAAATTAAGATAATCCTTCCATCTGCAATTAATAACCTTCAGAAACAAGAAATTTAGATTTGGAAATCAGAGACTCAATATTGGGCTCGGGATAGTGTTTGATTCGTTGACATGAACCCAATGCTTCTTCTTCACTGACTTGGTTGAGTCAAGAAGTAACCACCGGCAAACCCGCTCATGGGGGCTGTGTTGTCATCCAATGACAGATGAAAGCCACCAAACCCCTTGATCTCATTCCAGCATCTTAAAAGACAAAGAGCCCACAGACCAAATCATCTGACAAAATGGTGCTTCAATTTTCAAGAACACCATATAAATGCTTGGATGAATGACACCCATCAGTAGCCATTGCCACTCAACCTTGTGCTACTGGCACTTCGTCAAGACGACAGCCATTGCAAGAAGATTTGTACCTTAATAAACCCATATGTACTATAATGCTTGCACCACCAGTTATGTCATCGTCTTACTCTCTTTCTCAGGTTGGCATTGACCCTGAGAGCCCATGTGCTCCTCATTAGATGCTCATGACACGCTGGAAAGCCGCTATGTCTGCCTCTAGAACGTATTATGTAAGACAATATGTAATGTTAACAAACCAACCAAAGTGTTATGGATGACAATACGTAATGTTAACAAACATCAACAACCAGCCAAAGTGTTTGGAAGATAACCCAATGCCAAATAGGAGCAAGGAATTCCAACACTGAGCCTCTCGCATTTCTTTTACACAATCCTAGATGTTACAAAAATCAATAACAAGATACTAGACTGGATCCCTACAAGGTGTAGTAGATAGCACAATGACATATAAGAGCAAGGATTTCCAACACTCACCCTCTCTTCCCCCAATACATGTTTAAAAGTTCTATTGTTTAAAAGTTCTATTGTTCCTCTCTTCCCACAAAACCCAACATATTGCAATGACGGTATCAATTTGGATAGCCTACTAATGATACATCCTACCTTTAAGCACTCGAACAATACTACTAGGGAGGTAGTACAGATTTTAGCTTATTAAATTATTTTTAGAAGGGATAATGTGCAGTTGCGCTCACCACTCTGATCTTCCTCGGACTCATTTTTCCTCAGAGACTTGGATATTTTTTTGCGTTCTGTTCCCCAACTTATTCTATGACAACATCACCACAGCTTATTTGACCATCAACCTTGTCTTTCTCCTTCATTATCACAATAGACACATTGGGTTTACGACTTTGTACATGAAAAATTGGAATATGGATCTATCTTGGTTCAGTACGCTTCCCCCAAACACCAACTTCCCGACTTGTTCACAAAGGGTCCCCCCCCCCCCCCCTCAAATTTAAAAAAATATTATTTTATATTTAGCCTTTAAAAAAAAATTATATAATGCATATATACATTATAAATATTATTTATTCAACTATTTCTATATTTGTATATTGGCGTAGTGGTTTAGAGTGTTTAACTTTTGGTAAACAACCCGAGTTCGATACTCTCCAAGTGCATGATTTTTTATGGTTATTGATAATTATTTTTTTCATCATTGTCACTCTCCTAATTTTTTTTTTCATACAATGTTATTATTAATTGTAAACATTAAAAAATTGTTTAGTTTAATAAAAATTTATTTTCGGTCCTCTCGGAGCGCATAATTTCTTTATGGCTATTCACAGTTACAATTTTGTTATTGTGACCTACCCCTACTTTTTTGCTTTCAACGCAAATTTATATGTAATTGCAAATAATAATAAAATGAATCGCTGGTTCACAAGTGGTGTAAACCTCCAACAAAAAAAATATTTGAAATTAATATCTAAAATAATAAATATAGAATTCAATAAAAATATATGTCATTAGCTAACTCATACAAAATTTGAGCCTTATAAAACTCATTTTTCTATGAAATTGTATTAGGATCTTATTATGTTCGTAAATTTCATTTTTTTTTGCTTCAACTAGATACTTATCTTAATTATTTTGTGATTTTAATTATATATTCTATTTATTACGCTCATTTGCCCCTTGCTAAGGTTATTGATATTGTGACCTATTTTTGGCTTAAAATTTAATTACACTGGATTCAATTTGGTATATGCAATGTATTTTTATAGTTGTATTTTTTTATTTTACTAGCTCGGGTAGAAAAAAAAATTGTTTGCCATTTCGCCCCCCTTGCCTAAAATCCTGGGTCCGCCATTGGGTATACCATATCTATTGATGAACACACTACAATGTAATGCAACCCTACTTGAGTCAGCCTCTTCCACTCAATCATCAATTACAGTGCTCTTATTAATGCCCATGCAACATTGTTTTTAATACTCAAGAGATTCATGCGGCAATTCGATCCTTTCTAAAGTAATCTTCAGCTAAATAAACTTAACTAGATCTCATTGCATATAACTCACTTTTCTACGTACACAAAACTAAAATTTTGTGCCTAAAGAAAGCTCCTGGCTAAAACCATTTCAATGGGATGAAGAAGGCTGAGCATCTTCAGCCTTCAATGCCAATTACAGATTATTGGGGAAATGACAGCTTTCATGCATTCATCAAAAGAACAAGCGACTAGTTATTACATACCAGATCCTTTGCCCCGTGGCTGTTGCCATTGCCATTGCCATTGCTAGTAGAATACCTCCATGCTACAGTCGCCATCTTCGCTGCTTCTTAATTTATCAAATACTGATTCTATCTCTATCTAAACCTTCACCTGGCCAACCATCTAGATAGAAAACCCTCCTGCCAACAAAAGTGGCAACATGGAATGAAAACTCAACTCAAAAAACGCAATTTACCATTCCAATTTCAACAAACAACCAAATCAGAATGCACAGTGGATACATTACACATACATGCTTAAGATTCAAATCATATCAATTCATAATTCATCCACCAAACATGAAAAAGCAAGAAACTTTTAGGCAGAAATCACGAAATCCACACCAAATACACAAAATTCCAACAGAACAATATCAAAGTCATAGAGCGCAATCACCAGATCAACTGTCCTACAACACAAGATTTGACCTTTATCACACAAAACACCCCAAGGAGATAAATTTCGCAGAAAAAATACAATAATTCAGCAAATTAAAAGTCCAAACGATCTAAAATCAACCCAAAAACTCACTCAGTGACCCAACCCACCAATGAAACAGGTAGAGAAAACCAAATTGACACATTGGTGTCTGAATTGATGGAATCTCGAACAAATTCACAAAACCCATGAAGAAAAACCAACTCAGATTTGAATCTAGTAAGAAAATTTGACCATGAGTGGACTTTACAGCTGAACCAGCTGCACTCCACTACACTACACTTGAGACCAAAAGTTTGAAAATTCAAAGAGAAGAAGAAGAAGAGATCTTACAAGCATGGATTTCGCTGCAGAGAAGAGGATAGATGAGAGACAGAGAGGAGAAAAAGAACACTTGCGTATGATGTGTCTGAGCAAGAGTTTTCCTTATTTTATTGTTTTACAGAGAAGCTGAGATGGTATGATGTGTCTGAGTGAGCGTGTGGACAGTCTCATGGGCACCGACAAATGATGTGAGTTGGTTCCACTTCGAGGACAGCTTGCGTGTTTCATTATCACTTTCACTTTCACCACACTGGGATTTCATTGCATTGCATTGTAATCGCAGTATGGTCAAAATGATGATGTGGAGTTAATGGGAAAGGGGTGTTTAAATGGAAATGTTTTTAGAGATAAACTCAAGAAATAAAATGGGTTTAAGGAAATAAAATGGGTTTAAGGTTGATTGAAATGGAAAAAGGAACAGGATTCTTTGTAATTGTGGATTTAATTTGAAAGAGATTTTGTTCCGAATAAAAGAGTTATTATGTGTTCTCGATTATTTGGCTCAGTGACTCTAATTTTACTTTAAAATTTTGTTTTTTGAAATTATTTCATGTAAGTATTTAAGTAAAATTAATTCTATAAAAATAAAAACTATGATTTGGGGGAATAAAACACAATTTGATTGATAAACATTGTAAGTAAGTCTTCATTATTATAAGTATTATCAAAAAAAAAAAAAAAGTCTTCATTATTATAAGCACTATAAATTTCATGATTTGTGTTTTTTTTTTTTTTTGTAACATTGGACAATTTACAATAAGTAAGTTGATGCTTTGTTTTTCGGTTGGTTCAACAAAGTTAAACATATCATGAAATGTTGTAGCAACTCATCCAAACAACACGGTACATGCGATCTTATTATTATCTCATATTTTATATTTCGGTTATTTAGCATTTAGGTCTTATATTTTCTACCAGTTTTAAGTTTGGGTTTCAAATTTGTTCAGCTTTGAGTCTATGTCCCAAGACTACGTAGACATAATTGACTATGAAGAACTCATTATCTAAATTACCATTTTGCCCTAATTTTCCCACTGATCTCCTCCTCTTCTCTACTACCAACACCACCATTGCACCAATTTTCTCTCCTCCTCTCTGCTACGACGACCAACACCAACACCACCAACAACTTCCCATTTTCCCTCCCCTCTACTGCTAGCAACCAACACTGCCATCACCACTAATTTCTCATTCTCCTCCTCCTATATTCGAACATCACCGCCACCACTAGCAATTTCTCCTCCTCCATTTTCATTTTGTTGTTGGGCTGGTTTCTAAAAGGAGGGGGAAGAAAAGAATATGGATCTTTTATTTTTATTTTTTTCATGAAATTGTTTCCAAAGGATTGGAATTTAGAGATGTCAACACGTGTTAATTAACCATGTCTATTAACAATTATTTTTAATATCATAAGTATTTTATTTAAGTAACAGTCAATGACGATCAATATCGTCTTGAGACCTAAACTCAAAACTGGTACAAATTATAAAACCCAAATGTTAAATAACCCTTTATATTTTGAGGTTTTTCAGATATCTACTTACATAGGTAGGTAAGTTGTCTTTTACTTATGGTCGTTTATTATTCTGATTAGGTGAAATTATAAAGGTATATGCAAGATAATGTCAAGAATAACATATATCAATTTCAACTCAATTTTGTTTTTGAGATACAAATAAAGTATTTCTACTATGAGTAATTTTATGATGTCTTATTTGGGTGCCTCTCTGGGTTTTCTTTTTACACTTTTTACTCATTATCTTTAATAACACAATCACAAACATCATTCACAGAAGGGATAGAAACGTCAAAAAGCACAAAAAAAACACCCAAACAAGGCAGTCTAGAATTTTTCTTCTACTATTATGAGAAGTTGCAGTGAGCCGAGCCACAAATTTGTAAATGTTTAACGGTCAAGGAAATGACATAAATTTGGTTTATCTTTATTTGTATTCTTTTTCTCTTTTTTGTGCAATTTTTAAAATTTTAAATTATTAATATAGATAATTGGTTAATTTTTTTTTCCTTTAGCCATGCACACACGTACGTTTGCATACTAGCATTTTAAATATTTGGCTGGAAGCCTTCCACTACTCTGATCAACCTTAATTAATTACCAAATGTGATAGATCACATTAGAAAGAGCATTTCATCGTCATAGATCAATCCAAGAGTTTTCTTTTGTGAGCACTAACACTTTGTATCCAAAAAAAAAATGCAATGAAAATATATACCATATCAACACACCTTGTTTTATTATTTCAAAAGTATATGAATAAAGAGAAGGTATGGCCTAACTTCACCAAAAAAAAAGTGTTTATAACTCATTAGCCATATTTTCAAGGATATCACCTATTCCCTGGTATATAGTTTTCAACATTTACACCATAAAAGAAATTAATTGCAAACCAACAATGTCTTTTATGCATTGCCAAAGTAATCCCTAAGAAACGATTATAACATGTTATTATTTTAGGGTGTAGAGTTCAAATCTCCACACTTATGTGCAAATAATCCAAAGTCTAGACTTTACTTTTTAACATGAGCTCTAAAGGATATTTTATGAACTTTTTTTTATCCTGAATACATGACTAGGATGGGTTTTTTTTTAATTACAAGCAAAATTTTGACTAGCTCAGTTGATAGATTTGTGGCTGATGGAATTACACCTCCAGGGTTTGAACACTTCCAGAAGCATTCAATGGTTCTGAAATCTAATAAAAACCTTGCTCGCCTTTTAAAGAAATGGCTACGTTAATCAAAAGTTGACCAATATTCATATTGTTTGTTTTTGCCAAATTAGAATCAAAGATTCTTATTCCAGTAAACAACTAGGAAGTGTTTACTAAAAATGTTATACGTGAGAATGAGGATAAAAGATGAAGAAAGAAAAGAAGAACATTAACTTGATGATATCTTTAATTTGTTTTTACATTTTTAAAAATTATTTTCTTAAATTGGAGCAATGAATATTTTTTTTAAAAATATAATTCCATCTTCAATCTCAAGAAGATTATTTTTTTCTCCTCAGGAATTTTCATTTGAAACAAATATAGCTAAAGTTTAAATGATTCAAGTAGGTAGAAACGAATATAGCTAAAGTTTAAATGATTCAAGTAGGTTGAGCTCAATGGTTACATGTCAATAACCTATTTTTATTTTTTTTTTAAATACACATCATCAGCTAGATAAGAATTTTGAAAAATACCATATATTACGGAGTAAAATATTGTAACTAAATATTACACATGTTCGCTAGCATTGTGGATTGGGTGGACAAAATTACCTTAAATTAAATAGAGATCCGTAGGTATGATCAGTGTGTCAAAGCTGACTTGGATTTCTAGTGCTTGTCCAAGCATGTAGCAGAATACTGTGAAGGCCTATTTATAGTTTATAGATAAATGATGACATTAAATAAATTATATTAGGAGCTTAGGTATAATTAATCAATGCTTGAGAGTGGATGATTTTGATTATAAAAAACAGTAGGGTGTAAACGTGCTCTATGTGCTCGGATATTAAGTAATTTTTAAAAACATGTAATAATATTTTCATTTGTAAAGGCTTATTTATAATTTATAGATAATTGAAGGGCTTCAAATATATTATGTTAGGGATTTAGGTGTAATTAATGAATATTGAGAGCGACTGAATTTGATTATAAATAATCTGAATTTTGGAGGGCAAAAGTGTTAATAAAAATGTAATAGTATTTTTTAATTAAAAAACATAAATACACCTGAAACTATTATTTTATATGTAATTATTAAGAACATGAAATGTCAAAATTGGAAATTAAAGTTAGAATTGAAGACATACATTTTTTACTATTCATTTGAAAAAATAGAGTTATAGTAGTAGAGATGAATGTCGAAGGCAAAATGAAAAATCTAAAAGTTAGATGTAAGGGTCTACTTATAGTTTATAAATAATTTGGAGCTTCAAATAAATTATGTTAGGGACTTGGGTATAATTAATCAATGTTTAAGAGATGCTAGTTTTAATTGTAAAAAATATGAAATGTGGAAGGAAAATGAGAATTTTAAATTTAACTGTAAGGGCATATTTATAGTTTATAAATAATTAGAATGCTTAAAATAAGTTATGTTAGAGGCTTAGTTATAATTAACAATATTTAAAAGAGACTATTTTTATTGTAAAAAGTATAAATTTGATTGGACAAATTGAAATTTTCTTAAAATCAGGCTGAATACACAGTAATTATTCATCCCACCCTTTTGTCATTCTAATAATTCAGATATTTATTACATTCACTAATTTGATTCTTCTCCACATTTTGTATCTGTGAATTCATGGTGTGAATTTGGAAAGCTTTGAGAAACACATCTGAAGTTTGAATTGAAATTTAATATCCAACATCTTCACATGGTGTAATAGGTACAAAACTCAACAGGGTGGCCATTTGTTGTAGGACAATTCCAAATACATTCACACCACATTAGCTTGAATAATAATAACACATAAATATATTTTTTTTTTGACATAAAATGGTATTGTATGTCCATTCATTATTTTAAATTTAGATATATTTGGGTACACATGATCAATTTCTTTAGTAACCCAACACCCTCCAACTACACTCGGTACCAAATGATTCTACGTGTGTTGCTTCACTGTTAAGGTGTGTATTCTCTTTTGGAAAAGAAATTTTCTAAAGAGCCAGGCCTCTAGCGTCAGAGAGGCTTGTGTGTGTTTGTGTTTAATAAGCGAATTATAAGAATTGAAAAATTCTAATTGTCGAGGGAACCAGCGAGGGACCCCACAGGGGGGGGAGTCGTTTATCCCCCCGAGATGCACGTTTGAATATTCGGGATCTGTGCATTGAAAATTCAAGTACGCATCCCGGGAGAGATGAACGGCTCTCTCCCCCCCTGTGGGGTCCCTCGCTGTCTTCCTCGACTGTTAGACAGGTTCATAAGAATTTCTAGAATAATGAAGGATATTTAGGCTCCTTGACACAAACCTGACGTGCCTGACCTGACTCTCTAGACCAACTGTGGAAAAAGTTCAAGAGATCAACAATACCCAATAATTTAAAGATCCCAATCACCTCATCATCCAAATTAAAGCTTTTTGTAAAAAGAAAAAGAAATCTTCTACTGAGTGCATTTGATTATGATTATGGTGAGTGCATTTGATTATTAATGCTTTTACCATACATCGTATCTTCCTTTGATTACTACATTCCATAATGCGATATAGTTAGTCTTTTGATTGGTGAACATCTCCCCATTACTTAACTATTAAGTGAAGATAATAAAATAACACTCATGTCAATAAACCACTTCCAAAGCAATAATACATGTATCATGCAATTTCTTTTGTATGCATGGTTTATGTCATTGTGGTATTAATTTAATAAGTAGCAAACCTTTTGGAATTTGATAAACTATGTTATAATTGCGTGGAATGTTGAAGTAGTAACATGTTTAATGTTTCTTGAATAATTAGCTGGTGGATTTCACTTTAATTGTGTAGCAAGTAAAGTAAAACAAATTTAATAAAAAAAAGTGTTATACAATAATTAGCCAATAAAGAAAAGGCAAAAATCATTCAATTTAAGATTGTTATCCATAAAGCCTGATTAAATATAAAAAGTAAAGGGTTATTTGCTATGTGATGCTATAATAAATAGCTAATTGAAATTTGTCCTTATTTAATTTGTATTGCAATTTTCCCCTAAGACTAGTAGTCAACGTGTGTATTTTCAAAATAGATGACCAAAATGCCATTCATAAATCAAAGATTGAGATTTAATGTTTCGTATCTCGAAGAAAACTATAAGTGATGCAGACGATTTTTGCTCACTGTTTGACCTTAACCGGCTGACCTGTACAAGGAACGCACATGAGCCACGGACCACCATTGTGGTGGCTAATGACACTCCAATGCTAAAGTCAGACAATGATCTGAAGAAGGCTTAAAGTTGTAAACATGGAATTTATAGCATACCTTTGTTCACCAACCTCATGTCTTATTTATAGTGCGGAGTCCTGGTTCGACCAAGCCATCAGTAGCGTAGTTTAGAGAAAAGATCTTCTTGAAAAATTTTCTCTAATTAGGAGTCGTCTTGTAGATGGAAGTTTTTCAATTAGACTTGTGCTCTTAGACACATGGGAGATAGTTTCCAATTGGAGTAATGTCCATAGGTGAAAGTTTCCACATACGACGTATAATCTGGCATTTGCTTCCTAGTTGGAGACAAAGTGTTGTCGGCTTGTCTGTTTGAAGCTGATCTTTGAGATACTTGCCTAAATAGGTCTTACGAGTATTGGAGATGGTTGTGAGACGTGTGGGCTTAGTAGGACATAGAAATATGGGTCCGTTTGATGGACTGCACTACGCGGACTTTCGTTTGGGCCGGATCAGTGCTAGACTGATGTTTGGGCCTGTTATTCCTTTGGATCATCATGACATGTGTACAATACAGATGAAAGGACGTTTTGGTGTATCATTAGTTGTTCCCCCCGAATTAGTGGGGCGTCTAGTCGATCCACTAAATCTCTGAATAGTGATTGTACCGTCATGATGATTGATCTCGAAGTGACATCTCGAGCAACACATAACATTAATGAATATGTGACTGCTCAAGGAGAAGGGGTACTGTTTATATTGTTTATAAACAGTCATTGTTTCAAGGAAGATCTTTTTTGTTTCTTTTGTGGCGTCTTTTTGTCTCTTCTTTGTATTTTCTTTTTCGTAAGTGTTCTTTTGCAAAGTTTGATTTGTATTTTCCTTCAATGGCGGCTAAGGTCGAACTTACTTCCAGACAAGAGTTGTCTTATACTTTCCATAAGCTTTTTGAAGAGAGCTTGGTTGATGAAATCGAGTTAATTAGGCTTCAGGACATGTACCGTGTTTCCATAGATTTGGAGATCGTCCCTGTGTTCACGACTCGGACTCCAACTACACCCCCACAGGGTTATATTGGGATGCACTGGGGCATGTTTGAATCTGGTTCCCAGTGCCAGACGACATTTGGTGTTTCTTCCTTTATCTTCGTATGCCTCTCGCTCAATTGACCCCAAGCGGGTTTAAGATTTTGCTTGCAACCCTTATCAGAGCACATGATGCTGGCCTTCGCTTGACTCCGAAGATAGTTCAACGCCTAACCACCGCTTGATTGGATTCTATAGGCATTTGTGTATTGAGCACTTCTGATTGCTTGCATCCTATAGCGGGAGATACTGAGCCTTGGCAGAAATATTGGTTTCTAACTTCAGCGGATTCCCCATACTTTAGGCTAGGAGGACGTCGGGTCCCCAGATTCTTCCAGTTTGTTCTTAGTAAGTGTTTTGTCACTGTGTCACCATCTCGTATTCTGGATGTACATAACACTAACTTGATGTTTTTGTTTCTTTTTTTCAGAAAAGTTTGCGACTCCGATCCTTACTGAGGAGGAATAGTGATAGAAAGGAGTTTAATGAACTCCCATTGATGTATGTTGAGGAAGTTATAATATCGGGCAACATCGTACAGAACGGGCTGCTCAGATGTTCCCATGAGGCATCTGCTGCACTTAGTTCACCGACTAAAAAGGTAAGAAGTTGTCATTCGAAGAAAAGAAGCCTGGTTATGCCCAACCTGTCTAAGCTGGCTGAATTGGAAGTGGGCATGCCTCCTATTGTTCTTCCTAAAAGGAGGTGACCCACTAATCACGTTGTTTCTTCTTCTTAGTCGCCATCTTTAGTAGAGAAGGAGATGGCTATTGTGAAGCATGAGTTATTTTTGTCTGCTCAGGAGATGGTCCCAATGGATCATAGCCTCTCGCTGGATCTTGTTGTCCACCTGTCGACTTAGAGGGATAGCACATTGGACCAAGGGTCAACGTCGTGAGTAACCATGGGTCCCTGGTGGAGGCCCGCGCTACTGAGTCACATGATTCTATTATCATATTCGGATGCTCTCCACCATGTGGATTCTTTGACTGATCAGCTGCAAGATTCCAGTGTTGTTGCGAACTTAGAAGCCATGCGGGCTGCGACATCCATGTCTGAAGCAAAATTGGTAGTCGTAAAGGCTCAACTGAAGTCGACCTGACTTCTACCCGGGCGGAACTAGTGTGGGCATGTGCTGAGTTGAAACGCTTAGAAGGTGTTGTGGACAAGTAGTCGTCAGATCTGCAAGCTCAGATTGCTGAGAGGAATCGAGCCGAGACCGAATAGGTTGTTATACGACGACAGATCGAGTCAAGAGTTGTTGAGGGACTTCGCCGCGTTCGCGAAGCAAAACGCTTATTGATGGAAGAACGTTCACATTATGCCGCATTAGTAGGCACAATGGATTTTGGGGCTTTGGGACGAAAGTTGCAGGTGCTGTTGGAGGTCGTTCGGGGCGCGCTAGAACTTCTAGAGCTTATTAGAAAAGAGCGCCCTGGTCTTGACCTCAATTTTGCCTATTATAGAAAGGCTGCTTTGAGAACTATCGTATTGGAAGAAAGTCTAGGCTCTTCGGGACAGGTTGCTAAGGAAGTCGTTTTGAACCATGTTGTTCCAAAATAGTTGTAATGTCTTTCTCAGGACAAAACAAAACTTTTTAATGAAAGTCACATTTTGTAACTTTACTTGTTTGTCTTGTAATGTCGTGCCATTGTGTCTTCTTTAGAAGCTTTTGACCCATGCTGCGGGCCATGAAATTAGTATTTTCAGGCCCTTCATGCTGGCAGATGGTTTGTGTTGTCAGTTGAGTTGCAACAAAATTGACTCGTTGGGCAACCTTTGTCTATAGTTGAGTTGCAATGGTCCCTGGCGAGTCACCGCCACAAGTCGTGAAACCGCCGAATATACTCTTACTCCCTAAGCCATTGTTGTTCATGCACAGTGGGCTAGGTGTTGGGATGTTTCAGAAGCCGTCATTATTAGTAGGAACTGACTAAGCTTACCTGGCGAGGTTTGGAGATTATTGTCTGTTGGCGAGTCATCATCATCAGGCATAAGAGTGTCGACTGAGCTATAATCAAATTCGGCGACCATGGGTTGTAGAAGAGTAGTGGTCCCGTGGCAAGCCATCAACATCAGTCGGAACTAACTAGGTTTCCACCTTCCAAACCTCTACACCCGCGCGAAGCGAGCTATAGATTTGGGCATTGATAATTCGGCGACCATGGTCTGTAGTAGAGTAGTGGTCATGTGGCAAGCCGTCGACATCAGTCAAAACTGACTAGGTTTCCACCTTCCAAATCATCATCACCCGCACAGAGCGAACTACAGATTTGGGCGTTGACCAAAAGCTATAGTCGTTAGTCGTCACTAACTAGGCTTACCTGATCAGGTTGGTGATCATTTTATGTAAAAGAGCAATGATCCCTTGGAGAGTCGTCGTCATCAGGCATGAGATCGCTTACTAGACTCCCACTTTCTAGGCCATCGTCACCCACATGCAGCAAACTAGGCATTAGGAGCACTAGAAGTCGTCTTCATCAGTCGTGAACTGACTAAGCTTACCTGGTTAGGTTTGACGATCATTGTCTATAGAAGAGCAATGATCCATTTGCAAGTCATAGTCATCAGGCGTGGGAGCGCTGACTAGACTCACACTTCCTAGGCCATCGTCATCCGCATGCAGCGGACTATGCGTCAGGAGCACCAGAAGTCATCGTCATCAGTCGTGAACATATTAAGTTTACTTGGTTAGATTCATCGATCATTGTCTGTAGATGAGCAATGATCCCTTCATGAGTCATCGTCATCAGGCGTGAGAGCGCAACTAGACTCCCACTTCCTAAGCCATTGTCATCACCGCGCAGCGGACTAGTCGTCGGGAGCACCAGAAGTTGTTGTCATCAGTTGCGAACTGACTAAGCTTACCTGATTAGGTTCGGCAATCATTGTCTGTAGAAAAGAAATGATCCCTTGGAGATTCGTTGTCATCAGGCGTGAGATTGCTGACTAGACTCCCACTTTTTAGGCCATCATATGCAACGGGAACACTAAAAGTCGTCATCATCAGTCGCGAACTGACTAAGCTTACCTGGTTAGGTTCGACGATCATCGTCTGTAAAAGAACAGTGATCTCTTGGTGAGTCGTTCTCATCAGGCATGAGAGCTCTGACTAGACTCCCACTTCCTAGGCCATCGCCATCCGCAAGCAGTGGACTAGGCATCGGGAGCACCAGAAGTCGTAGTCATTAGTTGTGAACTGACTAAGCTTACCTGGTTAGGTTCGACGATCATTATCTGTAGAGAAACAATATTATCCCTTGGAGAATCGTCGTCATCAAGCATGAGAGTGCTAACTAGACTCCCACTTCCTAGGCCATCGTCACCCATGCACAACGAACTATTCATTGGATGGATCTTTTGGATTTGGCCACAACGGGACGATTGGACGATGCGTTGGTTGTAATGAACAATAGTGGAAGTTCAATAAAAGCAAATATTTTTATTGATAATATTTTTTGAGGTGTTGTACATTCCATGGTCGCTTAAGTCTGTCACCGTTCATGTCTTCCAACCAGTATGTACCCGGCTTGTTGACCTTGGTCACCATGTAGGGCCCTTCCCAATTTGGGTTCAGTTTTTCAGCACCCACTTCTTTGGTGTTCTGCTGGGTTTTTCTGAGTACTCAGTCTCCTACTCTGAATTCGCGCGGCTTAACCTTTTTGGTATAGTATTGTGCTATTCGTTGCTGGTAGGAAGCTATTTTGACGGAAGTTTGATCTCGCTTTTCCACAAGGAGGTCCAATTCGACGCGCAAGGCTTCGTCATTATCATCTGTTCTAAACTCCTCCATTTGGAAAGTAGGCACTTCGAGTTTCACCGAAACCATGGCTTCTGACCCATAGGCTAGGGCGGATGGTGTTTATCCGGTCGGGATCCTTTTGGTTGTAAAATACACCCAGAATATTCCTGGTAGCTTTGAAACCATTTTACCTTGGCTGCATCAAGCTTTCTTTCGATCGTTTCCAAGATCATTCGGTTAGTAACCTCCACTTGGTTGTTGGCTTGTGGATGCCCTGGCTAGGAAAAATGGTGACTAATGTTCAGACTTTCACATAATTTTTTAACCTTGCTGCCTTTGAAATTAGTTCCATTATCGTTGACCACTACTCTGGGGATGCCAAAATCTGCAAATTATGGTTGCCCATATGAACTTCTCAGTTTGGATTTGCTCTATCTTGGATAACGGCTCGACTTCGACCCATTTGGTGAAATAGTCGACTGCTACAAGAAGAAACGTTTACCAGTTAATGCTGGGAGTGACCCGACGATGTTCATTCCCCATTGCCCGGTGTCAATAATGCAATTTCGATTTTCTTGATAAAAAAAAGTAACTATGATATTCTGATATCAGAAGGATTGCTTATTTATGTTTTTTAATTGATATCTTTAATTTTGCAATAAAAATGTGTCTTTGACAAGTCAAACATTAAATCCTTTAGTTTATTAGTATTTAAAAATGGATAAAAGGATGTATCATAAGTCTAAGTTCTGAACCCTGTCGGAGACACTTGGGTTGGGAGGGATTGAGGGAGTTAAAAAAAATTGATTAATTTTGTTTCTTGTGCTAATTGCGACTTGGAAAAACTGAGTTATAGTTTATAAAAGAGATTTTTTTAGTATTTATTAATATTATTATTATTATTATTATTATTATTATTATTGTTATTATTATTATTATTATTATTATTATTATTATTATTATTTGTTGAACTCGAGTGCCCCACCTAAAAAATTTATGGCTCCGTTCAGTTTGCAACTTTTGAAGAGGGAAATTTGCATCAATAAAAAAACATTTGAGGGAAGAATTAGTGAAACTCCAGGGTTTTTTTTTTTCTCCATATCATGCTTGGAACCATCTAAAATTTGGTGTTACGAGGCAATGTTTTTAACAAAAAAAAAAACCCAGGCCAAATTATGGTGATACACAACGGAATTGTTTGCATGCGGTCTTGGATGTTTCACATCTTAAAATAATGAGATTTTGACCAATCTTATATAAAAGGCAACGACTACTCCACACCACCATGTCAGTGTTCTAAAAATCGACCTGGGCGGCCGCCTAGGCGCTAGAAGGTGGAAAACCGCCCAGATTAATGGCTGGGCGGGCTGTCTGGGCAGCCTAGGCGGAGTCTAGGCGGTCTGGGCGATTTTATTTTATTTTTTTATTTTTTAATTTATTTTTAATAAGGATGATTGTGTTCTTATTTTATTTTTCTTTCCTATTTTTTAGAAATAAACTATTTAATTATTTTTTATTTAGTATATGTCTAAATATAGCAAAGGATGATTACTTAATGAAATTCTCAAAGGATCTGCCGGTACCAATTTTACTAATGTAGATTTTATCAAAAATAACTGAGGTTATTCATGCAATTTGAAGAAAAATAAAAGATTACAAACATTGAAATTTATATAAAGTACCCATCATGACAAACTTAGTCATTTGAGTTTTAATAAATTTTGTTCACAATTGTTAATTTTTCATGTTTTTAAATTTTGCATATGCATATTGGCATTAAATTGGATGTAATTGATAAGGTATTATGCTTAACTTTTATAAATTATTAAAGTTATAATACAAAACCTAAGACTGCCTAGGCACCTGCTCGCCGCCCACTCAGCGCATAGCGATTTTTAGAACACTGCACCATGTATCTTTTTTTTTTCTTACTAACCCACACCACCCTAAAAATTGTTTTTGAAAAAACAGTAACAAAAAAATAAGGTAACTTTTGATCAATGTAAACCCTCAATTGAGACCGATTCTCAAGCTTGTCAAAACACAAAAATTGTAGTACTCTGAGTTATCTAATAAACACAATTTTAATCACTTGAAAATGTTTTGAAATGGGCAAGTTATGGTTATTTTACTAAGTCGCGCAAATCTGTCTTGCAATGAAATTGGGATAGTGTCCCTGACTTTCAGCCAACTTATATGCTCGATCAAGACCTATTCTCAAGCTCATCAACACATGAAAATTTTATTACTCCGAGTTATCTAATAAACACAATTTGAATCACTTGAAAATGTTTTAAAATGAGCAAGTTATGATCATTTTACTAAAGTCGCGCAAATCTGCCCCTGAAAAAAAATATGTTTCTCACATTCGCGTTGCCCCAGGCGAGGAAATGGCAAAACCTCGCCTGTAATGTTGCGATATTTTTCCAAAGCCTCGCATTGATCCAGGCAAGGAAATGACAAAACCTCGCCTTGTTCTTGGCAAATAGTAAATTTTTTGCTGAAAATTTTATGAAATTTAACCTTATATTTGTTTTACAAAATTTGTGAGTTATTTTTTTGTATTTCGTTCTTCCGCCTGTTCTTTACCATTTTCTGTTCTCGCTTTTCGGTGAGACACCGTCGGTTTTTTAAAACAAAGTAGTGGTGGTGTGGGAAATAAAGTAGATGGTGCGAGACATCATATATGGTGGCGTGGAGTAGTCGTTGTATTACGATATTAATATTATTGTGACTAAAATAGGAGAGTTTATTGTGCATATCTTTTGAGAAATATTTTTCCTTAATATATTCTTTGTATTTTAGGTAAATACATCTTTGTGATTAGGAGGATTTTTAGGAGATCATATCTTTGTGATTAGGAGGATTTTTAGGAGATCAACTGAGCCTTGGAGAGCAAGGTTCTTGGCAATGTTTTGTAATATATATACTTCATTATTGTGAGTGAGAAGAGCAAGAGAAATTGGGTGGAGAATTTGTGATAATTTGTCATGGTATCAGAGCGTAGGGAGATCCTAGGGCAAACACAATTTTTATTCTCAATACTATAGCCTCCACGAGAGATCATGGCTGGCGGAGAGAGAGAAAAGAAAGGAGATGGTGACAAGAAGGTGGATATGACGTATCATCTTGGATCGAGTGACGGTCTAGGCAACATCATTACCCCGGTTCAATTACGTGGTGAGAACTACGATGAATGGGCGAGGGCAATTTGAACCTCGCTAAAGGCGAAGAGGAAATTTGGCTTTGTGGAAGGGACGGTTCCGAAGCCAACAACAGAGGAGAAACTTGAGGATTTGATAGTTGTGCATTTGATGTTGGTGTCATGGCTAACCAACACCATTGAGCCGTCTGTTCGGTCGATAGTTGGAGAATATGATGATGCACAACTCCTGTGGAACAATTTCAAAAACAGGTTTTGTGTGGTAAGCGACACTCGTATATGTCAATTAAAAACACCCTTGGGGGAGTGCAAGCAAGGAAAAACCGAGACTGTAGCAATTTATTTTGGTCGTTTGTCAAAAATCTGGGACGAACTGACCACATATGTGAAGGTGTCGGTTTGTAAGTGTGGAGGTTGCACGTGCAGCATAGTCACGCAGGTAGAAAAATTGAGAGAAAAGGACTATCTACATCACTTTCTTATCGGCCTTGATGGAGCATATGCTTCCATTCGAACAAATCTGCTTGGACAAGAGCCATTGCGGACGCTTGATAGAGCATATCAACAAGTGATTCAAGCAAAAAGACTGCGTGGAGGAGAGTTGTCCTCATCCAAGGAAGAACGAGATAGTATCATGGCCTTCGCAATTCAGCCTGATATGCGTGGTAAGTCTCGTTTTGTGGATAATATTGACAAAATTTGCAATCATTGTAATAGAGAAGGCCACGATGAATCCTCTTGCTTTCAATTACACAGGTTCCCCGAATGGTGGGGGGACCGACCTTGTGGAGGAAGGGGACCGGGTCATGGTGGAAGACGGACAGGAAGAGGAGGTTGGCGTGCAGGTTCTGGTCGTGGCAGAGGTCTGATGCACCGCCTATCCGCACAAATAAAACTGGCGGGGCTGGAACTTCGTCTGGGCTGCAGGCAGGGAACTCGCAGGGGCTGGTGGGTGCGATCGAAGCAGCGGGTGTTTCTGCAACGCAACTACATCAACTTCTTGATTTTTTGAATTTGGCCAAAACAAAAGATCGACTGTATGGTAAGAACATTAATTTTAATTGGATTATCGACACAGGAGCGTCGAACCATGTGACGTGTGACTTATCTATTTTGAGAAATGTGAGAAAGGTGAAACACTGCCCGGTGGATTGCCGGATGGAAACACGACAGAAGCAAACCAAGAGGGAGTGTCGTGTTGCCAGGAGGATTGAATCGATAATGTGCTTTATGTCCCACAATTAATATGCAATTTAATTTCTGTGACTCAATTAATCGATGAATCAAATTGCGTTGTCCAATTCACTAATAATATTTGTGTTATACAAGACCAACCGACGAGGAAGGTGATTGGAGCGGGTGAAAGATTGGATGGTCTTTATTTTTTCTGTGGTGTTCCTCAAGTGAAGGTCTTGACAGTGGATGGTGATTTGTCGTTTGAGTTATGGCATCAATAAATGGGGCATCCGTCGGAGAAAATATTGAAGATGATACCGGCGGTGAACCATTCTTGTAGGAAACATAATAAAGCTTATAATGTATGTCCGCGTGCAAAGCAACCTCGATCTAGTTTTCTCATTAGTACAAATAAAGCTGGTAGGATTTTTGAACTTGTTCATTTGGATTTGTGGGGGCCTTACGAGGCTCGTTCTTCTTGTGGGGCTACCTATCTTTTGACAATAGTAGATGATTTTTCAAGAGGATTTTGGGTACATTTATTATGCATTAAAATGGAAGTTGAATCTATGTTTCTTAATTTTGTTGCCATGGTTGAACGACAATTTGAACAAGTAATGAAACGTGTGAGAAGTGACAATGGGGCCGAGTTTAATTGTTTGCATGATTATTTTCAAAATAATGGAATTATTTTTTAGACTTCTTGTGTTGGGACTCCACAACAAAATGGGAGGGTTGAGAGAAAACACCAACATATTTTAAATGTGGCTAGAGCATTAAGATTTCAAGGAAACTTACAAATCAAATTTTGGGGAGAATGTGTGTTGGCAGCGTGTCACTTGATTAATATAACACCCTCTATTTTACTTAAGACTAAATCGCCAAATGAAATGTTGTTTGGGAAAGTGCCTTCTTATGATGTTATTCGTGTATTTGGGTGTCTTTGCTATGCTCATAATCAACGACACAAAGGTGATAAATTTGCAAGTAGGAGCCGTAAATGTATCTTTGTTGGCTATCCATTTGGGAAGAAAGGTTGAAAATTGTATGATTTAGAAACACATGAGTATTTTGTATCGAGGGATGTGAAGTTCTTTGAGAAAGAATTTCCTTTTGCGACATACCAACCACGGAATGTGGTGACTCCTATGCTGGCGAACAATGAGGATGGGGCATGGAGTGAGGATGAGGGTGCCGATGAGTGTGATGTGTGTGTTGATGGGGGGTTGGAGGCCGTGTCCACCCTCGAAGGGGAGTCAGGTGCTGCGGTGCAGCAGCTCCGCACAAGAGGACGTGCGTGATGAGGGGCTGGAGAATACGGTGGGGGAGCAAGGTGTGCAAGTTGACGGTGAGCTAGGGCAAGGAAAACGAGCCAAAACTCCTTTAACACGATATCGTGATTTTGTTACTCATACTATACGAAAAATAAGTTCGTCTGAGAATTCATCTGCTCCTTCATCTTCCTCAGGTACGCCCTATCCTATAACATATTTGTGAATTGTGAACGTTTTTCTGTGAGACATAAGAATTTTCTTGCAGCAGTGACAGTGGGATATGAGCCAAAGCATTTTAATGAAGCAATGAAAGACTCGGGATGGCGAGATGCGATGGGTAAGGAGATACGAGCCCTTGAAGACAATGAGACTTAGGTAATGGAGACTCTTCCACCCGAAAAGAAAGCACCAGGGAGCCAGTGGATATATAAAATTAAGTATAAGTCTGAAGGCAGCATAGAGCGGCTCAAAGCAAGACTTGTGATCTATGGCAATCATCAGGTGGAAGGAATTGACTATAACGAGACATTTGCTCCTGTGGCAAATATGGTGACGGTTCGTATTTTTCTTGTAATTGCTGCTATTAAAAATTGGGAGGTACATCAAATGGATGTGCATAATGCTTTCCTTCACAGTGACTTAAGTGAGGAGGTTTATATGAAGGTTCCTCTAGGTTTCAAGAATACAAATCCTAACATGGTTTGCAGGTTGAAAAAATCGTTGTATGGTCTGAAACAAGCTCCCGATGTTGGTTTGCAAAACTGTCAACAACGTTGAAGAATTATGGATTTGTGCAATCCTACTCAGATTATTCATTATTTGGGTTGTGCAGGGGGAGAACTCAGATCAACGTGTTAGTTTATATTGATGACTTGATTATTGCAGGGAATGATAAGGTTGCATTGACAAATTTTAAAGATTACCTTGGCAGGTGCTTTCATATGAAGGATTTGGGAGTTTTGAAATATTTCTTATGGCTAGAGGTAGCCCGTAATCCAGAAGGAATCTTTATTTGCCAAAGAAAATACACACTCGAGATAATTTCTGAAACGGGTTTATTGGGAGCAAAGCCTGCGGCATTTCTTATGGAACAAAATCACAATTTGGCCCTTGCAAAGGGCGAATTTCTTGCGGATCCGGCGCCGTATAAGCGACTTGTAGGGAGATTGATTTACTTGTCTGTGACGAGACCTGATCTTGCATATTCGATTCATATTTTGTTATAATTTATGCAACAACTTCGTGAGGATCATTGGGAGGCGACTCTCAAGGTCGTGAGATATTTGAAGAAGAGTCCGGGGCAAGGGATTTTGCTTCGTGCTGACCGTGACCTAAGTCTAGAAGGGTGGTGTGACTCAGATTGGGCTAGTTGTCCACTTACGCGGCATTCCTTGACAGGATGGTTCGTGTTACTTGGTTGTTCTCCTGTGTCGTGGAAGACCAAGAAGCAACAAATAGTGTCTAGATCGTCTGCGGAGACTGAGTATAGATCAATGCAGCAACAGTGTGTGAGTTAAAGTGGCTTAAACAACTTTTGGGTGACTTGGGTGTGCGACATTCGAAGGGTATGAAGTTGTATTGTGATAGTCAGTCGACGTTGTACATTGCTCAAAATCTAGTTTTTTCACGAAAGAACAAAGCATTTAGAGGCAGACTGTCATTTTGTTCGAGATGCAATGACTGAAGGGATGATTTGTCCATCTTATGTTTCCACTAGTGTTCAATTGGCAGACATCTTTACAAAAGCGTTGGGGAAAGCGAAATTTGAGTTTCTACTTCGCAAGTTGAGCGTTCGAGATCTACACGCTCCAACTTGAGGGGGGTATTACGATATTAATATTATTGTGACTAAAATAGGAGAGTTTATTGTGCATATCTTTTGAGAAATATTTTTTATTAATATAGTCTTTGTATTTTAGGTAAATATATCTTTGTGATTATGAGGATTTTTAGGAGATCAATCGAGCCTTGGAGAGCAAGGTTCTTGGCAATGTTTTGTAATATATATACTTCATTATTGTGAATGAGAAGAGCAAGAAAAATTGGGTGGAGAATTTGTCACGTTGCCTATATAAAAAATTATTAATTGAAATCTTGACTCAGCCATTGAGCTTGGGGATCAATTATCAAAAAGACCTAATCCTATATCTCATCAAATATGGTCTACACCTATACAGTGTGAACAAAATTGAAGAGGATTAATGTGGGGGAGGGGCTAACTCCGGCGAGTAAGGTTATCTCATGCCCAACGAGATTTCTAGAGTGGTTGACCTCAACCCCGCCCAACGTGAAGTTGTTCAAATTATTTGGCCCAGGGATCGAATTTATCTATTTGACCCACAAATTTATTGGGTTGACCCACCCAAGTTGCATTGACATCACATCACATCACATCACAGAGGATGGGGCAAATTGTGATTATTGCTTCAAATATAGCCGTTGGACCTCCTAAACTTGCAACGGCTACATTTCTTTTTAATCTCGGAGACCCCTTTAGACATCTATCTATCTTTGCTTTCTCTTCAGATAGAAAACCCAGATTGCCATTTGAGACTAAAGAAAGCAAAACTCAACCTCTTAAGCTCTGCAATTTCAGTTCACTCACCAACCAATCGCTAAAGGTATGAACTTTATCTCCATGTAATTAGAAATGGTTCGAACTCAATCTTCATCTTTTGATCCATGAATTGTGTTCTTGTGTCGAAACGAAACCCATGAATTTCCAGTGTTTGTTTTGATGATCTCATGTGAAATTCTTTCAAATTAAGCTTCTGGGTATCTCTGTTTCTTTGCTCCGTTTCGTGGAAGTTGAATTGATTAGCTTTCTTTGCCATCAAATTCAAGTCTTGGCTGCATTTGCAACATCAGTTTGATCTTTTGATTGCATACCCATTTTTGCAATTCTCT
The DNA here is from genome assembly GCA_003290165.1 of Berberis thunbergii. NCBI lineage: Eukaryota > Viridiplantae > Streptophyta > Magnoliopsida > Ranunculales > Berberidaceae > Berberis > Berberis thunbergii. The sequence goes on from QNQO01007703.1 coordinate 28,037, forward strand.
TAAATTTGGTTGTTTTGACAAACAGGTAGATTGGATTTTCGCGAATTCTTCCAAGATGAATGATTTAATGACAACATCCTTCACCAACTATGTCGATCTAAAGAAAGAAGCGATGAAGGATCTCGAAGCTGGTAATGCAGACTTGGAGATGACAGAGAAGCAAATTGACCCCAAACTTAAACTCTTCTTGGAGGAGGCAGAGAAGGTGAATGAAGAGATGGGGGAGATTCGAGTCCTGTTAGTTCGATTACAAGAAGCAAATGAACATGGCAAATCCCTTCACAAGCTCGAAGCTTTGAAAGCTCTGCGCAATGGGATCAACATGGATATTACTACTGTGCTCAAGAAGGCCAGGGCAATCAAGACCCTGATTGAGAGAATGAATGCAGACAACAATAACAAGAACACTAACACACCCATTGATCCTGCTAGAATGTCGGTCACAAATGGTCTGCAGAAGAAGCTCAAGGAGCTAATGATGGATTTCCAAGGGCTTAGGCAGAAGATGGTGGCAGAACATAGGGAGGTGGTGGGGAGACGGTACTTTACGGTGACGGGAGAGAACCCAGATGAGGAGGCGATTGAGAAGATTATATCGAATGGGGAGTCCGGAGGTGAGGATTTCTTGCACAAGGCAAAACAGGAACTTGGTAGGGAAAAAGTGCTTGAAACTGTGGTGGAGATACAGGACAGGCATTCGGCGGCAATAGAGATTGAGAAGTGCTTATTGGAGCTGCACCAGGTGTTCTTGGACATGGCGGTGATGATAGAGACACAGGGGGGGCAATTGGATGACATTCATCATCATGTGATTGTGATGCACACCGCACAATATGTCAAGGATGGTCACACCGAGCTCAAGACTGCCAAGGGGCACCAGAGGAGAAGCAGAAGGTGTATGTGCTTGGGCATGACTCTTCTCCTGATCCTCATACTTCTCGTTGTCACCCCCGATTACTAATAGCTTCCATGATTCCTAGCTAGTTCGAATTACATGCCATCATCAGCACTACAACACTATTGTTCTAGTCCAAGTACCTGGTTGTGGCTTTACTTGTTGTACTATTCGTCTTCATTTCTGTTTCAAGGGTTGGGTTGGAGTTCTGCTCAAGCTCCTAAAATCCTATTGTAGGGGCAAGGGGAAAACTCAGACAAGTGTATGGTTTGGATGTTTTTGGTTTAGCTCTGATTGATAGTATTGCTCGAGAGAAAAACTAAAATTAATAGTGTTCAAGTATCGGTTCCTATATTACTTGTCTCTTTCCAATGTTTTGAATAGCTATCGTTACCAATACATCAGTAGATGTGAAACACATGCCCTGTCTGGTGGTTGGAGTGTTTGCAATAAAGATGATGTGTAAATGAAGTATTAGAAAACCCTATTTTTGCAAGATACAATTCAATTGTCTTCTTCATGATCAATCGCTATGTTGTCAGGGATAAAAATCTACCGAATTTGGTTCCATGGTTTAAGGCCACAATCCACATATCACATAATAAGTAATTGGCTCACCATTACATGGTTCCAGTGAGAAATATGCTCCTTTAATGCCATGGATGTTGTTTGCTTACTTGTTTGTAACAGTGAAGTGGCATCGGAAGATTCATGCCTTGCTCTAATCCAGTGTGCATCTGACGTTCGGCTCCTGCTATCCCTGGAGCTCACCACAGAGAAAACAACATCCTCTTCCATTGCACAATGCAGTTTTAAGAGAACGCCACCATAAAAAATGGTACTAGTAAGCAAAAATTACTCTCAACGCTGTACTGGAAAGTTGAAAAAGGAATCAACCAAATCAAATGACTTATAATCCTTCAATGTGAAGATCCCTCTGATTTTGCCAAAGAATATTTCCACCGAGACTCACTTCCCAAGTTAATGATTGATGTCGGTTGCCTTCAGACAAAAAAGCATTCTGGACCAAAACGTCATTACTTCCATTTATAAGCACAATTGGATCAACTTTCATCACCTTACCATGAGCGCCTGCACTTACTTTGCCAAACATGGCTTTCTGCCCACATCAGCTAGAGGTACCTGTACACACACAAAATTTAGTTAGCATTTCAATTGATTTGTGTGTTAATCGTATACACTCAACAATTATAAAATGAATCATTTCCTAACGAGTGATTCTATGTGTCGAGGGAAAGGGCGAGGAAACCAGCGAGGAAAAGGAGGTGGCGGGTGTGAACCGTTCACCCCCTCGAGATGCGCGCGCCAAAAACATCTCGAGGGGGGTGAACGGTTCACCCCCCGCCACCTCCTTTTCCTCGCTGGTTTCCTCGCTCTTTCCCTCGACATTTAGAATTTCCCTTTCCTAACAACTTCATCAATCCAGGCTTAAGATGGCGAATCATCATTTCCCCTTTATATGACACATCTTAGAAAACCACCCAAGTTCTTAGAAATCATGACAATAGAATATTTACCGAACTCTTTAGCATTTTCTTGACTCTCTCCATTTCGTGTTAACTGGATTTATGCTCCAAATTTTCATTCGTCTTTTAACCAAATGGTACGACTTCTTAAAATTTGTCTTTCTAACAATACACATCTCATCTACAATCATTTCCAAAAGTCTAAATATGGACAGATTAAGTATGTGGGTTTGTTCGGTTCCGCTCAATTTTGAGAAGAGATCACCAATCAACCCTACATGTTTTGATCTTTTCTTAACCGAACAGCTCGCATAAAAGATCGATAGTCTCGGTTTCAGCAAATTAGAAAGGAACCAAACTTACAAGGCCAGTTTTGATAAATTGCCAACCGAACCGAATTAAGTATCTAAAAAAATTGATTCGGCTTGGTTTGGTTTAGCCGGTTTTGTTTGTTCACTCAGTTTTTTGCACACCCTTAATAATTAAGGAGTGTGTGAATGAATTGAGTTTACTTACCAAAATACAATGCATACCTCTCAGAAAGTGAAGCATGTATACTGGCCCAATATGTAGCATGTAACCTATGAATCTCCTCAACTCTTCATGCGGATCAACAATTCTAGACAGAATTGCGAAAATTTACTTCTGATTAATGCTATTGGGACAAAAAATGATGAATGCACCAACATAATTCTTTTGAAGTATATGGACTTTGAGATGGGTTTCATACCTGCTACACCTAGAATAGATTTTCTATCCTTGAATTTCCACTACACAGCCTATGCAATTTTTTCATGCAATAGAAACTACTAGTTTTGAACTTGAAATCTTTAACTACAACCCTGGTGCATATACTTCTTATTTCATGTACTAGGGCATTCAGCACGTCAAGTTGAGATAACCACTTCCTCAGAGGTGCCTCAAGTTTACTTAATTTAAGAATTTCCAACATACTGAGCATATAAAATAAAAGCAAAATATTCAGGGAAAGTATCCAAGTTCTAAAGGAACATGATACAAGAAGAGATTGATGGAATCATAAACCAGGAAATTAATGCAGAAGAGACTACATGAACTTAAGTACCAAGGCCCAAGTGGGATAAACTAACAATAGAACAATACTTACTGTGTTTGATATACAATGTCTCTTTGTGAAGGAGTTTCTGAACTCACCAGATGCACAGATGTGCGCCTGCAGTAGCTAGCAGCCAATAATGAGGCCGATCATAAAATTAATCAAGCTGTCCCTCATGGTATCTTTTTTTTTTTTTTTTTTTTTTTTAAATTAACCTCCAGTGGGGAGGGACAACTATGGAATGCCAGACCTTAATTACTTATAAAAAAAATGACTTACAAATGCTACGGGGGTACATTACGACGTTACCCGTATGAAAGCCAAAGCAAAAACTAGAAGCAATGAAAAAACCAATACAAAACTTAAAGCAATCAACTGAAATCAGCTCACTGTCAATTCCCAGCGACCCGGACAGCACCAGCAACCTCATGGTATCTGCAAATAAGCTGGGTGCCACCTAAAGGAGTAGAACCATTTCTAGTCAATCTGCACAAATATGATTATCAATTATTATCACAACTACAACTAGGATCAAGAACACTACAAGCTCAACCAAGGTCTGACAAAAGATGGTAACACCATTTACAGTAACAATAATTTTAGGCTTTTAGCTGCATTACAGGTATTGTTGATCATGGTTAAGAAAAACAAGAAACTAAGGTATCTGATTGGAGGGAAAAAATCCATGGAAGAAGGCAAAGCTATATATCAAAGAAAGACAATTTGAATTTCATGTTAGTCTGGATCCGGATCAGAATGGTAATGTTTTGAAGGACCAAAATGGGATAATATGCATATCCAATTCAGCCTATAAGTCACATTTAAGTCACTTGTCCGAAAACATGAAAGAAACTAAATTTCAAAACAAAGAAAGCAACAAGGTGCCCCAACTCTATATATGTATACCTCAACAACAAGAATGATCAGGAAAACTACAACTCTCACCTGGGAAGTGTTTTGGAAAGAAGGTCTGTAATAAAACTGCAAAGAAAGTAATCCACATCCCATAAATCTTTCAACTCACTTCAATTTCCAAATTTCTGGTATCTTCCTTGAGCCCAAAAATTAGAAGATAGTATTTGACAGGTCAAACCTGATTTCTCTCCAATCATCCATCCAGAAGCACAGTTGTATCAGGCACATAGCCACCTCTTTTTATCTGTCTGGTCAGTTTATCTAACATGGAGTATATCAACTCGGCCTGGGTATGAGCTTTATCTCTTGCAATAAACGAATGGACTCCACTATTTATTTCAATCCAACTACTTCCTGGTCCAAAATATTTGAAAGCAATACATATGATCCACTACGTTTGGATCAAGTGAGATTGCCTTCTGTGCTGCATATTTACCCAAATTAGTATCATCTACTATTGGACGTGCACTAAGAAAGCTTTGCCAAACAATTGCTGCTGATTCAACCGGCATTTTCTCAATAACATATTTAGCTTCATATAGTTTCCCTGCTCGACCCAATAGAGCAACTACACAGGCATAATGTTCCATCTCTGGTTGAAGTTCGAAATCAGAGAACATTGAGTTGAAGTGACACAGCCCACTGTCAACAAGGCCCAGATGGCTACATGCTGAGAGCACGACAATAAATGTAACATGGTTAGGTTCTATTCCTTTGGTTTTCATCCTTTCAAACATCAGAAGAGCTTCTTCTGCATGTCCATGCTGTGCATATCTTGAAATAATAGAGCCCCAATATACAACATCTCTTCGTTGTATGGATCCAAACATTTTTTGAGCCTCTTTGATGCTCCCACACTTGGCATACAAATCTACAAGAGCATTTGACACTTATGGTTCCATGTCTAGACCAATTTTGATAAGCTGGTTATAGTACTGTTGACCATGTACCAGATTTTCCAAGTCACTAGCCGCTGTGATCAGAGCAACAAATCTGAACTCATTAGGCTTCATCCTTGAATTTTTGTAATTCTAAGAAGAGTTTGAGTGCTTCCTCACCTTGACCATTTCGTGTATATCCAAAAACCATGGAATTCCATATGACAATATCCCTTCCATTCATCTCCTCAACTACCTGCCTCGCGTCCTCAATCCAAAAACACTTGGAATAAACATCCATTAGTGCACTGCCTGCATAAATGTCTAAAGAAACACCAAATTTTACAATAAGGTTGTGAATTTGCTAGCTCAAATGAATGGTAGACAGTGAAGCTGACACCCCAAGAAGAGTGACAAATGAATGTCAAGAGGGTTGGAGACAAATGACCTGTGCCTCATCTCCAAGAAAAGCCCAATAGTTTCAGAAACCATGTCTTGACTTGCATACCCTTCCATAATAGCATTGTAAGATATCACGTAATGTTCATTCGTCACTACAAAAAAAAACATTACTAGCTACGAAAATTAGCGACGGTTTTAAAAAATCGTCACTACTGCTTCTGATACTGTTTCAGTACATAATTAAAAAAAACCGTCGCTAAATATTTTGCAATGACATAAAACTGTCGCTAATACTCGGTATCCTCGCCATCGCTAATATCTACTAATAAATTTCATTAGCTACGGTCGATTACTGTAGCTAATAGTTTAAAAATATATATATAAAACAAGTAGTGACGGCATAAAAACCGTCGCTGAGCTTTATAAATAAATTTCATTAGCCACGGTAGAATACCGTAGCTAATGGTTTTTAAAAAAATAAAAATAATATATATATATAAACCCTATAGCGAAGGTTTACAAATAAATTTGATTAGCCACGGTAGAATATCGTAGCTAATAGTTTTAAAAAAAATGAAATATATAAAAAAAAACATGTATATATATAACAAGGGCCGTCACTATTTTCAGACGCGCGATTTTCAGAGAAAGAAGATGTGAGAGGAAGAACCCTATTTTGAAAGGAAGAATCCTCGATTTTGAGAGGAAGAAGGTCTGATAGGAAGAACCCGCACCGCGTCACCTGCTGAGGGGCCTGGAATCCTTCTGCATCAAAGCATTGGGCGCGAATTTGGAAGATCATCTCATTTTTCATCTTCTTCAGCTTCAAGGTGGGAGAAATTTGGGGTTTTTGTGCTCTAATAAGGGTTCAAGGTGAGTAAAAATCAAATCTCTCACTTAGGTTTATATTGTTTTGCAAATTTAGTCTAAAGATGGAAGAAGAATTCATTGACTCACGGACTTTATATTGTTTTGCAAATTTTAGTCTAAAGATGCAAATTTTTTATATTGTTTTGAACTGTAAAAGGCTTTTTGTACATTCATGAACTCACAGACTCACCAATTTTTTTATACACTCATGAACTCAAGGCGTAATCGACTTTTTGTTTTTCTTCACCAAAGCTTATCCTTCTAAATGGCCCTCCAACACCACTCAGATTTGTGAGCCACTCCTAAAATTTTAGGGATTTCTAATATTTATTTGGTCTGAAAATGTTAAAGAGTTGCAACTCGAAACGAAAAAATGCTCGTACATTTTCAACTATAAACAAAATGGGAGTTGCTATTTGTGAAACTGTACAACTCTTAAAAATTTTGTGTCTAACATAAAACTATGCCAATATTCTTAACTCGACCTATTTTAATCGAAATTTCTAAAGGGTATGTTTGCACCATTGATTTGGATAAGAAGGGAGCACGTCATTAATAAACATCGATAGACTCCCCTGTTTCTTTCCTCAATGGACAATGTTTCCTTTTGTTTTCTAGACCAAGACTAAAGGTTAGCATTCCTACCATACAATAAAAATTCACAGTTTTAACTTTTGTTTTGCTATGTTCTTTCATCTAAAGAAAAGAACCAACCCCTCTATCCCTGCTTTTGGTCTGAATTCCAATTGGCCCTACTTTATCAAGAATACTTAAACATCTATACAAAAACTTACAAAAACAGTTGATTTGTGTCACATTGTATAAGGTATAGATTGCTCGAAAAGGAAATAAATAAACTTCCATTAACTCGATCACCTTTTACTTTGTCGGCCAGAATGAATCTGGGAAGGCTATGCTACCACTGCCAAAATCTTATTTTTCCCCTAAGGCCTAAGGTAAGTTGCTAGTAGTGATCATTGCCTCATGCATGAAGCTTGGAAACTTTGCTAAGCCTGAGGATAAGTAACCACAAGCCACATGCATGCATTACTATGTTTTCCTACAACAAGAAAGTGTTAAGCAAAACATATAAAAAAAACCATGACCTACAAACTACTAACTGCAACAATACTACAACATCCTCAAACCCAAGCCATGTGAGTTCATTTCAAATGCCTTTCCTTACATGTTCAAATTTAGCAAAACTTTTTCATGGAGCTCAAGTAGAATTTAATGAATTATTAAATCTTCTTACCATCTATAGCAATAGAAGTGGATGGTAAAATGGAGTCAGACCGTCCACACTTTTGATGTATTTTAAGTGTACCAACCAATTGTGAAATGCTTGATTAGATTGGTTTTGTTTTGACCATGTTAGTGCCCTGCTTTTCTTGCATTTTTTTTTTCATACTAGGGCATTCAAAATAATAAAAAGGAGCCTGCATGACAATGCAAACTTGTCATGAAACTAAGGTGTTCTCTAATAACAACTTATCAGACATAACATAAGGCTCATGCTTCGAGCCCGCTTAGGGTTAATGATTTCAAATTGTCGTTTACTTCTAATTATTCTGCATTTGGCTTGCTTACTTTTTATGTGAAGTTGAAAATGAATATATACAACTACTTTGAGAGAGACATGCCATAAGCGTGGAATAATAAATTATTAGCTAATGGGTAGATATGCCATAAGCGTGCAGTATCCTTTCGTTCATTTTGAACTTTGGGTTCGTTTGATATATTTGATCCACCATTTGCATGGCTTTTAGGGATAGAGCATCATACAGAAATAACATATTGAGTTTGTAAAACCTTACAAGAGCAAGCTTCAAATTTGAATAGCCGTAAAAGATAATGTATAATATATACTTGTTTTACTTTATCTTTTTAAAAGAATAAATTTTTGCTTTTCATAAATGTCAATTAATAAATTCATCTTTATACTATTATCCAGGCTAAGTTAAATTCCAACATGGAAAAAGATTGGATTGAGCATAATTGTCTCAGCATTGAATATGAACTAGGGCTCCGCACCTTTCTTAATGATGCTTTTGATTTGTCGTCTTTTCATGGAAAGATAAAATGTCCATGCAAAAGGTGTCGTAACAGGCATTTCCATGTTCGTGACACTGTTCAGGAACATCTAATCATTTTTGGGTGGGATAGTCAGTATGCCAAAGGTATATGGGTACACCATGGTGAATTGGAAGTAATGGATGCATGGGCAGATGAAGAAGATTCAGAGGAAGAGGAAGAGGACGATATGGAAGGCATGTTACATGACACAAGGAGATATGTACGTTATATTCTATGAAATTATATGAATGTACATAGTTAATGTGTTGTTCAAATGTTGATAACCATCATAAAATGTATTTGATCATTTATGGTTTATGGGTATGCGCAAATGTCACTCCAAAAATGCTCCGCAATGAAGATTGGAAAAATCATGAACAAATGAATGCGGACGTTCAGATAATGGGGGATGAAGGTAATGCCAAAGTACGTGAACTAGTGGAATCACATGAGCGTACTAAGCAACAGCTGGTTGCAGCTCATGATGCAACTGCACAAGAGCTCGCAGCTACCAAGGAGAAGCTAGCAGCCACTGAAGCAAATCTGGAGACAACGAAAGCAAATCTGGAGACAACCAATTGGAAGGTAGACACGTTGTCCATTGATATTGACGAAATTAAAGCATTCATGACAAACATCCAACCTCTAATGGGATCCGCGGCACAGCCAAGCGGGGTGAGTAATTAAACTTTAACCATATGCACCTAAATACATGAGTAATTGAACTTTAACCGTTAGCTAATTTGAATGCTGAATGTTGCTTGAATGCTAAAATGCTGAAATGCTTGAATGCTGAAATGAATGCTGAATGCTTAATCGGATGCTTGAATGCCTCAAATGTATGCTGAATGCTGCTTGCATGCTATTTTGTATGCTTGGAAAAGGTTGATTGGAAAAGTAGTAAGAATTTGCTGAATGCATAGGTAAATGAACGTGAAAAAACAGATGGCTCAGATCAGGGAGCTAGTGGAGCTCCCTCTTAGACACCCCCAGCTCTTTAAGTCAATTGGTGTTAAGCCACCATCGGGAATTTGACTTTAAGTCATGGCTGGACTGAAATCACAAGCTCATGTTATTGTCATGGGAGCTACCAACCAGCCAAACAACATTGATCCAGCTTTGAGAAGATTTGGAAGATTTGATAGGGAGATTGACAATGGTGTTCCAGATGAAAGTGTGCGTCTTGCGGTTCTTCGTATCCATACTAAGAACAAGAAGCTTTATGAAGATGTAAGACATACAACTACCTTTCCCTTTTCTGTGTCTTGTTTTGTGCAATCTTCTCCAGTTTGCAAATGCTGATTATAATTTTTCTTGGATATGTTGGTACTGATATTTGGAAGGATACAAATGCTGATTGATTCTCATTCAAAGATATCAAGTACTAACACCTGGTTTTGTCTTGCAGTTGTTGCCTTGCAACTATTTCAACCCCGCCCAGTCTTCATCTCGTAGTAGTAAATTAGTCAATCTAAAATCTGTATCTCCCATCTTTACTCAGAAAACATAGCTACTCTGTTTCTGCATAGTCTCTGTTTCTGCGTAACCGACTTTTTGTGTGCCATGGCTGAATCTTCTTCTGAAATCCTTCTTGATCTGGAGCTCCGTCTGTTTCGATGTTGCCACAGAACCACCAACACTCCAGCCGTCGTGCGAGAACATAATCCTCTTCATACCATGATCGAGAGTGTCATCAAATCAATTGAGAAGGGAGACTACATTGAAGCTCTGTCTTCTGAAGCTGCCCATTTTGTCTTCAATGGCACTGAAGATGAATCCTTAAAGTTCCAATACTCTATTGATTCGGCAAACCAGTTTTATTCTCTAATAGAAAAGCAAATTGATTCCTTCCTCTTTCAAAGTGAGGCAGACAGGTCTTGCAGTGCTTTTCTTCTCATGTGCCTTGGTGTCTCAGCCTTTCTAGCTTTTACACAGAACAATGTCACTGGGTGAGTCTGCATTACTTACTAATTCCTTTACTCGTTATTATATTATTTCCTAATGTTGTTAATTTGGTTTACTTGCAGACCTTGCAAAGATTTTCCTTCACTTCCTTTTCCCTTTTTTCTGTTGTCCAAAGAAGATAAAAACATTGGATTGGAGTGGGACATATGGGCCTGTAATCAGCTCATGTCTACCGGTTCGGAATTGCTCGGAAAGTTTTCAATTCCGCAGGTATTTTCATATTCAGGTTCAAGTTGTTAATGATAGAATACGACATACATACTAGTTTTATTGATTCAAATAGTAACATCTATTTGTTTGGAGCACTTAAAGCATTCAGGCTCCCCTCTGTTTATTGCCAAAATATGTGGTTTTGTCAATGAAAGAGACAGATGACAATTGAACCCAACAGAGGCCTTTTTTGAAACCTTAGATGTGAAGTAACTACTTTCCCTAATGAGAAGTGATAAATTGATATCAAGACATAAGGGGCACTCTGATCATGTATTCCTTTAAGCTGCATCTTCTTACTTATATTTTCTAGTCTTTCTAGCAACCATGCATATTTTTCTCATTTGCACAGGTCATGAATGGCAATTATGGACATTCCAAGTAAATAACTTGGTTACTTTCCTTTGACATGGCGCAGTGGTCATTGTGGTTTCTTATTCTCGGAATATAAACACATTTTTTCATATAATGCGTTGTTCATACTACATACCAGAAGGCTTTGATGTTTTCGGTACTCATTACATTGTTTTGGTTTGTTACAGGTTAAGATAAACCCTGAGGTGAGTTCACGTAAATTGAATAGAGCTATCATGGCTCAGTTGGTGAAAGTTCATAGAGAGACTGATTTGGGTATGAGGCTTCCTGCTTATGATGGGAGGAACAACCTTTATACTGTTGGATTGCTTCCCTTTACTTCAAAGGAATTCAGTGTAATTCTAGTTGATGAAGATGACGTGATTGGCATTGCAAGTTTCGTTGCTAACTCGTGTTTGGCTCAGATTTTATTTCCCCTTTGGTTTTGTTTGTGTGGTTTTTTATGAATTGGAAATTTTTAATATTATTGAAATAATTGTAAATGGGAACTTTTGAGGTTGTTAAAAAGTTCAATTAATATGCATGAAGATTCTAATATAGCCTCAAATACTCACACCAGAAAGCGGGAGTTTAAAGTAGCAATCAAGTTAGTAGCTCGTGCTGACATGCAACATTTGTGTCAGTTTCTTGCTGGAAAGGTAGTTGATGCTCCTAAAGACACAATTCAAGTTCTTGATGTTGTCTTGAGAGAACTGTCCTCCCAAAGGTACATTTTCTTGATGGAGTAGCTCAGTTGTAGAAAAATGTCTATTCTCAACGTACAATTTGATTTAATGCAAATTTAGAGTTGTTTTGGTAGTTCTGATGTCAAAATGATGTTCGACTTGGAATTAATTACATTAGATGCATGTGGTGAGGGTGATTTACTAATTTCATTTGAAAATTTGATTGAAATTTTAGGTATCTGTCAATCGGACGATCCTTCTACTTCTCTGACGTAAAAAAATCACAACAGTTGGGTGAAGGATTACAATCCTGGCGTGGATTCTACCAGAGTATAAGGCCAACTCAAATGGGCTTGTCTCTAAATATTGGTAATTAGTTTTATGTTTCTTCTTTTAGATTTCTTTTATCTATTTGGTACAAGATGGTGCTTTATAATGTTTCACAGTTTCAATTTACTGAATTCTCATCGTTGTAGATATGTCAAGTGCTGCTTTTATGGAACCACTTCCTGTCATTGACTTTGTTGCTCAGATTCTCGGCAAAGACATATTATCAAGGCCATTATCTGACGCAGATCGAGTTAAGGTATGCTACTGTGCATTGTTGAATCTCAAAATTGAACTACTGCAAAAACTGTTTTGGTCCATTTCTTTGGTGATATAGTTTTGTCATTTAAAACATGTTCAAGTGTTGGGCTTATTAGTTCAGAAGGCAGTGAGAAAATAGATGGTCATTTTACCTATGCTAATCACTTCTGTATACCATTGTTTTTGTTCTGAGTATCCTATAATTTGCTAGACACGTTTCTATGGCCAGGACCCCATGACACCAAGTTTGACTAATGTCAAACATTCATCTACACAATCACACCACTAACAACTCACTGTAACATGCTGATCTTAGGCGATCCTGAGATAAGAGTGTGCAATTAAGTAATTTAGCTAGCTTATTTGAGAACTTGTGGAAAAAGTTTATGATTTTGTTTTGGAAGCAAATTTGGTCTATAGAAGAGGGGCAGAATTAATGAATGTGTGTCACTACTTGCAGGTTAAGAAGGCTCTCAGAGGTGTCAAAGTGGAGATTACACACAGGAAATGTACGGCGAAAATATAGTGTTTCTGGGTTGACTTCACAACCTACCAGGGAATTGATGTAGGATTCTTAATCAATATTACTTTTCGGTTCTTTTATTCACAGTTATTTTAAGTTTTACATCTTGGGCCATAGATTCTCAATAAATCCATTTTTAACAGTTTTCCAGTTGATGCACAAATGAATATGAAATCAGTTGTTGAATATTTCCAAGAGATGTATAGCTTCACCATTCAGCATTCTCATCTTCCTTGCCTTCAGGTAGGAAGTGACAAGAAGGCAAATTATTTGCCAATGGAGGTGAGTTCAAAATCTTTTTAACATACTGTATATAGCTATTTTATTGATTGTCGTCATGGATTTGTCTATCTGTGTACTTATTGTCTTCTCATAATTCAATTATCAACTGCTAACATTGCCAGGCTTGTAAAATTGTTGAGGGACAAAGGTATACCAAAAGGTTGAATGACAAGCAAATAACTTCCTTGTTAAAAGTGGCATGCCGAAGACCCCGAGCGAAAGAAACAGACATTCTGCAGGTCATTCTTTCTAAACCTATATCAAGTGTTTTCATAAAGCGGCATTTCTTTTGGAAATATTTTTCATAGCTATACTGCTCGAGATGGCCATAGTAGTGAAATTCCTTTGCATTTTTTCATGACAACAGTTCAAGTGGTAGAAATGTTAAACACGTGAAGCTGACATTGATATTTTTCGGATAGTTCATCAAAATGGATATGAGCAAGATCCCTATGCAAGAGAGTTTGGCATCAACATTAGTGATAGTCTTGCATCAGTTGAGGCTAGAGTGCTTCCTGCCCCATGGGTAACTGGAAATTGATTATTTGATTCTTGTTGTTCTTTTGCATCAATCTCTTCTCTGATTTATCTGCTCACACTTTCTTTGTTTGTGTTGTTTTCTGATAGCTGAAATATAATGATGACGGAAAGGAGAAAGAGTGTTTGCCTCAAGTCGGTTAATGGAATATGGTAAACAAGGTATCATACATTCATATTATTTATTTTATGTTAAACATACTGCAAATGAAAGGTGTTGCTAACTTTACCTGTTTTTATTGAAAAATTACAATATAGTGAACCTGGTTCTGATGTTTTTTATTTGACACAGAAATGATAAATGGAAGCACTGTAAATTATTGGGCTTGTATCAACTTTTCACAAGGTGTTCAAGATAGCACTGGTCGTGGTTTTTGTCAGGAGCTGGCACACACCTGCCAACTCTCAGGCATGGTAAGTTTTCCTGATTCGGTAGTCCTATTAATCTTTGGCAAGTTCTAATTTGCTTTGTTTCTATTTTTTGGTGGGTCGTCTCTGATGAATTTGCACCCGTATGAGTAAATATATGCCCCCATCCCTAATGGACTTAGTGGCCTAAACTGACACATTGTTCTTTAACTATAGGAATTCAACCGTGAACCAGTCATTCCTACATACTCAGCTAGACCCGATCAAGTAGAGAAAGCATTAAGATATGTGTTCAATGCAGCAATGAACAAACTCAAAGGCAAAGAGTTAGTGATACCTTGAATTACAAGAACATTTATCACATACCTTTTTTTTTAAAATCTTATAATCTAAGCAACTAACACTGATTAAACGTTGAGTATGGATCGTAGAAAAGAGTTTAAATGTTTCTAAGTAAATGTGTTAAAGAATTGGGAAACATAAGCTTTGTAGTGTATATTCATGTTGTTTTTTTCGTACTATTTTTTGTCCTATTATTATCTTGTCATTTTGTCTAATATGTCATACATGTATTGGGCATTACCGTACACGTCTTTTCATTGTTACTTGGGAGTTGGAAATTTATCAGCATTTAACTTCAACCTAGAAATAATAATGACTATTAATTCGTTTCAAGCACATTTTTGCTGTAATGAATAGCATATCATCTTGCAATTGCTAAATTGTGAGAGAAAACAATGGTCCTAGTAATTATGATGTTCTTTACTTGTCACATTTAAATTTCTGATTAGTTTGACCTTTATTTTATTGTCATATTTTTAGCACTTGCTGATAGCTGTATGTCTGTTGTTGTCCTCATTAGCGAATGCTCTTTAAGAGAAGCAACTTCATCTGCTTATGCGGAGGTTTGTGCACCATACCATACATGGGCATTCAGGACTGCAGTTTTTGCGGGAATGTATGCACTTCCATCGAGGGAACAATTATTAGTGAAACAAAATGAAAGCGGTAAGACAAATTTAAGAACGGAAACATGATTTCTTTTACTCGATGATAAGTGCACAAAACAAGGGTACCTAGAGTTAGCAATTTAGTGGCCATATAGATTGTAGGGTGTGTTGGAAGTACCTCCTTTATTTTTACTTAGGAAGTGATTAATCTAGAATCTTTGAATCACAACATTTGGTCTAGGTATGTTGACATCAGAAGTTGTCATAAACTACCACACTGGTTTCTATCAACCAGTCGCAATGTAATGCAGGAGCTATAAGCAGATGGTTAGTGACGAGCATGTCTTGGAATACTTGAGACTTCTTAATTAGTTGCAACTTGCATTCGAAATTGTATAAATTTAAGCCCATGTCATAATTCATAAGGAGAGAGGTTAAATAAAATCAAATATTTTCAAGATATTTAGTGCCTTTTGTCCAACTCCAAGTGCACGACCAACCCTGCATTTTCTGTTATGCATTTTGGAATATTATATTGCTCCCATCACATTCAGTGTGTAATTTGAATTAAATCTCCTTTTCCAGGTTGTGCCTACTTCCAAGGGTCAAGCACTTGCTGATGAGTATGGTATCAAGTTCTTTGAGATTGTAAGAATTTCGCTTTGTGGGATAATCTTTATTGTGTGCAAGATCACCTGAATTTTTAAGGTAAAAATTTTGTTTTATGCCCCATAGACGATCACTATGATTTATGTAGTTATTTAAGTTTAAGTGAGTTATATCTCAATTTGAGGTTGACAGAGTATTTGGGATTGTATTTTTTTGTGATGGACAATTTATTGAGTATACGAAAATTAATATAATTTTGTTCAGGTTTAAGATGTTTATTCTGAATGACAACAAAAAGGATATGCCAAATCTTAAAATTAATATAATTTTATTATAAAAAAATTTGTTTTTCAATTTTATTTTGTTAGTGACGGCAACAACCGTCACAGTTTTGTCAAATTGATTTGAAGATTAGCCACGACAATCTACCGTCGCTAATGGTTATTTCGATTCGGAACTTAGCGACGACACGAAGCCGTCGCTAACTAGTCACGGTAATATGCCGTCGCTAATGGTTATTTCGATACAGAACTTAGCGACGGCACGAAGCCGTCACTAACTAGCCACGGTAAAATGCGGTTGCTATTGTTCACGTTAGCGACGGTAAAAATACCGTCGCTAGTTTTCATTTAGCCACAACTTTAGCCACGTTTTTTAAATAACTTTAGCGACCACACTTTTCAAATTAGCGACGGTGTTTAACTGTCGCAAATTAGCCACGGCTAGTTTGCCGTTGCTGATTCAAATAGCGACGATTGTAGTAGCTACGGTATTGCGACGGTCGTTGTGCCGTCGCTGATTCCTTTTAGCTACAGTTTTGGGACAATTAGCAACGCTTTTTAACCGTTGCTGATTTCAATTTTTTTGTAGTGCGTAAGATCAAAAGCTCTTCTTGCTTCTTCTAAAGAATCACATTTAGCATACATGTCGATCAGATCATTATTCACAGTCGCCATTTCAAGGTTGGTTTTAATTGTATAGCAATGCACCTGTCTCCCCTGTTCTAAGGCTTGTAAAGAATCGCAGGAATTGAGAACACTAGTACAAGTAAACCCATCAGGCTTCCACCCAGATTTGATCATATCCAAAAAAAGCTTCGTCGCATCCCAATCACAAGAATTCTTCATGTACCCGGCAATCAATTTTGTCCATGAAACAACATCCTTAACATGCATCGTGTCAAGGATTCTCTTAGCAATTCTGACCTTACGAAACTTGGGGTACAAATCTATTATAACATTCATAACTGCATAATCAGTTTCCATCACCTTCCTCAATACATAGGCATGAATCTGTTTACCTCCTTCGAGAAACTCTGCAGAACATGCACTTCTTACACTTGAGAGTACATATCTATCCAGAACAATGTTAGTTTCCCTCATTTGCTTGAACAACTGTCCAGAACAACTTCATTCTTTCCATCTTGAGAATACCCAGTAATAATTGTAGTCCCAAGTAACTGCTGTCTTCACTGGTAGACCATAAAAACTAACCTTGCTTCTTCAATTCCACACTTCTTCGAATAAAAATCGATTAATGAAGTAGCCACATAAACATCTTGATAAAAACCAGCTTCAACAATTAAAACATGTAACTGCCTTGTCCCTTTAACAGAGTTTGATTGAGTGCAAGCACAAAGAACACTCGCTGAAATGAACTCATTCGGATTCTCACACACGACCCTCGGAACTCCATACACAACATCAATGCTTCTTGTCCATAACCATGTTGGGTATACATAGAAATCATCGAAGACCCGAAACTAATTTATTTTTACCCGTTTTATCAAACAATAACCTTGCATATTGAAGACAACTACATTTTGAGTACAACCCAATGAGAATGTTAGTCAAGTGGATTTCTGAGTGAAACCCAGAGACTATAATCTGGGCAAGAACTCTCTGGTAGTGAAAGTTTTTGTGAAATGGGTGCTTCCAGAAGGTGAGCAAAATCGCGCCTTTTGTGGAGAAACTCACAACTTTGGGGAAATGGGGGCTCAGGGAAGAGTAGAAGAGATTAATGTAGAGGAATGAAATTTTGATTTGCAGTGACGATGAACTTTGGGTGAAGAGCTAAGGGAGTGGGTTATTCTGCAATGTAAACTCATTATCTAACGAGACTGAAAGTTTTAACATTGCATACAGTGAAATTTAATGAGCGTTTCAATCAGCGCCCATTATCGATCAAAACGAGTCTCTTATTCAAGTAGAAAGCAAAAAACTGAGAATGAGTGAAAAGAAGACAGCATTGAAATCAAAATTGTTTAATCCTCCATATAAAGCAGTGCTTGAGAGACAAACATCTGCCTTTTGCCTGAAGGCAAGCCAATACAAATTTGCCAATTTATGTGTGCAGAAACTCAATCTGAAGAAATGGGTAAACACATAAGTTTTATTCACAGTTTCTCCACACAATTCATTCCTCAAAAAATGCCGACTAAACTACACACAATGACTGAGGTGCCAGTATCAATCACTCAAAAGGGTAGCATCTCTACATCCTATACCCAGACCGTTACCTTGGGAGTGATCTAAAAACAATGTGATGACTCGATGCAAAATTATTTCAAGAAAAAACAGCCAGATTTGTTGTTTGTAAGATGGAAATATAAGGTTTATGCAACACTCGCGGCAATAGCATATGATTTAAGTAGAGACAAAGCTTGTTCTATTATAGCCCTGTTCCTAGCTTGTTTCACCCAATCACCAATAATATCCTTTGCTTGACTGCTGCTCACGCCTCCCTCCAAGGCATCTGCTGCTGCGGCAAATTTTCCTTCAGCCAAGAAGCTCTCCACTCTGGTGATGACAGATTCAATACCATCTCCAGATACACCATCTTCTTTGACCTGAAAAAGGGGGTAACAGACGTAAGCCAACAAAATGCCCGAGTTTTAAAAATGAGTTGCCTCCGTAATACAAGCATACCTTCAACTGAGACGCTATGTGGGCTAAAGTATGTGCTAAGATGCCGCCACCACCTGGTGGGATTAGGCTGTAATGCCGCAGTGGCCCCTTCAAAGCATCAAACTGGAAGGACAGTTGCAAAAAAATATTTTTTTTCTTGTTTCTCGCCAAGAAATGAAAATCATAAATTGGTGACTGTACTTGCTAAATTTTTACAACTGCAACTACTTAATCCACCACACAACAACATACTCAACAATTTAAATATACAAATTAAAAGCTTCAATTAAATTACTTGTGTTTCGTGAATGTTGAAACACCCTTCATTTGTCCATTGAATGGCTAATCACAGTTATGGTTTCACATACGAACTATGCTCTTCATTAAGTAATGGTAAACTAAACAATTGTCTGCATTGTTTTCTACCTTTTCTTTCTTTTCTTTTCTTATTTTGGTATCTACAGACATAATAGGGTTATTTTACATTTGCCCCCATTACTACGACTAGGTTAGCTTTTAGACCACAAATTTGTCCAGCGTTTACTGTAGATCCCAATTTCAATTATTGACTAGTAAGGTAAAAAGACCACCCTGCCCCTCCCTTATATCTAAAACAAAATTTCACATTACCTCTCAATTACAAACTATATATCCCTGTAATTGCCTCGAGATCGTAAAATACAATAGGAGGCGTTGATGATGACTCAACCCGTGTAATGCCTCAAGATCCAGAAAATAAATCAAATAATTAGCTGGCACACATCTCAAGGAAAATTATTGAAGCAAATATACCAAAAAAATTCTTCTTTGAAACTCCACCCTCTGCAATCACTCCACCACACACCTGCACTCCTGGCATTGCTCCACCTTGCTCTTTCTTTCAACAAATTCTCTCTTCCCTCATTTCTTCCTCTTCCTCACTCTATTTCTTTGAATTTGATTCTTTTGTCTGAATTATATGGCTTGCTACAGATATAAGGTTTGTCATGTTTATGGAGTTGGGAAAACAGACCATAAGGATTCTGATAAAAATCCACTGATACAAACTCATAATAAGATCAAACCCACTGATCGAAGTCCAAAATCACATGAGAAAAAGACTGAGTTGACCTGAATCTCAGATGTTTTTTCACCTGAACCTCCCTAGATGTTCCTCCTGTAGGGGTTTTAGAACTATTGCTCAACTGGGATAAGCATCAGAATCCTTATGGAGCCTCAAGGATCTGATGTTCATCTGACTGAAAAGAAGAAAGCAGTAGAGAGCAACTCCAGAGGAGAGGAGTAGAAGAACAATGGAGAGCTCACAAGCAGCTGATCGTGGAGTTGTGGTGGACTATAAGAAAGTTCGATGAGATCGATCAGCAGGTTGATGGGAACTGGTTGCAGGCAGAGCAACAGTGATATGGGTTTCGATGAGACTGAGGAGAGAGAGACAAACCTGAAGAATGGTGAGTTTGATTGGATAAAGACGAAGAATAGTTTCGTTGCATTCTCTCTATTTCCGTAAAGATGGAATAGGTCTGTGGTAGATAGGAGGGGAACCTGAATACTAGGATTGTGATTTTGTTTTCTGAGTTAATTTCAGTCCCTTGATTTTAAGAAATATTACGTTAAATATTTCTTTTATGTAGAAAAACGTAAAAATTTCGGTTGTGATTTCGAATTTAACAATATAAGTTATGCATTTTAAACTCTTAAACACTACATAAAAAGTTTACTACGACTCGTAGTGCCATATAGACTACATATTATATAAGAATCACTCATATAACAAAGTTATGATACTAAAATGACTTTATAGCATGTTAAAATATACGGAGATTAAAATATTTATTTCTTTTTCTCAAGAAAATTTCGACATATTTTGGATTTCGAAAGAGATTTCGGTAACTTCAAAATAGGAAATAATTCGTGAAATTTCGACATATTTTGGGAAATCACATTCCTTGCCTGAATATGGGTTTGGTTTGTTTTTAATGTAAGAAACTTTGTGGTGTTCATGGTCGGACTTCCTTACTGTGGTTGCTGATGGTGTGCTTTCACACAGAAGAAGTGGGGGAGGGGTGTTCAACAGTGGTGGGGAAGAAGAGTTTTTTTTTTTTTTTTTTTTTCCTTTTAATGGATGAAATCGTGGCTGTTTTAAAGTTTACGAGGATCTCATGATAGTCAAAGGGATCTAATCTAATTCATATGATTAAGAGGGGCAATGTGAAATTTTACTTTAGACATAAGGGAGGGGCAGGTTGGTCTTTTCACTTTGCTAGTCAAAGTTAAGAATTGAAATTGGGTCTAAAGTAAACATTGGACAAGTTTGGGGGTGTAAAAGTTAACCTGGTTGTAATATTGGAGGCAAAAGCTAAATAACCCAACATAATATATGCAAAGTTGTGCTAGTGTTTCAAGCTTCTAGATAGCAAATTGTCATTAACAATCATTCGATTCATTCCATGAACACGCATGCCAGTATGTTTGTAAGTTGGATAAAAATACTACTGCAAAGCTTGACAACAAACTTGCCTTTTGATTCAGTTCAAGTTGTGTATCTGCACCATTGTTTACTGTTTCTTCTGGAATGGATGAGAAAACCAGATCTAAAAGTGAGTCACCTTCAATGCCTGCAAGATGAGACTGAAGTGCCTTTATCTCAGTCTGAAGTGGTAACCCTTTAGATAATGCATCTTCTAGAGCAAATGTTCCCTGCACATTTCAAACATAAAGCATAAAATATAAGATGCAATTTACCAGCTATAAACTACTTATTTGAGAATGCCCCAAAAGCCTTGTACTACTAAACTTTTCTGTTTTATAGGACAGATAAAATAAGTATCATCATCTATGTCAGAAACTTACCAGTGCCAACTTGTGAACAGTGTCATTTTGGCGAGCCTCTTCTGATCGAGCATAGAAAGCCAAGCATAAAGCATTTATCTAAAAGCAATACACCCCAAACTACATGACTCCTCATTAAACATGTCCATAAAAAGAAAGAAACTACAGAGAGATGGTGCTTTCCGCATTTAAGAAAATGGCATACATTAAGATTTGCTTCCGCCATTTTCTCAATCTGGGATGCCTTCTCACTTGCAATAGCTGCAGCCAACTGCGCTTTTGCTAGCTCCTGAGCTTGCTTCAACTGCAGCTCTGCTTCTTTTTCCTGTAACAAACATATGGTCAGCAATTTTGCAATCCACATAAGTTTTGCACTACATAAACAAGAGTCAAACTAAACGAAGAAAACCCACACCTTGCGTTCCAATTCCATATTAAGATTCTCTTCAGCTTTTTCTTGAAGCAACTTAATGGTTGCTGCTGCTTTTGTTCTTTCTTTGTTCAATTCCTACAGTTGTCAACAAGAGTGGATGATAATTAGCTCAATTATGACTACTGTAACATGACTATAAATAATGTCATTGCAATGGAATCTTCTCTTTAATACGAACTCTTATGTAATGTCAACAAGATTGGAGAAATTCAGATTAGTGAAGAGGGCTCCTCGTACAAAATACTTGCATTTATCCAGTGCATCAATAGAAATTTGCAACATATGCAATTGGGATCTATTCTGTCACACCCTAAAATTGATTTTGTAGATTTTGAGTCGTGAAGATTGGTTCATGGATAACATGATTCCATACCTCGAGATTCCACTTAAGAACCTCAAGTAATGTTTCATGGAGCAAGTAGACTAATCTAAGCCGAAAGGCATCGTAATGGAGTTAATTCAGAAGTACAAGTTTAACATACAACTATTATGTCTTGTAACATAAGTGATTACAAAATATAAAAGGAAAATATAAAATGAGAATCTCATCGAATACCGAAGAACGTCCCAAGTATATAATCTAATAATTTAGAAAAACTATGAGATAATACGATGGAAGCTAAGTGGAATAACGGCCTAGCATGGTTTCTCAGTTCCTATAGACGAATCAGTAGGATATGTCTCGGAGGCAACAACCTGATTAGGTTCATCCTAGTATCTGTAATTAATAAAAGAAAATAGGTTGAGCAAATTCACTCAGTATCTAATTCCAATATTCTCAATCCCTCGTACATGAAATCACTGTAACCATGTGAAGTAACAATAACCAATTCATCTTGTGATGTCATGCTATGCAATTCATTCTAAGGTGACGAATTCAATGTCACCTAATTCAATGTCTTTATACTTGCCTAATTTATATAGGTAAGTATCTTAATTTATATAGATAAGTATCGTATAATAACAAACTGATAAGTATCGTATATAGTCATGACTCATAATAACAAATTGATAGTAAGTCACTCCCTAGAACCACCCGGTCATATCTGTTATACAACCCCACCAGATTAAGCATTGTCAATACAATAATAGTTCTGATAGGGTCTGGAACCTCAACGTTGTTTCATGATTTTCCGGTGGGAGCCACAGTTGGCACCCATTTCACACAATGGGGCCGAAGTGTAACCAATTGCAACATTTTCCGGCTCAGGTCGTTGTTAGCCCATTACCATCGGCCAGATGTTTGATGACTGCAGACTGCACCTCAGAACAAGCGCATTACGGGATTGTACCTCCTACCTGCATCTCGTGCCTATCAGGCGTGCATGTGACACTTCTAACTCTAATATCAAGCAACTACTACCTTTACACACATGGTTTTTAGAGAAGAAACTGAGATTTCCCAAACATTATTGGCAACCTCTAGTCACAATGGTGTCCCATACCACCAAAGGTAAGAAAACCTCCAATTATACTATGGCTAATCCACCGGTCCAAAATACTCGGTGAATTACCCACAAGGAATTCATCAAACCTTTTCTAAGTTACCACTCTAATACATAATATCAGTGTTATAGAAATCAGTCGAAGCGGCCGCCTAGGCGATAGGCGACTGGGAGCCGCCCAGGCGGGATAGGTAGCCTTCTGGGCGAATTTTTTTATTCTAGTTGTTCAAAAAAATAAGACTATGTTTTTTTTATACATTTTGCATATGTATCTTGGCATTAAATTTGAAAGTAATTTATACGTTATATGCTTAACTTTTATAAATTATAAATTATAATAAATAAATAAATAATTGCCTAGTCCCCTGCTCGTCGCCTAGCATTTTTAGAACACTGCATAATATAATATATAGTAGAAGTCTTTTATTATTATTTCTTGAAAAAACATTTTTTTATACGTAAAAATAGAAACAAGCAACATCATAGTTGAATATCTGATGCCACACATTATTTCTCAATATCAACACATCCACACCAAACATGTAACCAACAACATCTCCACATTTCTTTTCAAAATTCACACCTCATATTCCATTTTCACATGCATCAGATATCCACACTAAATCCCATTCATTGGCTCATTCTTCCATCGAACCATATGGATCGATGCACACACAAACACTACATTTCACACTTCATTTAAATACTTAAAGCATAATATAATCAATTTATTTTCAAAGTCATCATTTTTCGTATTTTGCAATCATCTTATAGTTTTTCAATCATAAAAACATATTTTGAAATACACAACTAATTAATAATATTAAATTAATTGTATTGTATGTAATATATTTGGAAGGATAAGGTGTCCTTATATTTAAGATAAGAAATACTTTGCATTATATACAAAACCATGGCATTACCTTTTATAAAATCGTGACATCTTATAAAAATCATTTGTGAAGAGCTAAACTATATATCATAAACATATATTTTAATATGGTGCTAGAAAAATACCTAGATAATTTTTCTTTACATGTATTATAATAAATTGAAACATATTTAGATAAGTAATATTCATCATCATTTTGATAATCATACTGATTTGGTTCCTGCAGGTATGTCCTAGAGTTTATTCACGAACTAGAATCCAATGAACTCCTGAAAATGGGTGGTGACAATCATAAAGAAAGAAGATGAAAAGGGGGGGGGGGGGGATGGCAACAGAAGAAGAAGAAGACATAACAAAATGGCAGCAAATGTGCATATGTAAATGAAGTCTGTTAATGAAAAAAATGGCAGCATATGTAATGGCAGAAAAAATGGCATGTAAATGAAGTCTGTTAATAAAAAAAATGGCAACAAATGCAATGAAGTATATTTCATTATTTAACTAAAAAACAGATATGTAATGAAGGGGGTGTATTGTATCTGGATTTTGTGGGCAATTTACAGGGGTGTATTGTATATGGATTCTTATGGAATTGATAAATAATTTGAAAAGTCCACGGACTCTTTAAATTGTCCACGGACTTCTGCTGATTTCTTAAATCCATAGACTTTTCCTACAGACTTTCTAGATATTTATGAAAATCCACGGACTTTGTATGAACGACTTTTACAAATTTCTAATTATTTGCAAGATAAAAAAGTTGGTAAATAGTGATGAAACAAAAAAAGTCCATAAAATAGAGTCATACGCAACCAACTATAGCAAAATATCATATATATAGCATATATGATCCAATTAACCATCAAAAACATACCTCAGAAGATAACCGACGTCAAAAACATATATGCAAGGGATTGTAAGCCATCAAAAACATATATGCAAGGGATTGTAAGCCATAATGATCCAACCAAATATACTATATATATTTAATCCAGCGATTTATAAACCCTAATTTAATCCAAACCCTAACACAACTTCCAGATTTATAGACCCTAAATAATCCAAAACCATCAACGATGCAACTATGAACACTATGCAAAGATAGAAAAAGAATCGAGAAAACAAGAGGATGGGAACCAACCTCTTCGCGGCTGGCACAAGGAAGAACTTTGGGAGACTTTTTTTCACGTTGAAATCTTTGATAGGAGGCTAGCAAACTATTGAACTTTGTTATTTATACCTAACACTACAAAGTCCATGAGAATCCATGATTTTCCAAATCCATAAATATGAATGATATTTTGAATACCCTAAAACTTTTGTGGACTTTCTGAAATCCATATTGAATACCCCTAGACTTTGTGGATTTTAGAAAGACTTTTTAAAATCCTAATTGAATACCCCTAGACTTTTGTGACTTTTTAAAATCCAAATTGAATACACTTGGATTTTCAGAATTCATGGAATTTATTAAATTGCCCACAAAATCCAGATACAATACACCCCCAATAAATTCCATGGATTTTGAAAATCCACGTGTATTCAATTTGGATTTTAAAAAGTCCACAAAAGTCTAGGGGTATTCAATCAGGATTTTGAAAAGTCTTTCTGAAATCCACAAAGTCTAGGGGTATTCAATATGGATTTCAGAAAATCCACAAAAGTTTTAGGGTATTCAAAATATCATTCATATTTATGGATTTGGAAAATCATGGATTATCATGGACTTTGTAGTGTTAGGTTTAAATAACAAAGTTCAATAGTTTGCCAGCCTCCATATCAAAGATTTCAACGTGAAAAAAAGTCTCCCAAAGTTCTTCCTTGTGCCAGCCGCGAAGAGGTTGGTTCCCATCCTCTTGTTTTCTCAATTCTTTTTCTATCTTTGCATAAACACAAGAGAGAGAGATGACGATAACTGACCTGCCTTTACATTTATACAAAATACACAACACTCCACCAAAAGCTCTCTCTTTTATCACATCTTCTTCTTCTCTGTAAATGAACGATTTTCATGGCTTTCTTACAATCTCCATTTATCGTTGAACCCATGTTACCCCTTGTGTTCCTTTCCTGTTCCCTCTTGTCTATGTGATTTCTCTTTGTGTTACTGTACAAGAGGTTCAAGAGAGTCAAGGGAGACGAAGATGAATCAACCCATAACCCATTTTCAATCTGCAGATGTTCCTTTTCATCTACAATAAACAAAATCCATCAAAGCAATAAGGCCCACCAGCTGTTTGTAGAATTTCTTACCTCAAATTCGCCTAAATTGGCCTCTATATGTGCCTCCATTTGTTCTGATTGCAATGAGGAGGGTAATGGGGTGGTTTGTAATGAGGGTGTCTATGATGGGTCGGAGTTGGATAAGGAAGGTGGGGATGATGATTGTAGAAGAAAGAGTGAGGAGCTTGGTGGGAAGAAAAAAAGAAAAAGGGTAAGAAGAAGAGGCATGTTGATGATGGCGGCTATGACTCCGGCGTTGAGATTAGTAATGCGGCAGCTTTACAACATGATAAGCATCAGTGTATTGATTGTTCTTATCCGTTTACGTCTTCGTCAAGTATTACACAGCGGAAGATCAAACAACAGTATGATCAGCTTATGAAGTCAAATGACTCCAAGTGTATTCAATTTGGATTTGGTGAAATTGTCGTTTTAAAACAATTTGTGGCATAATAGAGAAAAGAGAATCAACGAACAACGAATGTTGGATTGCTATTCAAGAGACCCCATGATTGAATAATGGTGCTCAATTTTTTGCGCTTAGTTTTCTTAACACAAAAACAAAGCAAGACACCTTCTTGAAGATGAGTCCAAACCAAAGACTTGACTGGATCACTTGGGCACAAAGGGATGCATAAAGCTAATAAGCTATAGGCCATTTGGATTTTAAGTCATGTAGTTTGATACTTTTTTATATGCATAAGGCTAAATACTATGTGTTTATTTCATTTTGCAAGTGATGATTTTTAATTTGGTTGTGTTGAATGATTTGATTTTTTTGAATGTTGGATTGCGATTTCATGTCATTACCTGCCTAGTTATCTTTTTTTTTTTGTCAGATACATGTCTTGTTATCTAATGTCTAATATATTTGGTTTGTTAGAGAATATGTCATTACCAACTTCTTTTTTATCTTGCAAATAATTAGAAATCTGTAAAAGTCGTTCATACAAAATCTGTGGATTTTCATAAATCTCTAGAAAGTCTGTAGCAAAAGTCTATGGATTTAAGAAATCAGCAGAAGTTCGTAGACAATTTAAAGAGTCCGTGGACTTTTCAAATTATTTATCAATTCCATAAGAATCCATATACAATACACCCCCCGAAAGATGTGATTGCAAATACATTGCAAAAAAAAAAAATTAGACTGAAAAGAATAGTTGCAATGCAAAAAAAAAAAAAAACAACTCTTTGCCTTGTGAATTGCCCTCTCTTTACTTTTGTTACTGACTTGAGTTTGGGCAGAAAATAACAAAAAAAAAAAAAACAGATCAGACAAAGAAGAGTTGCAAAAAAAAAAAAACTTTCTTTGCTTTGTGAATTCCCTCTCTTTGCTTTTGTTACTGATTTGAGTTTGGGCAGAGAAGAACAAAAAAAATGGTAGCATTATACAAAAAAAAAAAAATCATCAAAAAAGGGCATCATAAGAAGAGGAAGAAGATTAGAAAAAGAAGAAGAAGCAAACCTGATTTGAAGGAAACAACACCTAATTTGAAGGAGAGGAACCTGATTAGAAAGAAAGAAATATGATTTGAAGAAGAAATATTGAAAACCCACACAGCACCAGCCACCAATTCCCTTGTCTAAAACTCTAAATAACCCCCCCCCCCCTTAACCCTAAAAGACAAGTGGGCTGCAATGGGCTTTTGGTTTTTAAGCTGCAA
Source organism: Berberis thunbergii (assembly GCA_003290165.1). NCBI lineage: Eukaryota > Viridiplantae > Streptophyta > Magnoliopsida > Ranunculales > Berberidaceae > Berberis > Berberis thunbergii. Next base: position 56,100 of record QNQO01007703.1, read on the forward strand.
ATTGGTTGAGGTCGGCGTGAGGCGGACGCCTCGCTTTACTGCTCCGCCTCGCCCCATTTTGAGGCGTCCCTTTGCCAAAATGCCTCGAGGTGCGCCTAAGCGTCCGCCTTAACAACAATGGGTCATATTACCTAATTGATTACCTCCTACTTGGTTTGATGGAAGAAATGAACTAAAAATCTAATGAAACTAGAGATCCTGGAAAATGATCCTATATATAGGAAGATGGGTTCTTAACAATATAAATAATTTATTAGAGACTACTAGACAAATAAAGTTTATGAGTATGAGTTTTGGACCATCTACCACTCAAAATGTCCAATATGTTGCCAAGGAATTTGTCAACTTTTGTGTTGTACAAATACTATTGGATAAAGCCTAAACAACATGTAACCTTACCTATGGTAAACCATGTGCTATGTGGTAAATCTTAGCTTGCCAACACATATCTCATTTTGACAAATGTTTAATTGTTTGGTGACGTGTTAATTGTGTGAATTAGGTAGAAAAGAGCATGTGAGACAAATGTTACCACGCATATTAGACAAATGTCACATGAACAAAATGAGACACTAGGTTACACATGCCCCTTTGATAAATCTAGAGATTCTAATGAAAATATTAAAATCTTGATAAGGATATACAACTCTAGTAAGGTCAAATTTATGAATCCAATGGATTACAATGCATTGTAGTTAATACATTAAGGTGGAGGCGAGGCGGACGGACCTGAAAACACATGAGGCGTGAGGCGTCCGCCTTAGTGAAGTGAGGCGGTCTAAACATTTTTTATAGATTTTTTATAATAAATTGAAACGTATCATCATAGTAGTATACATCATTATTTTGATAAGTATCATAAGCAAATATGTACAAAAAATGACACAACTACCTAGAATCGAAATGGAAATATAATAAAGTTGTATAACATAGCGAAAAGATGCACTGTATAAGTGCCAAGTAACATGCAAACATCCACTAAATTATTAAAAATCGATAATCTTTAAAGAATAGAAACTTGAGAATATTGAGCATTTGCTAGAAGAAATTGTTGGAATGGTTGGTAAAAATTCACAAGTACGATCATTATTGATATCCCAAAAACATAAAAATCATTTAACTATGCTATGAAAAATCAAGATTGATGTAGTTCCCAGACTGATCAAAATATGGTATGTTTTATCCAAAAAAAAAAAAGTGTGACAAATTTATCAAAACTTAAAAACGTTTTATCTTGTTTTTATTAAATTTATCAAATATTACACCAAGAAACATAAAACTCTGTTATAGAGTGGGGTTGCAACTTCTTTTTGCTGCAAATGGACTAGAAATGGGTTGTAAATGGACTGTAATTGGGCTGGCAACAATCAGTTTTGGGTTGAGGCGACTGTGGCGGGGCAGGGCGAGGCGGACGCTTCATTCCACCGCACTGCATTGCCTCACCGGTACAATGTAAGGTCAAACTATCTCGAATTTTCAGAATCTAACTTATGCAGTTAAATCGGAAAGCGGCAGCAGCACAGTCCAGAACCGAATTACGATTAAGTGGGATTAATTGGTCAATTTTTTCAAAACAAATTTTTTTAAATTTAATCATAGTCATAGGTTATAAAAATAAATAATTAATCAAAATGGTGTAAATTTGTAATTATATAACTTCACTAATTAATCATAGTCGTATATTACTTTACTAATTAATCAAATGAATTTAATTTTGCAGGTTGCATCACTTATATCACTACAAACAACCTAACTTTTCAACATAGCGATAAATCGACGAGTCGGCTGGGCCGATTAATCGGTAACCGTTAAACCCCAAATTGCGATTAATCGATGATTTTTCGCTGCATTAATAACTTAGAATCTAACTAGAGGTTTATTTAGCCAAAAATACAGACGAGATTAAATTAATAAAATTATAACTTGGTTTTACTTATGAGCCTAATACGTTTTGAAGAATCTAAAAGAAATCGCTTTGCAGAAAATATCAAATTACGATCACACTTCTCACCTAATTCTAGAAAAATACATCAATTGTGTTAGTTAAAAAATAGGGGCGTCACATATTAAAACTCCCGCTCATAATATAAGCTTCTCAAATGTACAATTATACCTTACTATAGGGATTCAAACTTTGTAAGTGTTCAATTTTTATCATACGTGGATCTAGAAGAGTGTTTCGAGATACTCCTGTGGAAATTAGAAGAGTGCTTCGAGATACACTCTGCTTTGGGATGCTATGAATGCGCTCAAGTCACGTACTTGAATAGTGAATTCCCTAATGAAGCCCCAAAGTCAACAACCTAATTCCGAATCCGCACACACTACGAAGACGAACCAAATTCCATCTAGGTAATCTACCTTACAAATCAGCTAAGGTTTTGTTGTTCGTAAGGAATTAGAGATAAAAGATAGTTGGGATTAAAAGTTGGGGAAGGTGTTGAGTATTGAGATTCATTCTCTATAATGACATGTTTGAAAATATGAAACATTTAGAAGGGCAAAAGAAAAATAAACATAAAACTTGAAATGAGTGTTGAAATGTGGCGGAGAGAAAAAGTGTGTTTTATTTTTTCAAAATGAAATTGGTCATAACTATTTACTTAGTCGTCAAAGTTTGTGGAACTTTGGTATCCTTGAAATGCATTTTTGAAAATCTTTCCAATGAAATCAATGATCAATACAATGCTAAAAATTTAAAATATACATTTTTAAAAATTAAACTAATTATCAATATACACGCTTAAAATTTTAAAATATGTATTTTTTTCAAAAAAGAAATTCAAGTGCATTTTACGTCGTAAGGCACATTCAAACAAAGTCCATATTTATGGGGTAGTAGTGAAAGTTTAGGGAGAACTTACTCCCGTTGTTTAAAAATGTGTCTTTTTTAACTGATTAAATTTTAACAGAGTCTTGACCAAATATCACAACCACTTTATACAATACCAACGACACAAGTAATACACTAGCAATGTAATGTAAGATTTAGTTAATTTATTCAATTTAGTTTAATTGTTGAGTCGGGCCTAAGTAAGCCCATTAAAATAAGTAGAGATCATGCTCTAAATGCATTTAGGAATAGATTGCTTAATTTGCAAGTTAGGTTTAATAGCCTACAGACATTGCTTGTAATGTGTTGAATGATGAATGTGAATTGAGTTATGTGATTATCTTTATATTAGTTTGATTATAGATTTAGGTTAATTAGATTAAAACTACCTTATGCTCGTCATGAATCCATCACGTGTTTTATCGTGTTTTGCATAGTCATAAGAACAGAAGTTCACCAACATTCTAAAGAAGGTACTCCTATCCATACTGATGATATCTTCCTCTACAAGGATTGGATAAATAAGGTCCATAAATTGTAGCTCTGATGGTATGGCTCCAAAGGCAGTCTAAACACTAAAGAATGAGAGTTTGAATTGTATAAAAATACTTTGTACAGTCTAAACACTAAAGAATGAGAGTTTGACAATGGTTATATAAAAATACATTGTACTTATATTCCATCACAGATGGCCATGTTCGGGTAGATACAATGCCATCTTAATGTCTTGCTTCCCGCGCTCTATCTTACTTACCATGGCACCGCCTTGCCTAATGCTTTCTTGTTATTTGGAAATCCTTTGTAATAACCACACTAACTTCAAGTAAAGTGGGAGTAGGAGTGTACTTTGCCAAGGTGGCCAAGAGTAAAGGGATCATCTCTTTATGCATTGCCACTCAAAAGGTGTGGGATCATTTTTCTGCAACTTTTTGGATCTCTTCGCTCATGCCATATATTTGATTGGAGTTATTTAACTCGTGGAAATGCAAGGCCTTATTCATAGTGGAGTCCACAAAGTCATGGTCTTATGGACTCTCTCAGTCTGTCTCCTTATACCATTCTTCGGAAGTGATACTTAGTAGCCTCATATTAGATGAAATAGCTTTCAATGGAACTTGGCATCTTCAGAGACGAATTTCAAAGGGGTAAATTTTGAGGAACTTGAATTGGGACACCTTTATCAGTTTCTAATCTCTCTTTGGAGACCCTTACATAGTTATTCGATGTTAATTCTATAAATATTTTTTCCAAGGAAAAAAGGTAGGAAAGCTATTGCTACTATAAATGGTGAAAAGGAAATGGTATTTGTGCCAGGGAGAGAAAATCGGAAATGTTTGATGAGATTGGGATAGGGAATCAACCACTAAAAGACCAATTCATATCAATTTACAAGATTTCCCAGAAGAAACATGTCTAATTTCTCAATTTTTCCTACAAATGGCAGGTTAACATTGGCAACTGGGATTGGCATTAAGGAAAATAAGAGACCCTGAATTTTCGGACTTGGTACAAGTACAACTGATTGAGCTTCTGCATGAGGATCATAAAGATGACTGGAAAGACAAATCAGGCAACCTTTCAGTTGATAGCAATCACCAGAAACTATTTAGGACTCTCAGTTCTACCAATCGGAGCTTTCTCCCTTCTGCCTTTGGAAGTAAAACTTTCTAGCTCAAAGAGATGCCTCCAAGAGTCAATTTTCTAATTTGGACCTTTACCCTAAAATCCTAACTGTAGACAATTTGGTGAAAGGTTGTGGAGGCTTATCCCTTTTGCCATCTTATGGGAAGTTTGATGGGGTGATTCTGGAAATCAAGGGTTTCCGCTTTTGTTGGTGCAGAGTGTTCTGGGAGTTTACGCGCTATTACTTCGAGGATTATGTAAAAATGGTTTTGTGAGATTTGATGCCCATACCTCACCCTTTTGGTGTGCACCAAGGAAGCACGGACTCTCGAAAAAACCCTTCGAATCCCATGAAAACGCGTGTCGGATACGGATACGCGTGCGATTCGCGTCGAATATGTATCCGACACGCGGTCAACGTATCGGTCAACTTGACCTGGTCAGGATACGATCCGGACACGGTTCGGATTCGGTTGCTAATTTTTTTTTTCAGATCTTGATAAGGTCGGACGGCTGAGATCTGAAGCCCTAATATTAAAACCAAGGAAGCACGGACTCTCGGAAAAACCCTCCAAATCCCATGAAAACGCGTGTCGGATACGGATACGCGTGCAATTCGCGCCGGATACGTATCCGACATGCGGTCAACGTATCGGTCAACTTGACCTAGTCAGGATACGATCTGGACACGGTCCGAATTCGGTTGCTAATTTTTTTTTTCAGATCTTGATAAGATCAGACGGCTGAGATCTGAAACCCTAATATTAAAACCTAATCTCGATTTTCCTTTTGTTATTGCTCAAACAGATAGGCGACTGGCGAGGAACCATAGGAAGCGAGGAACCGAGGAATCAGAGGAGGCGAGGAACCGAGGAAGGAGGAACCAGAGGAGGCGAGAAATGAGGAAGAGGAACCGAGGAGGCGACGAACTGAGGAAGAAAAGAAAGAACAAAGAAGGAAGAGGAAGAACCGAATAAGAGAAAGAAGGAAGGGAAGAAGAAGAAAGAGCTTACCTTGCTTAGGACCCAGGTTCGTCTCTCTCGACTCTCACTCAGTCACTCACTGTTTATTCTTCTTCTTGCTTCTTCTTGTTGTTTATTCTTTTTGCTTCTTCTTTTTTTTTGTGTTTTGTGTGTGATTATTAGCTTATTTTTTGTGTGGGAAGAAGAAGAAAGAATTGTTTATTTTTGTGTGTTTCCCTGTTTTGTGCTTGATTTGTGTTGTCTATCTTTGCTTAATAAGTTAATCACTTTTAGGCCCAATGCACATATATTAAAGTACCCAAACCAAGAAATTTATTGTATAAATTTTATTTTGATCAATAAAACAGAGAAATTGCATTAAGCAGAAAACAAAAAGGGAAAAAATACATCAGCTAGTGACGGTCATCTAACTACACAGCAGACCCACAACTCAATTTCAAAGTAAACAACTACCCAGTTAAAAATATACATGAAAGGGTTGATCTGTAATGACTCCCCAAGTAACCCCCATTCCCATACCAGGTCATACATTATGTTAATAATTTTTTCACAAAATATAAAAATAAAAATAAGGTTTGATTGACGTGTCGCCGAGTCCCCGAGTCCTAATTTTTTGAAAATTGCCGAGTCGCCGTGTCGTATCCGTATTCGATACGACACGCCTATTCGAGTCCGTGCATCCTAGGTGTGCACACAAGCTCCCATCTTAAAGTCATGAAAAAACTTTGCTATATAGTGCCACTCCAACGCAAGTCTTTAATCTAGGGTGGGGTAATCCTCAAGGTACGAAAAAATAGGGGCACCCTATGGTGCATGCCTTGTGGCTTATTTTCATCTTTCCCTTTACTGTACCACTTGTTTCAAAAAAGGAAACCATCAAATATCATTTCCCTTGGTGATTAAGTTAACTCTACACTTGGTTGCCTCAAAGACAAGATTTGACAGAGCCACACTAAAAATGCTTGATTTATGCAGCTTGTCAAAGCAGGCTAAATGACATCATGTTAATATTGGAGCATAAATAATCATCCTCCATATCATCATTAAATGAATTTTTAACAGCCAGAAATTGTACAAATAAGAAAACAAGCAAACGAACACCTTTATGGTGATTACAAATGTATGATCAATAATAATAATAATAATAATAATAATAATAATAATAATAATAATACTAAATAGATGAGTAGTTATAGAACCTTATTCAAAATTGCTGCTTCTTCTGCATACATAAGTTCCCTAGCTCTTGCATCCTTCAATTCCTTCTCATACTTCTCCTGAAGGAAAGATCCAGTAGTTATAATGTAAACCATCAAACTGAAAATGATATTAAAAGAGAGGTGGTGCCAACCTTTAATATCCTCTTTTCTTCAGCCAACACCCGAGCATCCAACTCTGCTTGCTGTTCTTCAGCAGCATGTATGGCTTGCAAGAAATCTAGAACCAACTTTCCATCCTTGGATATATAAGCATCCTTTGACTCCTCACTCGTACTGACTGAATCCTTTAATTTGAAAACAAACTTTGAATATGTGAACAATAGGCAACTTTATTTTCGAGTATGCACTAAATACAATGGAGAAGGCAGTGCACATGGAATGATAAAATTATTCTCATAAGATAATACCTCTTTTTCTTTGGAATGAGAAACATGTCCATCAATGCCTGCTACTTTTAAGGAGGTTCCATCGCTTCCTCTGTCCTTTTCAGAAATAAAATAGTCATCAAGGAGGGAATTTGGTGGCTTCCCATCATTAGCTACTGGGGTCTGCAACATCAACTGAAACTTCTTAACACAAACCAAAACTGAAATTGAGATGACGATTGAAAGCGGCAATTTCCGGCATAAGTAGTGTAGTTAACATCTAAAATTCATAGGTATATGCTACGTAACAACAATACTCTATTTTTTTTTACATAAAAGAAGTGTGTCAACACGTATCATGTCAACACTCACGAATACTTCATGCTTAGATCATCAATTTCTCGGCATATTATGGCAAGTCAGTAGTCATGAGTAACAATATTGATCTACAAGTGAATGAATATGAGTAATAATTCAATACTTATTGTTGAAAAGTAAATAATACTAAAATGTACAAGTGTGTCCACTAGCGTATCTCACATTGTGTTTTTCTAGCCAACGTATCCGACACTTTGTATCCTTATCCGATACCCATATCCATGTTGTTGTTACATAGGGTATATGCAGTGTCGAGATTCCTTCAAAAGTCACTTATTTCCATGGACACCCCCACCCCTTTTAATAATGCTTATGATTGGACCAGATAAACAAATCAAATAAATGTTAAAAAAAATCCACACTTTTATCCTACAAAAAATTGAAGTAGGAAAAAGATGATCACCTTCTAATCCATTGTACTTTTGCTAAAATTGAATTTATTTACTATAATTTTCCTTATTCTCATTGTAATATATCATCACTAGGGACAAAGAAATTTCTTGTGCCACGCATCTTGCTCCACATGTAAAGAAAATGTAAAACGAGCACATATCAACATATGTTAATTTACGGTATTAGTTGATAACCTTCGAACGCATTGTATTCCCTCACTGATAAAATATTAAAATGAAAAGAGAGATGCACTGTGTTCACAGGTAAAACATATTGAACCAACACAAAACCATGAGAACCAACACCATAATGGCTTGAATGGAATTTGATCTATGAGATAAATTATAACAGTTACTAAATATCAATCAAATAGAACCAAACTATATTTAACAGCTAGTACGATAAAATGTGAGCTAATAAATAAGACATACCTCAGCTTCTGGAATATTCACCGATGCGGGATGTTGAGCTGAAATTTCTTTGCTCTGGGTGTCGTCCGAAACCAACTTCGGCTCAGCTTCTTGAGAAATCTGTGCATTGTGAACTGCCTCATTCTGCCCTGTACTACTAGTGGAAAGTGTGAAACCACTCCCATCTTTCTTCTCGAGAGTATCCTCAGACGCGGTTTGAAGCCCACTACTTTGATCTTCTTCAGAAGCCACACTACCATCCGAAAGACTTGGCAAATCCTTCTGTTGGGCAGAGACGGCATGCTCTTCAGGTCTCACATTCTCTACACCTCCCACCTGGCTTTCCCCTTGCGTTTTGCCCAAATCCGAAACATTAGGAATATCCCCATGAGCTTCACTATTTTTCTCAACATGTTCCACAATGTTGTTAGACTCATCCGACTCTTGATTGTTAGAAACAGCTATTTTCTCTCCTAACGCTGCAATTTCTTTTGTTTCTTTATCAATGGCATTGTCAATATCGGACTTCACCTTCACAGGGGATTGTTTAAAGTACCCAGACTGATAAGCTGCTGCAAAAGCTGCACCAATTACTATCCCCCCAACTATAACCTTTCCAGAATGACCCCCAGATTCTGGTGGCTTTACAGCTGAACTCGGCGGAGGCGGTGGCGTTGGGGCATTTTGTCGAGCAGTTGGTGGTCCATTTTGTTTGGTAAATTCCTTTCTTGAAGAAGATAGATATCTTCCCTATTACATTAAACGAGTATTAAATCAAACAAACAAACAAACAAAAACCCAATTTTTTAAATAAAAAACTGAATTCAATTCAATTGTAGTTCACATTATTTTGCCAACTTAATCGAAAAGACAAGACTTACCTGTGTAGTGATCTGCTTGGTGAAACGTCCAAGGGATCGATTTGCGGAGAGTTGCGTAATGCACCTGGAACATACAGATACGAAGAGAGTGTTTTGATTGAGTTGATTCCCTAGAAAGCTCTCTTAAGTGCAGAAGTAAACAGAGAATTTGATAGGTTTGAGAATAAGAGCCCTAGAAATCAATGTGAAGAAGAAGAAGAGATTCGTACCTTCGCATCATCGTGAAGAAATTGTAATTCGAGAGAGATGGATCGATAAACTTTAGTGAGATTGATTGGATTTGTGAAAGAGAGAGTTTGTTATCATTTTTATTTTCCCTCCATTAAATTGGGGAGGAATATGGAACCATGGATTATTGGAGTGCACTATCTAATACCAGTTTTAAAAGAAATCCAGATACGAAGATTTACCAATTTTTTTTTTAGAGCTTTTCTATGTGTCGAGGGAAAGGGCGAGGAAACCAGCGAGGTTTTTGAGGTGGCGGGGGGTGAACCGTTCACCCCCTCGAGATGCGAAACACATCTCGAGGGGGGTGAACGGTTCACCCCCCGCCACCTCAAAAACCTCGCTGGTTTCCTCGCCCTTTCCCTCGACATTTAGAATTTCGCTTTTTTTTATGTATATCAGGATATATTTTCTTAGGGAGGGATATTATACTGTATGTTAGGTTAGCAATTTTTCATAGGAAATGGAATCCATTTTTCCTGGTACGCAGATTTCTGTTGTACGTTTGTTTATTTACTGATAGGAAATCGATTATTCATGAACAATTTTTCCACTTCTCATGGAAATCCAAGTCCGATGAAGAGGCATTGGAATCGAATTCACGGAAATGGTTTTAATTTCCATATTTGTTTTTCGTGCAACCAAACATACTTGATGGAATGAAAAATAGACATGAAAATTGAAATTGTTTTCACAAAATCAATTTTCGAGAGGGACCAAATATTTAAATTCCCATAAAAGACGTAAACCAAGTAACTTGTCTGTTTCCATAACATGATACTATTCCATTACCCATAGTGAATGGCAAATCAAACAGACCCTTCTTTGAAATGAGTTCTTTGAAAGTTTTATCTATGTTGCTCGCAAGGGTTCGGTCTATCATTCCATTGCTGACTAAGAACATTGTCACCAGTAATGCTCGCCAACCTTCAATGATGCATGTCTACTAAAAAAAAATTCCATACCTTCGATGCACAATTTGTCTATACTTAGACATGTTTGGTGGTTGGCCAAATGAGATTTTGTTATACATTGTCCATTGTTGGACATGCTAAAGGCCTAAGGGATCTTTCAGATGCGCTCTTGAAAAAGAACCAGGTTTGCATGAAATCCAATGCAAAAAACAACTGGTATTTGGCTTTTCATGTACCATTGGAAAATGTTATCGATGTAAATGTTACCAACACAATATGGACTTGAAGGGAAACACCATTTACCCTATTTCTTATAATTCTTCAACATGAAATTCAGGCCCTGAAAGATGGATTAAAAGGAGCTTACAGAAAATATTCAAAGCATTCAAAGCAAAACAACGTCCTGCTGATTAAATATAAGTGTCTTGCCAGATCAAAAACAACCAATGAAAATGACGAGGGAAAAAACGTTATTTGCCTTCAGTTCACCCTTTTTTTCTCCAACTGTTTCTTATGGAGTTTTGTTCTCCACTACCAAACCACAGCCTAAAATGGATACTTGAAAGCAAGAAAACAATACCATACACACCAACCATGTCACAAACAAATCATTACGAAAAATTTATAAGCATTGAAGCCAACAAAGGCATACACCAAAATTCCTATTGTATTCAACTGCCCGACTACAGAAAATGATCGTGAGGCACGCCTGAGCAAAATGTTGTTGAGAACCTTTACATCAGATCTTAGCTGCAAGGGTTCGACAAGTCAATCACTGGTACATCAATGGCATTGACAACACGCTGACCAATCTTCAAGAAAGAAACAGCAACCATTTATCAATCAGCACATACAAGAATAAAAGTAAACTTCTTTAAGATCACCAGGAAATCTCTACAAAGACCAATCAAATGGGGCAGACTGTACAGAACCTACCATCAAAATCTATGCATGGGGACGGGGTTACCATCATAGTCTGTTAAATTAGTCCTCGTCCATTCCTGCAGGTTGATCTGGTTTTCTAGGACCTCCTGCTTGTTTTGCCATTATGATCTGCAGACGGGGAAAAAAATGAATCACGCCACTTCAAATGTTATCCATGAGACGTGAAATGAAAAAACAAAAACTGCAAGTGTTAACAGTGAGTAGTTTACTTGATCTACACGAAGTACAGTACAGACAGCATCTGCTGCATACTTGAGAGCAAAGAACCTGGAAAGGGAAAAAAAAAAAAAATTCTCATTCAGTTGAATGCTCTCTGCAATAGCAGAAACCCTAGTGCATTCATGCACTCTGGATGAAGATAATGTACATAAAAACTTGCAACTGTCGATATTAATATGATTGAAATTTTATCGTTTTTTATTCAAATTTTCAAATCCACCATTTCCCTTGATCATTATCTCCTAGAAAAAGGACAATGCTTTCTGTCTCTGTTTACTTCTTAAACTATTTTTACTGCCATATTCCAGTGCAAAATAACAATGGCTGTATGAAACAATGGATCCCAGTAAGGAAACAAGAACAGTATAAACCATTTCCTAGAAAAAGGACAATGCTTTCTGTCTCTGTTTAATTCTTAAACTATTTCTACTGCCACATTGCAGTATAAATAACAGTGACTGTACAAAACAATGGATCCCAGTAAGGAAACTAGAACAGAAGAAAATTCATCATGGGGATGACAGATACATGTGTGTGTGTGTGAAAATAAGGGAGGGAGTGGGGGACATACGACAAAATTATAATAAAATGAACATGGATACTAAATATGAAAAAAAAATGCTCACTTGGTGACAAAGAGATCCCAGACATTCATAGTTGATGCATCTTTGCAGACACCTTCGGATAGGTCAATACCAACTTTGGTGTTTCCAGCCGCATGTTCAGCATATAATGATGATATGATCTCCATTGCATTGAGCCCCGCATTATCAGCTAAAGTATTAGGTACCATCTCAAAACTCTCGGCAAATTTGGCAATAGCATACTGATCCAATCTGCATATAAATATTCATCCTAATGAGTTATGACTGTTATGCTTCATGGGATTTAGCGAACTAGAAACTACACAGTAAGTCCAAGACAACCAATCTACTACTTTCATGTAGAGCCTACGTTGTTTCCAAAACCACCATACCAAAAGGCACACAGCATATGGAAACGAGTGTACATTACTAAGTTGACCGAACTATAGCAAAGCGATGCGAAAATAAGAAATTGAAAACACTTATGGCAACTACCCAGTTTCTTTAAAAGATAATTCCTTCAGTCTTCTTGCCAATTCTATTTCAGTAGCCGCGGCTCCAGGAACGATACGGCTGTCCCTGCACATTGCCTGAAACAAAACATATATACATAATTTCTTACGGTGCCTCCAAAAAAATAAGCATCCAAGAGTAATTTCAGGATTGCATAAACCTTTCTATTTGCAACATTATATATATAGATCAATGAATTCAACATGTTTTCTATTCTTTAGAAATTACCTTATAGGTATTCACACCATCATCAACAGCTCTTTCCAGGTCATCCAATATACTATCAGTGCTTCCTCGTAAAACCAAAGTTGAGACAGAGTTTCCACCCTGTTCAGTTTTGACGATAGTAACCTAAAGATGAAAGCATAACAGGCTTTACTTGATTAGAAATTCAAAGACGAAAGAGAAGTAAGATTCTGATCATCAAGCTTTATCTGGGAAAGTATACCCGAACACCACCAACTTCCTCTACTGAAACAGAATCTGCATAACCCAAGTCATCGGGATTTGGCTGGCAAAGTTTCAACTGCCAATGAAATTTAAAAGGTAAGTATTAATAGGTAAAAAGGACATCCACACGGAAATTACCAATGATAGGCTCACCATAGCAACAGCACCAGTGGTACGACAAAACCTCCGTAGTTCAAACTTTGAACTGATCTTTAAGACCATAAGCCTGTTGACAAGATTTTCAGTATTTAGCATACATGTCCTATTTAAGTCAAATATCATTAAGCCATTTAATAAAAATATGAAAAAGAAACAATCTCATAAAATTTGATGCATGATTCTGTAACCTCTAACTCCCGCATTTAAGTGGCAGATATAAGCAAGCATATTAGTTGTAAATTGTTTATTTAGGGTTGTCAACACAGCTGTGGGTTTACCACATTCAAGTTGTGCAAACAAACACATCCTTGGACTCATGCATAGGTTCCTAGAGGTTCAAAAGTGATTCCTCTAATCAAACAGTATGATAGGTGTACCTACCCCCCCCCCCCCCCCCCCCCTCCCTCTCCTCTCTTCCCCGCGCCTATGAATAATGGAAAATGTTGGCTTGCCAATACCTTTAGTATGCATCCTTGATCATTCAACATTTTCAAAATAATAACAGTAATTATCAGAGTCAGAGGCAATTAGTTTACTTGTAACGCTCACAAAAATGTAAAGCCATCTCTCCTACTGCTGCTCCGCTAACAATAATCTTGGCACCTGAATCAGCAACTGCTTTGATGAGCTCCTCAACTTTTGCCTCTTCTGTTTTTGCGTAGTTTTCAAGCTGCAAGGTACTCATCCAATGTATCATTTAACAAGAGAGCACAAAATTGGATTCTTGTCATGGAAAAAGTCATTCAGGACTTGAGAGAAGGTCAACATACATAGAAAAAATAAAAGCCCCATAAAAAAGCAATTTTGAGTTAACCATGCCATAAGCAAACCAAATGATTTCAAGGACTAACAGTAGAAAACCAAACTCATTAAGTCATAATAACTTTTAATTAATCTGGGCAGCCAACAAGATGTTCATGCAGAGGGTTTCTTTAGCAACTGGACTGTACTTGAACCAGGGTAGTATTGTTACATCATAGTACATCAAACATGTAAACAATGGACTCAAGCCCTCATAAAGAATTCTTGTAGCTTCCTTTAGGATGTCTCTTAAATGTTTCAACAACAGTAGTTCAGATTCAACAATTTTTTCATTTGGTAACTAAAAGTGGGGGATTAGAACCTGCTCTGCACTATGGATGAGTACGGTTCCCTTTGTTTCAGTTGCAGATGTATCGACGCCACCAGCGAATACAGCAACCTACACGAGCAAGATTGCATATCATAATGTATAACAAAAACCAAATTTAAAGAAGATATTTCCATGTCTACCAATTTCAAAAGAGTGGCAAAATAAAAATCAGATGTTTTAGACAGGTATAACAGAAGTAACATAGTCGGGTTTTTTTTCCCAGCTGGTAAGTGGACAATAAAATGATTGAAAAGTACAACAGTATTCAAAACCAGTTGATTATACATTCATAAGTAACAAATGCTACAAGTAAAGACCTTAGCCTTTTCCATTCTCTTTATGCTCCCAACAGCATCACTTTTCAAGACCATACCATCAACAATTGTACTGTTGTGCAAACCACCACCAACAAGTTTTGCAATACGAACATTATCCACATTAAAGTTAGCCGGATTCTTTGGGCAAACTTGTATGCATGCCTAAACACGAAAAGTATTCAACCCACATTCAGCTCCAAAATTCTAACAACTATGAAAATAGAAACCATTAAATAGATTGACATTACTTACATCTGCAATAAGGGGGCACAAAATGTCTTCTTGACCGAATTGCTTACTAGCCACTGCAGCTTTCATCCGGGTTACAACTTGCTCCTTATTACGCACATCCATTGTCTCTGAACCTGCCTCTACCAACTCCTCTAATATTTCAATGGTCTGTCATACAACCCATGTAAACAGTAATATGATCAGATTTCATTCACTAATAATGCCCCATGCAGTAAAGGGTTTTCTTTGTGCCACCTAATCTATTAAAATTTGTCAATTTACTTTAAAAAAAGTCATCCCAAAAATTAGACTTCTAAGTTAAAACAAACACCCTTCAATCTATTAAATGGCGACAAATGTTAAGTAAATAAGCAAAGGGGATCTCTTCAATCAATTTAAAAGTTTGAATCTATCAAGTAACACACCATTCTCGCAAAATTCATACTTAAATTAAGAAAGTGTGAAGTAACTTACGAAGTTGATTCCTTTGGTGTACCCACTAATAATCTCACTAGGATGCAAACCCATCCTAATGAGCTCTTCTGCCTTCTCAAGAAGCTCCCCAGCGAACGAGATCGTGAGGTTCGCACCGTCCCCAATCTCCTCCTGCTGCGCCTTGGCAGCCAACACGAGCAGCTTCGCCGCTGGATGTTGTACTTCAAGTTCATTCACAATAGTTGCCGCGTCATTAGTGATAAAGAGCTTGTCCAAATGATTGATCACCATTTTGTTCATCCCTGATTTATCGAAACCAAAGTCATTAAACTTGAACTATAAGTTTAAGTGCGCGAGAGAGATCTAGAAGAAGCGAGAAGTGTCGCTTGCTTACCGTTGGGACCGAGAGAGGTGCGAGTAATGCTTGATAGCTGCTTGCAAGCGTCGATGTTCTTCATCACGGCTTCGTCGAGGCCCGAGAAATGTTTGTGCCCTTCCTTGAGCATCCCTTGGATCCCGTGTGGTTGAAGAAGCGCCATTTTTGGTGAGATCGAGATCGAAAAACTCTAACAATGGCGGACGGACCTGAAAACCCTAGAAACTGAGAAATTGAGGTTTCCAAGTTTGTGAGAGCTAATGAGAGAGAAGAAAGAGAGGCGGGACTGAAGTAGAAGAGCCTTGAAGAAGAGAAGAATGGAGAAGGTTTTAGCGTACGTACATCTATGGGCTGGGCCTAGTGGGCCTGAATAAAATCTTGGCCCAGTATTTTTGTTACTTAGAAAGTATAAAACCCTCTCTGCGTGCCTGTTTAAGCCGAAGGAAACTAGTTTAGCACACACTCTAACACAGACGACGCTGATCTCTTCTTGTTGATTGTTGAATCATGGGTTACAATAAAGCGAGGAGACACAGAGGGCATCAGTCTTTGCATCAGCGAGGGCAGACCAGTAGTTTTCAGGAGCTTCAACGGTGAGTTAACTGAGCAAGTATTTTGAGTTTTTTGAGCTTGTTTGGATTGTTTATGGACTATGGTTTTATTTGTGCAGTGATGATGGCAGTGGGAATTCGCTTCCAACAAATCAAGGTTAGCTATGATCTGAAACACTACATATGGCGTTTCAGTTGAAAATTTAATTCCTTAAGCATTTTGTTTGATTAATTTGTGTACTTAGACTGATTTTAGGGGTATTTGATTATTTTGCAATAATTTATTGGATTTAGGATGGGGTTAAATATCACCATCCACGATATGCTGTTGATAAGTTTGAGTAAAAATGAGAGAGGGAAAGAGAAGAAATAGGAAAGGACAAACTAAAAATGTGGACACAGGGAGTTAAAAAACCTAAATGAATGACTATTATTCACTTAGGGCTCACCCAAACATTTAGTCGTCCAGTACGAAGTGGGATCAAATGTGATCCCTCTTGAATACATTTGTTCCTTGTGACCCACTTTGATCCCTCCTCGTTTATTGGCTTATAGTGGGTCGAGGCTATGGGTCTTGAGACCCCATAACATTTTATCCCTCTTACAATTAGCTTAAAGTGGATGCTCTGAATCATACATTATATCTCGTTATTCAAAAATATGGTTGCCTATTTGTATGACCAATATGTTTGGCTATAACCTCACAACCTCTTGTTAGAGATTGCATTTGCATATCATCAAAAGCTAGTGGAAGTTTGAATAAGACATTTATCTCTAGTTAGAGGTTCCCTTTTAATAAAAGATTAGACGTCTAACTCAAATAAACACCCCTTTACTCCTTTCCAAAATAAGGGAAGGGTCAATTAGCCCTCCCTAGATTTCTTTTTACTATTATATATGTCTAAGTGGCAAGCCAGGTAGTCCCATTCACTCCTACCTGTGTCATTGTCCAACACTAATACGGGGTGTTGGACACATTGTTAAAGTACCCCTAAAACGGTGGTGTGCTATATTACTCTCATTTTTTTCCAAGTACGGACTTTATCTTGTTACTTGTAGAGTTTTTCCCAATGCATTCTTACTCGAATTAGAGTTTCCTCCATATTCGTGTTGGATACGGATGGATACGTAGGAAGTATGGACGAGGACACTGACACAACACCAACTTGGACGGTGACATGAGCAATCTTGAAAAAGTAGAAACACGAAAACGGGAATAATAAAATAATTAATACAACTAAACTATTTTTGTTTTGTTAAACGCGTTTAAGACTTTAAGCAAATGAACAATGGTCGAAATGCATGATAAAGATTGAATCCAATGTAGTTAAGGCGATCACCTAAAATGAGGCATTCACCTTGTTGCCCTTAGCACCTCAAGCGTGAGACGCCTCACTATTTTTACATTGTCATTTTATGATATTTATTTTAAGTTAGTCTAGTTTAGACTGTAGAGTTAAAAGCCCAAGCCCACTATTTGTCGTTGATTTAGTGCTTGTGCCGATTGACAAATAAAACCTTATTGAGTTCAAGGGTTGAAGGAAACACAACTCCAAATCTTCCCTCAAATCCTCAAAACTAGCTGCTAACAAGAGTTAACAATGAGAAATGAGAAGTTTGAGAATGTGGCTCCTTATGTATATATGCATGCTAGTATTCAGAACATATTGGTTATGGACTTTGTATTGTCGTTGATTTAGTGCTTGAGTTGATTGACAAATAAAACCTTATTGAGGTTCAAGGGTTGAAGGAGACCCAACTCCAATTCTTCCCTCAAATCCTCAAAATTGGCTGCTAACAAGAGTTAATAATGAGAAATGAGAAGTTTGAGAATGTGGTTCCTTATGTATATATGCATGCTATTGTTCAAAACATATTGGTTGTGGACTATGTATGCTACTATGATTTATTATGAAAACTTAAAAGAAATCCAAAAATAAGCTTAGTGTGCCTCATGTCACTGATGCACACGCATCGTGCCACATGCGTTTTCAACCATGTAGGCTGTCAGGACTAGTACCGTTGGTCAGGGAAACCAAGGTCAGAGGCCTTTCAAGACTTTCCTAATGGTCTCAAAACTCAATGTTCCCTTTTGAAAAGTGTCCAAATGCTTAGCATCTATATTATAGGGGGAAGGTTTGAGTTCTTGACTGTGAGGACGTGTTGCCTCCATTGCATAGTCGGGCCAGACTGTACCGCTAGCATTTTTATTATTTTCTTGGCATTGCTTTTCAACTTCAAACTTGTATTTCCATCGATCGATAGCATCGAACTAGTCTTGAACAACGTCCTTCCTAACGTTCCTCCCCATTGTAATCTATTGAATGTGAATGAGAGTTTTTACTGACTATTGTGCATTGTTTTATTGTCTACAGATTGATATTGTGCATTCTCAAGTTAATATTTGTGCCCGTCAAAGTAACTACTCATAGGCTTACTAGTGAATTGAATAGTTAGTGCCGCACGGATTACTAGTCCGCACGGATTACTCATGCACACGCATCGTGCCACAGGTGTTTTCAACCATGTACGCCTTGATCCGCCGCAATGCCTTAAGTACACTGATTGAAACCAAAACACTAAAATAATTTGCATTATTCAAACTTATAGAAAATTTTTGAGTTCTATCATGAAGTTAATCTATGTCATAAGTCGAAATCATGCTATATTGGAATTAAGGCTCAAATCTTCATGTTCAAAATGTTCATTCTTTAGTTACGTAGTCTACTATACTAGTCATGTTCAAGAAAGTTGAAAGAAACATATGCAACATGCCAAACTTTGTTAATTATCCCAACAACCCTCCTCGTCCTCGTCAAACTTCAAAGAGTATCTTCATCAATTATGCCATCATTACCTTCCGTGAATAACAACGCTTCCATATTCAATTCATCAAGATAAATATGTGTAACTTCAAGTATCCGTGCACCTTCTAAACTTTCAAATGCATCATTTTTTTCAATATCTCACATCCTAGTTTAAATGTATTCGAGAGTTTTCTTTGATAGAAGGTGAATGTTGCACCCCCTTTTTAAATTTGTTAAGAAAGATTTTTAAATAAATCGCTTCCAACTAGTGTCTAGCCAATGTCTGCCTTGTTCAAACATTCCAGACACGTTGACCAAGTGTCTGATAGTGTCTAACACTGACACTGGGATTTTCAAAGTGTCCATGATTTGGAGATGGATACTAAGTAGCTTTTTCTTAATATTGGATAATTACTTGGTGAGGATTATGACTGTGTATGTTTGCCCATTTCGCACATCCACAATAAGCACCAGTCAGAGGTGGATGAGAATGGGTTAGGCAGCTAACCATAAGCTACATTGCTAATGGCATGCCGCACTGTAATTAAATAATAAAAGACATTCAAGGTGGGACTCAAATCCACAATCTCTCGCCATGAAGCAAGCGCCTTATCCAATAGGCCACGCGGATAGGATTGGGCAGCTAATGATATGCCTTGTAGAGCAATTAAGTGGCTCATGGCTAAGCATATGACGTGCAAGCCTTGTGCAGGGTTGTCACAACCCTCTCTACAGATAGCCTTGGGTAATTTGGGCGGTGCTATTGGGTAATTTTGGAACAGAATACTGAGATACCCCTCCCTGGGTGACAGTATGCAAGGCTCTCTAACTCCCAAAACCACATATTGTAGATGCTCTATTGGACCCTCATGAATTTCTCACTCCAACATAAATTGGGGAAGTGGACCCCCTTAAAGACACAATAAGGTGTCGTTTGTTTTTTTTAAGCGCTTAGAAGCTACTGGAATTAGAAGTTTTGAACGAGCTTTTGAATGAGTTATTTGTTTTGCTTCTGAATGGGATGCTGATTAGAAGCTGTAAAATTAAAAAAAAAATGTTTTTTTTAGGTGTTGAATGAGGATTTTTTGACAATTTTACCCCACTGAGGAGACACAGATGGTGGGTTGAAAACCCGACATATACAGTGGTGATCATTATATTTGTCAAAGCTTTCAAAACTTCATGCTACATAATGAAATCTTGAAAATATACATAGAGGGAGAGTTGGACAGATGAAGAAAAACTTGAAAAATACATTTAAAAAAAATCAAATAATGGAGAGAAATGAGATAAGTTTCTTACCATTGAAGAGTCCTTTTGAAAATAGGTATAACGACAACGCTTGCTGAAGAGTATGAAGGTGTGCCTACAGAATTTAGCCCTGCTTGTTTTTAAGAAAATAGAGGCAACAATTGTCATTACAAAATTATTTTAAGGTTACTATTGGAATAATTTTTGAGTCGGCACTCGGTGCTAAGTAATCAGTACCTCTCTGGTGCTTACTCCAATCAGAAGTTGAGCTTCTGATCAGAACTAAAAACAAACACTCTAAACAAGGTGATTCACTTCTTATTAAGACTTCTGACTCTGTTCAGAAGCAAAAACAAACGCCGTCTAAGTGAGCACATATGCCATAGAAAGGCATAGCATCCATCATGGTTCAATAGCTAGATAAGACAAGCTTTCGCTATTTCTTTTATGCCAAATTTCCCGAGCAACAACATGAGGAATGAGATAATACACAACACTTATGTTTGGAAAGTGCTTGACATCTCCACCGAAGGAACAAATCGCCTATGGAATGAGGCATCTCCCAATCAATTCAAGTGTCCCTTTTTTTTTGGAAAGCCAATTAAAGTGTCCCTTGTACTAGTGCAGTTCCATAAAAGCTCCCCACCACAACAACAACAAAAGGATACTTGGAGGGATCCCAATCTTACACATGATAGTAGAGTAAGCAAATCATCTCTAGCCCTGGAACAAGGTTGAGCTCAATCAAGTGGTTGTTGAAAAATCAAACTGAGAATGACCGGCTTTTAGCCAATTTCTACTGTCATTTTTCTGCCTGGAACCATAGGCTTAATGGATTTCATCAGATTCCCTGCCTCCTCCCACTTATTGTCCTCTTCAAGTAAAGATCAGCACCCAACCACCACCCCCCCAACCCCCCAATTAGGACTCCTTTACAAAAAATTTCAACCTTCCCCCACTAAGGTTGGAAACAATATACAGTCTTGTGAAACGGCTTTAACTTGTATTTTAGGAACGAGTGGTTGAAGATTGAGGTGATGTTTCGGATGCAGTTGACAAGTCAGGTGGTTGAACGAATGGGGTTCCTCCTTAGAGGCATTAGCATCTTATATTGTTTGTAGGACAGAGTAAGAGTTGTTTGTTGAAGACTTATTCTGAAAGTTGTTACTTAAGGCTTATACTAAATGTTGATACCGAAAATATATTATGAATGTCTGAAGAAAATAAAAAGTTTGTAAGAATCATTATAAAGAAAAAAAAAATTTGATTAAGGTTTTTAACATGTTAATGATGTCAAAGATAGAAATATAAGACTCAAAATTGAAGGTATGGAACACTTTCAACTTTTAGTGTTAAGAGATAAGCAAGAAGTCCTTTTTTCTAAACATTTAATTGGTTCATTTTAGACGCATTATCAATCACCACTTAATTACAAAATCATTGAACTTTTAAGGTGTGTTTTTTTTTTTCATGGAAAACCATGAAAATTTATTTAATATGAGTGAGCAACTAAGAAAAGTTTGCATCCAATGATGATGAAGATAGCCATATTTCTTGAGTTTTTCATGGAAAACTTTTCTTAGGCCCCCTAAAGTGTTTTTTTCCCATGATTTTGAGAGAAGATAGGTGGTGGGAGATCAAAATTTTCATGCTCACTCCTCTCCCTTCTCTCCTCTCCTCTCCATGATCTCTTCACTGGTTTAAGTTTCCATGGAAAACAAAATTCACACACACCCTTAGAATTAAGCCTTAAGTGGTAAAATAAGTGTTTATCAAACCAAACATACTCTAAGTGAGAAAGTGTGTAGCTTTTTTGGTAGCTAGTTTAAGCACAATTTTTCAGCTTTACTAATACTTGTTTAAGTGGCATCAGAACTACGAGGCAAAATGAGAGATAACTGCACCTGGTCAATTGGTCCTTGTAAGGGTTTCTTAGATTGAATGGTATGACCTTGTACACAATGAAACTTTGTCAAAACAGATGATTCAAATATTCATATTAAATTTATATAAATAAAAAAGAAAGTAAAATAGTATTAAGTTTATCCACTTTGTACAAGAAATACCCAACATTCATTAGAAGAAAGTAAAGGGAAGGAAAAAAGGCGATGAGAAGATGGGGAGGTGGAAGAGGAAGTGACAAAGAACGATGAGGAAGAATGACGAGGAAGAAGGAAATGGATTGTTTGATTTGTATATCTTACTTTCTGATCCTTTCACTAGAATAACAACAATAATAAAATTATATTACTGAATCAAATTCAACTCGGATAGGAAATTTTATGGAGTAAACTTGTTTTTCCAGTCTTTATGGATAAACTAACTTGGTAACCGGGGGCTCAGGTAGGCGCTTCACCTTTATAGTTCTTTTATTCCTCCAATTGAAGAAATCGGAGGGGCATATGTTTCATTAATCACCACACCCAGTCAACCACATTTGTACTTGATGGGGTACTTTAAATACAATTAAACGTTCTTGTTTTATGTACGTTTGCAAATAATTTTCTTTAAGTTGTTCCAAAAATGGTTCTAACATTGTGCACAAGGATAGGTAGAATACATGCTTAGGTGGTTTCAGATACGCCCTACCTTTTTAATGCTTTCTTCATATCTCAATGGTATTTTGGTTGTTAACACAACATTACGTATTTCAGAAAAACTGATATACTTTACCGAATAAACCAATAGTGAATAAATGCCTTATCTATATTATCATGTATATTTGGTGATAATCTATGCTCGTACATACGTTTCTGAGTATCAAGTTTCTACATTTGAAGTCGTCACAGAACTTTCGAATATTCAGCCATGAATGATTTGTAATCTATATTATCATGTATATTTAATGCTCATTTCTTTTTATTCACGTCAGTTATGGTTGAGTTAGACCGCTTCTTCTACCACATATAGTTGAAACTTAAGTATGAACATGTAGTAGAGATGTAGAAATGCATCTCCCCAAAAAATTCTTATCTGTTTTATCATGCACATGGTTTGTTTTGCTTTAGTTATATTGTTGCAGATCACCTACATAATGGGAAATCTCACAATTTCCAGGTGAAGAAAATGAAGAGGAGCCATCGCTTCCAAATATTCAGCTTGCCATGTGGGTAAGTACGGTGTGGACATTAAGACAGCAATGTGCAGAATCTGTCTTGCAATACCGTTACCACCATTCTCTGCTCTTGTATATCTTACCTGTGTCTGCATAGACCCACTCACATATTCCATTAGTTCATATATGGGTCGTGTCTGATATTTGAATTACTGGTATCTGATTCCTTTAATGGTTAATGTATCACTTCCAATAGGACAAGTGATGCATTGACCGGTTGTCTTTTCAAAATTCCTGTGCTCGCACATTTGGATACTCCAACATTAAATTAGAAAAGGAAATTGCCAACTCGTGCTAGAACATCCATTTTTTCTCACGTATCTTTTGAAGGTACCATTTCCTTGTACTGTTATACGTGTTATGAGTAGATTGTGGAAATATAGAAATACTTAACCAGCAATATTAATATTGATAAAAGAAAGTTATAAATATATAGATATAACGCTAACAACATGAAGTTTATAATTGGAAAAAAGAATTTTATGTAATGTTGGAACTTGGAAGTCATGTAGTCATGTCTGACAACTTGTACCTGTGTAAATTAGTGATGTACACAAATCATTTTATATAGGTTCCAAACATTTATAATACCTTCTGCATTATGGAGCTCCAGGATTATTGCCATAATCATCCTAGTACACCTTTCCACTTGAATCAATTTGTGTAATATCTTATCTTGATTAATGCTTTGAATATGGATTCAGGACTTTGGACAATGTGATATCAAAAGATGTACTGGGCGCAAGCTTTCAAGATTTGGTTTGTTGAAGGAAAGTATCTTATCCATGATGATGCTTGAGATTCAATTCTAGGGCTCCATTTCGATTTGTGTCTTGCACTGTATCTGGTTTGTTATTTTCTTGTAATCTTTATCTTGTTAGTGTTGGTTTAGTGCTAGTAGGTACTTTTGTTTGTGCATCAAGCAACTATCTGCCTGCAACATTCAATTACTCCTCTAGAAATTTCCTACAGGGACAAGTAGGATGTGAAGGAAGCCAAAAAGCTGCCACCAACTATCTATTATTACTGAGTTTTGGTCCTTGAGCCATGCTTACAAACATATTGGAAGGTTTATGCACACACACACACAGAGGAAAGTCAAGTGTTGCACAAATAAGCATTTCCAGCCGAATAAATCATATAGTTTTAAAGAACTTAGAACGCTCCTTGAGTAGATGGTTTGATGCTAAATGTGGTGGTGGTGGTGGGTGGGGGTGGGGTGAGGGGGGATGGATTAGTTTTAAGTTGAGCTCGCCTTTTCAACCTATGGCTTTCAGTCACCAAACTTTCTTACTATCTATTTGATTTTGCATGCATACACGTCTTACTAACCTCAATGACTAAAATGCTTGGACATGCAGGAGCTGCGTGTTACTAACGGTTTTGGAGGAATTGTCTTAAGGTATGTTGGAGTAATTTGGGCTAATATGTTAACTTATTTGAAGCATTTTCGTGTCCTGTACTTAATGGAGAAAGCAACAGTTTGGCGTTTACTCATTATGATGGTTAATGTGCAATCTCTTGGTGTGCGTCATTTGAGTGTTTAAATTCATCATTGCCAGTGTTGTTAAGGCGGACGCCTGAGGTGCGCCTCGAGGCGTTTTGGCAAAAAAACACCTCAAAATGATGTGAGGCGGTGCGGTGAAGTGAGGCGTCCGCCTCGGACCGCCTCAGCCACCGCCTCGGCCCATTTACAGCTTAAAAACCAAAAGTCTATTGCAGCCCACTTGTCTTTTAAGGTTAAAAGGGGGGTATTTAGAGTTTTAGACAAGAGAACGACTCCTTAGGGGCTATTGTTGTTGTTGTGTGTGTTCTTCTCCTTCTAATCAGGTTCTTCTTTTTCAAATTAGGTGTTGCCTCTTTCATATCAGGATGTTTTCTCTCTTCTTCTTCCTCCTTCCTCTTCTTCTTCCCTCTCCTTCCTGTGTTTTTTTATATGATCTGTTCTGCAGTTTTTTTTAATGATCCGTTCTACTCTTTTTTATATCATCGGTTCTACTCCTTTTTTTAATGATCTGTTATGTGTTTTTTTTATATGATTTGTTCTGCTGCGTTTTTTTTTTCACAATAAACAATAATAAGTAATATTTCAGTGTATGGATCGTAATATTTTAGTATATGGATCAAAATTTGGCGCAAACTTTCAAAGTTAAACCAATGAGACCTGTTGGGCGATGCCTCACCAAATTGCAATTTTTCAAATACTATTTCAAATTTAACCATTAATTTTCCAAACACTGTTTCAAATTTTCAAAGTTAAACCAATGAGAAGTTGATGAACTAGTTTACATTATGTTTTGATGTTTTTCTTGTTTGTTTCTTTTTTAGTGATTTAATGGATAGGCAAGTTAAGTACATTTATGTAGTGCATCTTTTTGCTATGCTATGCAGCTTTATTATGTTTCCATTTCAATTCTAAATAATTGTATGACTTTTTGTACATATTGGCATATGCAAGTTATCAAAATGTTGATGAATATTACTTATCTAAATGTGTTTCAATTTATTATAATAAAATATCTTTAAAAAATGTTAAAGACCGCCTCAGTGAAGTGAGGCGTCCGCCTTGCCTCTGAGGCGTTTTCAAGCTCATCCGCCTCTCCGCCGCCTCAACGCCTTAACTACACTGATCATTGCCCCCAATTAGTTGATTGTGTATATGTATATCCCAGTCTAAAAGTGCAGGGCTAGGTGTATCTGTAGGTACATAAGTAATTTCTGTCTCGTATAGCAGACCGGTTAGGCAATACCATATTCAGTAATATCGGTATCCTGGTGAACATGCAGTAGAGATAATTCCATAATTGAGGAAAAACCACCCAGGCATTGAGGTTCATCACTGCTGCAGCTAATTTAAAGCATCTCTAATTTTATTCTTAGGATCTCTTTAGGGTCATACGAACTGCTTATTGTTGATCACTTCAGTTGGTAAAGGAAAGACGAGAAAAATAAATCTCATTATGCTATCCACAAACTTAATTTGTTATTGTATATGATACCTAACACTGTAAGTTTGAATGTTTAAGTATCAATAAGAACCCCGAGCCCCATTTTGCTCTTGTTTTTAATATCAACTTAAGATTGGCTGTCTCGTCTCTTGTTATATGGTTTAGTCATTATTAGTGATCATAGGAAGGTGAACAAAAGGGCAACCACTTATAGCAGTTTGATAGATAAGTTCAAGTAGAAGAATGATACAACATGAAGCATTTTAGACCTACTGAGTTAGGTACATGTATCTAGGGGGATACACCAAACCTGATGTTTCATTTTGTTCTACAAAGGATCCTAGATGGTAGATCGTCCCGTCAGATCTATGCCCATTAATAACAGTCTTTTCCTTTTGATCAGCTGTCAGCTCGTGAATGTGATCAATATCTTTTTTATAATAATGAAAATCTAAATCATTGGCAGCCCTGTAGGAAAACAATGTGTCTCAAAGGAAGACCACGAATTAATAAAGAGGAAAGGCTTGGCTGTGGTGGATTGCTCATGGGCGCGATTGAATGACGTCCCTTTTGTCAAGCTCCGATGCACTGCTCCTCGTCTCTGTATGAATTCCCACAACCAATTCTTTTTCATTTCTCTTATATTTTGCAATTTTGTCTATTTATTAATAATTCTGCAAAAGGAATCTTTCTGGGGACTTGTGACTTTTTGTACACTTATTGAATTTTCCAGCAGTAGTTTTATTAATATAATACTTTGGCTGTAGCAATGTTCAAAATAACGATATTCCTACTTATGGACCGCTGATAATTCGATAACTATTGTGAAAATATCGCTCAATATGTGGATATTTATGGATTTTTGGATGCTTTGTTGTTAATCAAAGATTGTCTATATGATGGGATAGTATGGATATACTGAATAAATTTTGATCTCTCTCTCTAAAAATAATAATAATAGTAAGATAATACTAATAAAATAAGAATATAAAATTAAATAAATAAAAATAATTATAAGATAACACTATTAAAAACAAAAATAAATAACTTGGAAATATCAACACAGGCTTTTTTATTTGTTCGTACTTTTCAATTTGTTTGTATATCAATATGTACATGAAGAATTTGACTTATCCGCAACAAAAGGGATTTATCAAGATGAATTGGCTATATCATTGCTAACTATAACTGCAGTGTTGTGAATATTGTGTATGAATTGAGGTGTAGGGAATTTGTGGACAAACATTTATTTTCAAAATGCCATTGTAGTAAAGTATTAAAGTTTCATGGTCGTGGACGTGTGATCCTAATTAAACCTCTTTGAGAATACATCATATAGAAGCCTATTCCAAGAGAACTATAAACACCATGGATTTATTGATTTCTCAAATCATAAGTTTGATCAAGCAAGCTGGACAGGGTAATGATGCATTGTATTTTAAGGAATATGATGGTCTTCTGTGCATCAATGCAGCAGCTGCACCTTTAATTGTAGTATGACGAGACAAAGGCACAGCCTTATCAAAAAAATCCAATGTCTACATAGACAACTATGCATGATCTTTTTCCTTATGTCACGAGCTTTCTATGGTCTGACCAGTTTATGAATTCTCCACGCCTATATATTTTCAGTGTGTTGAATACACATTTTTCCAACATTTGTTTCTGTTATTACTTATTATTATTATTATTATTATTATTATTATTATTATTTATTGATCAAATCATAAGGATTATATTAATAAAGCAAGGGTGACAGAGAAGATCACAAAGGGGAAAGACCTTGAACAAGAAAGCACAAAATTACAGAGAAAATAGGCTATATCCCAGTCAAAGATACACACATAGAACTCTAACCCAGCTATAATCTCCCACTCTTGACCTGAATGCCAAACTAAGGATTTAATGTCCCTGCAAAATGGACATATTATATTTTTCCTGTCTCTGAAAATTTTATCATTTCTTTCTTTCCAAATAATCCACAAGGTACCTAAAAGCACTCTGATCCAGATCTAGGAACCCTTGATAGAGCAACCATCATTTTCTCAGTTAGATACCCGAACAGGGACGGAGGAGTACTGGGGAATAGGAGCAAATGATTCGCAACAAATGGCCGACCAAATGGAGATGGAGAAAGGGCAAGCGAAAAAAAAAGGTGCTCAATTATCTCAGGCTCAGAGTTTTTCATAAAGAACATTTATTTGTCCAATTGAGACCATTTTTTATGAGATTATCAATGGTGAGGATCTTTCCATGAGCAAGGGACCATATGAAGAAATTGACTATATCAGAAACTTCTTTCATCCAAAAGATTTTGCTGCAAAGGAGGGAAGGAAGATAATAAGATTGATGGCAGAGAGTAAAACATGGGATTCCTTGTGGTGAGAGCTGGCCACTGTGAATTTACATGTTTTATCCTGCGAGACCCAATCATCATCCTCATCAGAAAGTTGAATGTGTTGCTGGAGATTAATCAACTGAACTAGAAATGAGATTTCTTGGGCTCTCAGCCCTCTTCCAAAAGCCATGTCCTAGTTGCTAGAATTGTTTTCCATTCCCAATTAGAACTGAGGGATGGGCCTGCTCTTCTCAGTGAAATCCCCCATAGACGTTATTTATTTCTAAGAGGTTGATTGCCTAGTCAGTTGTCTCCCCAAAAGTCAATTTTATTTCCTTTGCATGGGACAAAACTAATCTCTTTCTAAAAGCAGGTTGAAGATTAGCAATAGCCTTCCACCAGCAACACTGGAACAGCCATAAGGATCACTAGGAACTGAAGAGAACCATCCTCTGTCTTGAAGGCCATATTTCTCAGAAATAACTGTTCTCCAAAGAGCTCCCTCTTTTCTAATCTCCATAGCCGCTTGGATAGCAGAGCTTTGTTGAATAGATGATGCACAGACCCCTTATACTCTTAGGCTTACAAATATCACTCCAATTGACGAGGTGGAGCAGCTTGGAACTGTTCTTTGACCCCGCAGGAAGTGAATACAACTCTTTTCAATGCCATTCAGGGATGCTAGTGAGAGTGCTTTTGATAAAATGTTATTTCTTCCTGCTTTGGAGATAGGGCTGAAAACCGAACCGTCGGTTCGGTTTTTCACCTAAACCGTGAACCGAACCGACTTAGGTCGGTTTTAAAATTTTCAAACCGAAACCGAACCGACCATTAACAAAACCGATCCGAAACCGAACCGATTCCAATTTATGCAAACCGTAACCGAACCGACTAAAATCGAACCAAAACCGAAATAAAACCGAACCGAACCGAATATTTAAACATATTATATTATTTATATATAAATAATATAATATATTTAAATATTCGGTTCGGTTTGGTCGGTTTAAATCACATAGAAACCGAAAACCGAACCGACCACTTCGGTTTTGCATTTTTTTAAACCGAAACCGATCCGAACCGAATTTAAACCGAACCAATCGGTTCGGTTTTGATCGGTTCGGTCGGTTTGATCGGTTTTTTGTTCAGCCTTATTTGGAGATGTATTTGGCTTTCCAAACTGCAAGTCTAGGTTTGATTCTATCAACTTGAATTTAACACCCAGGGGAAACCCTAAATACTTGGAAGGTAACTTACCTTTCAAACCAAAGAAGAACAGAGTGAATGGCCCTAAAACGATCAGGGCAAGGGTCAAGGAGAGAACGGTCTCATCTGCGTATTGCAGGATGGGAATGGAAGTGCCATTATCATTAGCCTTTGAACCCTTTGATTAGCGGAAGGTTATCAGACTTGAAAAGATGTTGTGTGAGCAATAATCCCAGATTCCCAGTACCTTCTTTTCCTGATAAAATAGCCATGTTTTTCATCAGTTGACCTTTCATTTAATAGTAGATTGAATCTTCCAAGCTGCTTGAGTTGGAATTGATTTGTTGATTGTAGTAGATGAACTGTTCCTTTCCATGGGTTTGTTATTTTCTTAGAGAAGAAGGTGTTTGATGATTTAATGTGCCGATGTAAGCATCTATTTTAATCTTTTTCTTCTTCCTTACCTTTGAGGTAATTAACTGATCGCTGATATGATTACTTTGGTTTATAGTACCATGGTTGGTGGCAGCGAACCCTGTAAATTATGGTCGACCGTGTGAGCTATCTTGTGTTGAAGCGTTATCGGCAGCTTTAATAATTTGGTATGTGCTTTATTTTACTTTTTTGATTGTTACCTGACATTGCAAAACTATTCAATATTATGTTTCAAGGGAGAGATTTACACACATTCCATCCCCCCCCCCCCCCCACCCACCCACCCCACCTCTCCCAACAATCAATTGTTCAAAATATACAAGGAGCTGACCTTACATTTTTGGACCAGTTGAAATTTTTGAGACGCTTTGCATTGTAATTAACTAAATAACGTCAAGGATCTTGACTGTTGATTTATTGGTTTCAATATTTGTCCAACCTTTCAAGTGTCGTCCACCCAACTTTATACACCCATTTATACATTTGATGGAAATGTATAAAGTTTTAGATCCGTTCGAAGGATTTTTTTTGTTGTTGTCGAAGGTGTAATTACATCTTCCAGTCTTTGAGATGCTCTAATGGCGTCATTTTTTTTGGTAAGGTTAAGTGACAGTCTAAATGTTTTCAACTTTATATATTGGACTACTCATGTCAAAATGAGATGAATTTTGGGTGGTGGTTTATAGGCCATGTTTGGTTACTCACTGGAATGAGAATGGGAATGGGAATGGGAATGGTAATAGGAATGGAAATGGGAACATTACTATGTTTGGTTACTCGATGGAATGGGAATGAGAATGATTTGTGTCTTTACGATTATTAACCATGGATTTTGGATCTATGGTTGGTAAGGAGGTTGATTGTAATGGGCATTCATAGGGTTTTGAGAAGGAATTTGTAATGGGCATTCCCATTACGCCATCTTTGTGCCAAACCAAATACAAGAATGGCTTAAACCATTGTAATGTTCATTACCATTACATTGAAATTTGTAATGGTTATTACCATAACAATGGTCAAACCCATTCCATTGAGCAACCAAACATGGCCATAAATGTTGAGGAGATCACCCACCCAAAATTCAAGTCATTACAGAAACACTATGTAAGTTATTCCAAAACCACTAACTATGCAAGTTATGTTACTACTCTAGTACCCTCGTTCTTCTTGTTCTAGTTATATACCATAAGCATACATGTGTACAATCTAGTGGTAGCCTGTTGATTGTAGCATCGAGTATCCTCCAATACTGTTGGTCAAAGTTATTTTATTATTTTTATCTTTTCTTTAATTTTATTTACATTTATTTTAATCTGCTGTGTTTATGTATCTTTTACAGTGGGGAAGCAGAAACGGCAAATCTGTTGCTTAGCAAATTTAAGTGGGGACATGCATTCTTGTCTTTGAACAGGTAGAATACATGTATAAATAGCAAAATCTGAGCCAAGCATGCACCAGAACACTGCACGCTTGTTTTTTAAGTGAATACTCTTTAACTGTAATTATTTTGTTTATGAGTTGAGTGCTCTATATTCTTTCTATTGATTCAATAAACTGCAGGGAACTTTTGAAGGCATATTCTGAATGTGAAAATAGCTCAGATATGATTTCTGTCCAAAATGCATGGCTTTCCCAAGGTTCAAAAATACCACAGCCTCCTATAGATGACGACGGTAACACCTTTAGCTGTTTAGAACAATATATTTTTTGTTTAGGAACACAATAGATACTTTCTTGGTTACAATAAGAAATTTCATAGGCTAGAAAGATGGAATTTTTTATCGACTGATGTGGTTCTAACCCTGTGCAAATTGTTGTATATGAATGAAATATGATACGGCGGATTTCTCACTATAAGTTATGTTTAAAGTTAAGTGCACGAGTCAAGCTGAGGAAGCTGAAGCTCCATGCAATAGTTGCATTGATCATTAAGCCTAATTCATTATTGTTCAATGCAGGGAATGATAAATTATCTGACAGCAATGCAACAGGCTCCGACTATGATTCTGAAGATGGACTTCCACCACTTGAAAAGAATATGAATCACTTGACGTTGGAACAAAGTGAGGATGAAAGTGAGTAAATGGAAGAATTTCTTTCTGGAGCAGTCGAACACACCTAAATCAACATATGTAATTTATGATAGGCTTAGTATAAGGTGCAACTTAGAAGTGAACTTCAGATGTTTTCTGCATCGTAGAACTTTTACAGGTTTTCTCCTAGTGTTTCTCCAAGGAGAATTTCTTTTCTAATATATGTCCAATTTTGACGAATACTTGAGAAAGAGAATTGCATCCAGCAGCGTGATTAAAATTCAAGGTGGGTAATTGGGTAAAACGTGTCAGTGGGTTCAAGGTGCTATATTTCCTGATTATCTTAGCAATTTAATAGTTGAAGCTGATTAACATGATTATGAATTATGATTAAGCAGCACAATTATGCTCTTTTAAATGGGAGAGTAAATGTATTACATTTGCAGTTAATCAAGTAAACTGTTTTTGAGAATATGTTCAATGGCACCAGCAAATCTACCTGAAAGTATTTGACATATAAAGATAACTTGTTCAAATGTAAATCATTTGTGTGAATTAATCCATCACGATGAAAATAATACTATTGTTGTCATCATAGGTTGAAGCTGCTACTTAAATATTTCTCGAATGGTACTCCCATTTAAATGCAAGCCCGATTCTGATGCACTTTTCCTTGGTGAGATCTTAGAACTTAAAAATATTCTTCATCTCCAGCTTTTGCCCTGCATTGAACTAAGGGTGGGCACGGGATGGAATGGACTTCATTACAATCTCATCCCGTTTGTTCGGGATCGGAACGGAAAGGGACGGGATAAACCTCGTCTCATCCCAAACGGGTTCGGGACAGGTCGGAACGGGATGAGCATGTACTAAATTTTGGATTGAAAATTTAATATGCAAGATTTAAAATTTTGGATTTACCAAACACACCACTCTAAGAACAATTATGTAACTTTAAGCCATTGATTATTATTTTCCCATTTCATTAGCATTTACTCCGTGTTTTTTAGAACCACTATTGAAGATAATCTTTTTTTTTGTACAATGTTAACGAAAATGATCAATGGATTTTTCATTTAAAAACTACGAGGAGCACAAATTGTTGTTGTCAAGAGTTAGGAAGAGGAAGAAAATAAATGAGAGGGTTTGAGTTAGATTCATTATTTAGGTGAGTTGCATGAAGCTTGTGAGAATAAAATAGTCATGTTAATAAATAAAACAACAAATAAAAGTCATGTCGGCAAATAATTTCATACTACATATTTCATACTAAATATTAAAAAAAAATTGGTTTGGAATGAGACGGGATGGGCGGGATTGAAAATCTTCATACCGATCTCATCCCATTATAGATCGGGACGGGACAGGTCAATCCCAATAAGACCCAAAAGATCGAGACGGGTCGAGATTGTGGGATGGGATGCCCACCCCTACATTGAACTGCAATGTTGGATTTTGATAAGGAAAAAAAAATGTTAAAAGAATAGTGAAATAAAGTTGAATAAAAAATGTAAAACTATGGAGAGGTAAAGATGAGATGAAGTTGAATGGTTTTACTCATTTCAGCACGTTTAATATTATTCATTATATTAAATAAAAATACTAATATTTACCTTTTTATTCATTTCCAGGTTGTAAGAATGAGGTTTTACAATAAATTAGATTTAAGATGTAGTTATTTTTAATGGGACTTATTAGTGGATCAAAGCAATGCAAACTAAGGTTGCATTACTGGATCCATAAGAGAAAAATAAGTGAATCATGTGCTAACTTCATCTTTTCATCCAGAAATCGTGTGATAGTTATTGACTTGGTTAGTCAAATGAAACTTATTAAGTCAATGGCACATAGTTACTCCATGTTTTATATTGTCAATTTAGTGACGCGGGAATATGTCAATAGAAATTCCAAAGTCCACGATCAAAAGATTCTGAAGAATTGATGGCGCATATTGATATTGATGCTGGTACATCAGGTAAATTACATATATCGAGAACGCTTAATGAAAACGCAAGGATTCTACAAGAAATATTTTAGTTGTTTTAAGAAAATAGTTTTTATGATTATTATATTAGAATAACAAAATAAAAATTTACAAATTTGATTTTGGAAAATTTGTATGTTGCTAAAATTGAATTTTTTTTTTTTTTTTTCAAAAAGGAATTTGAGTTTCAAAAATTGCACCAATTGGTTTCCAACTTTGATAACGTATTTTATAAATACAAGTCTTTCGAAAAAACAACTATAGATCTTTCTCCTGTTTGAAAAATGATTAGTAAAAAACCAGTGTTCTAAAAATCGTTAGGCGCTGGGCGGCCGGCGAGCAAGTGCCTAGCGCCCAGGGGCTTAGGCAGTCTTAGGTTTTGTATTATTACTTTAATAATTTACAAAAGTTAAGCATAATACGTTATCAATTACATCCAATTTAATGCCAATATACATATGCAAAATTTATAAACATGAAAAATTAACAATCGTGAACAAAATTTATTAAAACTCAAATGACTGAAGTTGGTCATGATGGGTACTTTATATAAATTTGAATTTGTGTACTCTTTTATTTTTCTTCAAATTGTATGAATAACCTCAGTTATGTTTGATAAAATCTACATTACTAAAATTGGTACCAGCAGATCATTTGAGAATTCCATTAAGTAATCATCATTTGCTACATTTAGACATATAATGAATAAAAATAATTAAATAGTTTATTTCTAAAAAAATAGGAAATAAAATAAAATAAGAACACAATCAACCTTATTAAAAAATAAATAAAAAAATATAAAAATTGCCCAGACCGCCTAGATCCCGCCTAGACTGCCCAGAACCACCCAGACTGGGCGGTTTTCCACCTTCTAGCGTCTAGGCCGATTTTTAGAACATTGTAAATAACTATTGCAAGTCGAAGTTTTCCATGTTTAGAGAAAGCCTTTGAAGAGGAAAACAAACACTTAAAACTTTTTCTATCTTTCCTTATTCAAATGAAGTTTTAATTGAGCCTTTTGATATACAAACTCACAACTTGTTGGTGTTGCTTTGGTAGATTCCGAAGTGTTTGCTTTGGTGGATTCCAAAGTGTGGATTCCGGATTGGTGATCATGGAGAAGCAAAGTTGTGAGTCCAAGCCTAGAGGATTTTTTTGGTGCAAGGGTTGGATAGTTGAAGATGACGACAATATGCATTGTGGATTTTGATCTATATTGTGGGTAACATCTTGTTAACTTTTCTCATTACTGAATTTTGCTTTCAATCCGTGATTTTTTCCTCTTAAGAGGTTTCCACTTAAATTTGTGTGTCAATATTTATTTTTGCACTGGGTGGTTGATAACATAGTTAGTTAACTAACTAAATATTTATTATAAAGTCAATCATGGAAATTTCACACATGACCCACATCAAGAGTTAGAAACAATAAATCAAATATTTACTGACAACTAACATTTTAACCAAAGGTTAGGGGTGAATCAATTGTTGAATATCCTACATTGAACCTGGTTGTAGCTATGAAAATGAGAGGTGTACATAGAGTGACTATAACCTAAATCATTTTGAGATTTTGTTGTTTATTGGCCTTTTAAGGCAGGACGACCACGCCCGAGAGAAAACTCATTTTCTCCATCGTCTCTCTTCTTGCCTGAGTTTGGGATTTCTAGGTCTACAAATCTTAGTAGTTTATGATTTATATTCTCATGTCCTTTGTATAATATTTTTCTTGATTTGTCAATGGAGAAAATAGGTTGAATATAGTTCTAATCAATCTGCATTCAAATCTTGATGTTCGGTCGAGTTTGCGACCAAACACGGTGGATTAACTTGCTTTCGGTTAGAATCAAGGTGGAGTAAACAAGATCTAAAACTCAAGAAGACGAGACATCAAAATTAGGTCAAAGGTTGTGGCTAACTTCTAGGTATGACTTTTAAACATTTGTTACATTATTTATTGATTTAGTAGTGAACATTCAACCATTTCCTATGGTGATATTTTCAATGATAGACGATTTTTGTCACAACCTTGTACTATTTAGGTTATGCATGATGTACATACTATGCGTATGTGAAAATGATTATTTTGGATTGAAGTTTATATGTGATCGAGACTTACGATGTTGAAACACCAAGTGTATGATGAAATACGTTATTGAGATATTGAACATTTAGTTGTACATTTTAATTGAATTTCAAAATTGATAATTTTGACATAAGAAGTCCAAAATCAAATTTAAAGTTGATAGGGCATTCAATAACTCACATATCGAGTGCATCGAGAAATTGGGGAAACAAAGTGAAAGAGAAAGGGTGACAGAGTCCAAATGATTTTTTCAAGTTAGAAGGAGATTTGAAGAGAAGATTTTGTTAGCATAAAGGGTAATAAAAATAAAGGATAAAGACACTATTCGAAGTAAAGGAGAGGCTGAAAGATAATACAAGAGTATCATTGCTTTCTACCAATAGCCTTTATCTTCTTTGAGGTAAAGGAAAATGTATAAATATACGAAACATTAAGGCAAGTGTCTTTAAAATTGTTACATTGAGAATTTCAATTAAGTTGTTCCCGATTATCTGATTTTCACTTTTAATGTACTTCAATAGGATAAACCTTTCATTTTACTTGCTAATAAGGCTAAATCATACGACTTTTAGTCATTATTTTTGTTCTAACATGAGCCTCTTTTAAAACTTGGAATCTCAAACATATAACCATAGATTTGTGAAAATTTTGAGCTTAAATTTTTATCTCTCATATATTTCATTGAAAATTTTTGCATATGGATCATGTGATTTGTACCATACAAGAGTTAAGTTAAAAGTTTGACCAACTTAGAGTCTAGCTCTTAAGACTATGTTGACCTGTTTGACTATAAAAAAATTGTCAACTAGAGTGATAAACTTTTTCCAATGGTTATTAATAATAATAAAAAATCACATTGCATCCCTCTATGGTAGTTCCACAACTACCAATGTGGTATTGGGACCTAAGTTTGATGACTCTTCATCATCCTCCTAATTTGATAACAATTCAACCACTCTCAGGTCTCCTTCAATGATTGATCCTCCTCCAGATATGCAACAATTCCCATTTATTATTTTGCTTTGTTTTGCAAATGGTATTTAGGCACAAATGGTAGACATTTGCATGTTGTCACCCCCCTCCATTTCCTCTGTCTATCTCATTCTCTATTTATTTTTGTTCTATAGACAGTGAACAAATGCTTTCAAATTACGCATGCTATGATAACCAATTTGAAGTAACGCATGCATAAACTTGGATGGTAGGCATTGATTAAAAAACATTTGCATGATATAACCCACATTTGAAATTGTTTTGAAGCAATGCGTACCATAAATTTGATGTTGAATTGCTTCAAACTATATTAAATGGATTAAGATTTGCTTAAAATCAATTTCCAAGGTGGATACACAACCTGCAAAACTGATTCTAACCAATGCCCACTAACAAACTATTTCAAAATGGGTTATTATAACATGCAAGTGAAATAAAAAATATGTGCATGTATGATAGGCAATCAGTGAATGCACTATGATCATAGTTCATTGCCTACCATGCATAAATATGGACTATGAGATGCAATCACTGAATGCACCTATAGTTCATTGCCCACCATAAATATGTACTATGAGTTGCATATATAATTAGTGACTACTATCCACTTGCAGGTTTAGGGTGTTTCAAACTTGTTCATACCATATTGCTAGTATGGTAGGCAGCGGTAAATCATTATGCATCGCCGACAAGCAGGCACGGATCTACGACTGACTTTTGAGATTTTTTTTTTTTTTTTTTTTTATTTATTTGTCCCTCAATTAGTTTTTTTATGTGCCCCTCTATTCTCACTTTTCACTTTAACCAGGACTTTATCCTTCAAATCATGTACATATCAAATTCAAACGAGTTATTCTAGACAACTCGGGTAGACAGCCTGGTTTGCTGCCTGGGAGGCCAAAATACAAATTTGCCCCCCATCTTTAAACAACTTTTTGGAGAAGGTATTTAAAGAGGGGGGGGGGGGGCAAACTTGTATTTTGGTCCCCCCAGGCAGCCTCTCCCAGGCTGTCTAGAATTTGGGAATTCAAACTATACTTTTAGAGTTAGAGATAGAGGTTAAATCCCTCAAATCTCTCAAATAACAGAAATTCTAGCGAGTCTTCCCTGCCTTGGGGGGGGGGGGGAAATAAATTTTTGCCCCCCCCTCTTTAAACACATACTCCAAAAAGATGTTTTAAAGAGGGGGCAAAAATGTATTTTTGCCTCCCAGGTAGGGAAATCAGGCTGATTTTCCAAACCAGCTAAAACTGCTCCTCAAAGAAACCAAAATTCACAGTTTCTTCTTCATACTCCATCGATTGGATAAGATGAGGGAAACCCCTATATTTCATCATCTTCAAAGATCTATAACTATTGAGTTATTTGAGCTCATCTTCACAAGATCCAGTAGGATCCAAACCACCTTATTCTTCTTCTTCTAGGTACCAGGTGCCTTCATTAATCACTGTGTTGGTCATCTCCACAAAAAAAAATCGTAAGCAACTTAATCTCTTCCTCATTTTATTCATGTAGTAGTAATCAATGATTAAAACCCTTATCTTCTGCTGTGTTTCTATAAGTAGTAATCATCTTCAATGAATATAATAGTAATCATCTTAAATGACTGTCTTTGTTGTACTCCCATTTTTGCTATAGTAGTAATCAATGAATATAATAGTAATTCTACAGGGCCTGGGTCCCCCTGCTTGGTTTGCTGTCTGGGGGCAAAAATACACTTTTGCCCCCCTCTTTAAACACTTTTTCCAAAAAGGTTGTTAAATAGGGGGGCAAAAGTGTATTTTTGCCTCCCCAGACAGCAACCTCACTGGTTTTCTAGGTCAGGAAGAATTTCGGATTTAAAAAAAATCATGTTAAAATAACTAATTTTTATATTATATTTAATTAATTATGACATCACTCCGCCCCCCCCCCCCCCCCCCCATCGACAAAAATTCTGGCTCCGTCACTGCCGACAAGGTTTTTACATATTAAACACTCAGTTAAAGTTTTTCGCACATGAAACACTTAAAAATACTTTTTACTACCCCAACAATTTGAATTAAAAAAAAGGGAAATCTAAAAAAATAAAACCATCTTTTGAGATAAGAATTGTTATAAATCTGGAGAACCGAGCATATGCGAGAAATCTAATGAAGTGCAATTGAAAGAGAAGTCGTTGAATTATCAGAGGAGTCACTGATAAAAACGATTGAACTGTTGCATGTTAGAGAGTCTTATATGTAACTAAAAGTAAGGAAACTCATTTTATGCATTATCAAGACTCTTTTTTGTTTGTTTGGTAAATTACCAATCTCGTTTTATGTTCTCTTAATTTATTCTTAGTCCAGACCTTCTTCATCTTCCACCACTCTTAAACACAGATGGATGATATGAAACGAGGACCCGGGGTAGCTCCTGTGCACAATGCGCAGGAGGACATCCTGTGCAGGAAGTACAGCCGTTGGATTAGATCCAACGGTTTAGATCGAAGGATTTAAAAAATTGGATTTCAAAAAAAAAAAAAAATTTTTTTTTTTTTGAAATCCGTCGATCTGAGCCAACGGCTCAGATCCGACGGCTATGCTTCCTGCGCAGGACGTCCTCCTGTGCACAATGCGCAGGAGCCACCCCGAATCCATGAAACGATGGGGTGCAAATAGATTTAAAAAAAAAAAATCCCACATATTAAAAAGTAAAACCCACATTGACCACCAAGCAAATTAGACCCTCCCTAACTTAGCATCAGCAGATCTCCCATTCACTCACCATTCATTTCTTCTCTTTATTCCCTTCCAATTCGACAAACACACACACAAAAGTCTCGAAACAAGGACCAAAATTACAACTTTTTTTTTTGTTGCGAAAACAGAGATTAAATTAGAACCCCAAACAATCCCACCTCGATTTCGTTTCATCTCATCTCAATCTCCAAAAAATTTCATTTTTTTTCTTTCTTTCTTGTGTTCTTGAATCTGCTCTGTTCTTCTGTTTTAGATTTTCTTCTTGTGTCGGGGAAGAAAACAATAAGAATCCGGTCTAGGTTTTTTGTTTTGTGTTCTGTTTCTTCTTATTTTTCTGTCTAATTGATGGTTGGTTTTCTGTTCTGAAATTAGGGTTTTACTCTGTCTATCTCTCTTAAGGAAGTATCGATCTTCGGATCTTCAAGCTTCTTCAGTGCCTGCAATCTAATTCAACTGTAAGTTCTCTCCCTTTCAGTTTTTACATGTTTTTGAGCAATGGGGTTTTCTTGTTCGTGGATTTGAAGTAATGGGGGTGCAGAATTATTAGGGTTTATGGTGTCCTTTGAGGGGGAAAATTTGGGTTTCAATTACTTTATTGTTATTTTGTCTCTGAATCTATGCATGAACCTGTGGGGAGACTTCTTCCCTTTTTACTTCAATTTAATGAGCATTTTTGCTTTATGTATTCAGAATCTTCCTAATTTTGTTTTTGTATTTAATATTTTTCTTTTGCATGTTTGATAAAATATTTATTTATTTATTGTTGTTGGTTTTCAACCATCCGTTCATTTTTTCGGTTA
Organism: Berberis thunbergii; assembly: GCA_003290165.1. Taxonomy (NCBI): domain Eukaryota; kingdom Viridiplantae; phylum Streptophyta; class Magnoliopsida; order Ranunculales; family Berberidaceae; genus Berberis; species Berberis thunbergii. Next base: position 96,955 of record QNQO01007703.1, read on the forward strand.
TTGAGCATGGAACACAAGCTACTTTCAATAATTGAATTTTCTTATATATAATAAATATCATGATTAAGATATTTTACAATTATGATGCAGTAGCAAACAATGAAGAATAACAATAAAGTACTAGGGTATATACCTGGAATTTTATTGTTATAAATATTTTTTTATAAACATATATACAAAAATGAAGTGTCACATAAGAATCTGTTTGGTGTCGGACAAGTGTATTTTATGTTGTTTATAAATATGAAATTGCAAAAAATGAAGTGTCAAACAAGACTTTGTCTTGTCAGATGGGTATGCCACTCTTTTGAAGTTTCTGCAGAACCTAGCTGCCTATCTAAGTCTGGATGATGACTGATTTGGGATCTTTATTAAGTAAATCAAGTTATTTTATTTGGTTAACTCTGCCTTTTCTTTTGTGTTTATTTTTCAGTTAAATGTTTCATTTCAAAAGATTTGAACGTATAATATGCATACTTATTGTCTCAATTTAAAACTTCTGTTTAAATATTTGAACTGATGAAACTGACTTAGTACTCTCTTATAACATGTTTCACATCCTTCGCCCTTGGCAGTGGTCAGTGGATATCTTCTATATCTTGTATTGGCTAACACTGAACTGGATGTTGCTTTCATGACCAGGTTTTTGATAAATAGGGCTGGGTTGAACTGAAAATAAGACAATGTCTACACAATATCCGGTACTTGGCAACCGAACTATCGATCAATGGAAGGTGGTGGAGTTGAAGGAGGAGCTCAAGAGACGGAGTCTCACAACTAAGGGGTTAAAGGATGATTTGATAAAACGCTTGGCTGAAGCAATTCACATTGAGAGGGAAGCACTGAAGGATGAGGAAGTAATTAACAATGAAAAAGGTTCTACTACAGAAGATGGCAATAGAATTGATGTTGTACCTGAACCTCAGGTTAGGTTTGATGATGCCAAGGGTAAGTTGTTCGAGAGTCCAATAGTTGAAGATAGTACAGAGCATTGTGAACTTGAAATTGAGAAGTTGGATCAGGAAGGTACTGTTCTTGATAAAAGTTCCTTCAAGCTGGATCAAGGAAAATTTCAGGATGACAACATATTGGTTTCTAGTGAGACTATCGAGCCAGCCACCCAGCAAATCAATCCTGATGACAAAATATTTGTTTATAGTGAGACTACCGAGCCAGCCACCCAGCAAATCGATCCTGATGACAAAATATTGGTTTCTAGTGAGACTACCAAGCCAGCCACCCAGCAAATCGATCTTGAAGACAAAATATTGGTTTCTAGTGAGACTACTGAGCCATTCGCCCCGCAAATCATTCCTAATGATCCCATGGACAGTGAAATAATAGATAGCAAGAGCATGGTATCTATGCCATCTGGTAGTGAGGAGTCGCAGAAGAATGAAATCAAGGTAGAGGAGGATCCGAAGCCTCCCAGTGAAGACGCTGTGCTCAATGTGTCTAATCCAGCCAACCAGGTATCTGAGGCCAGCCCTACTTTAGGGTTTCAAGTAAAGTCTGATTCTATTTCTACTTCTTTGTCAATTAATGAAAAGAATGATCTAAAGGATAATTTGAATACTGATAATTTCCATATAGAACTAGATAAGGTTAAGCCAGAAATGGTGCAACCGTCATCCAGCGATGTCCCCCCAGGTAGTGGAGATATACATCCACTAGATGTTCATGAGCCATCTGCGCAGCAGGGCTCTTTGGAAGAGAGAGATGAACGCAGTTCTGCAAATGTGGATCTTAGCAATAAAAATGATAATACAGATGGTGCTTTCTCAGAAAAGTTAAATTTAGATCGTAGTTCAGGAGATGATTCTATGGAGGAGGAAGTATTGGAGAGTAAGCAGGTTGATTCAATTAATGACTGTGAAGTAAGAGATAGGAGTGAGCTAAGTGAAGACATTGCTTTAAAGGAGGAGAATCTTGTTAGTGCTGCAAGGGCTGGATTCTCCTCTGACAAGAAAAATTCGGCTACTCCAAATAACAACAATATTTCTGTGCCTTCTGAGAAAAGAAAAATTGATGGTAAAGTTTCTACACTCTATTACTCATATTTGAATAGTTTTACTTTGTGATACATGCTATCTGAAGTGTAATGTAAAGCTTGTCTGTTAGTTATGCAAATCAATCGTCTAGTTTTCTATCATGTTAGCTCAAGATTAAGGAATGCGGTTGTCTTTGTTTTCTTGGCTGGTTCAAACAAATGGATGAAGTTGAGTTTATACTGATATGGACTTGTCCATTTTTGTGTGTTTTCTAGTCAACATGTCTTGCGCAGATACGTACCCATGTCATTGTTACATGTATTGAAACCTTTCAAAGAATTCATTGAAAAAATCTGTTCCATTTTGTTGGCTATAGATGTTGAAATGCGGATATGTGAAAAAACACTTTTGATGAAGCCTTCTAGCCTTTTTTCTAATGTCCCAATAATCTAGTTCCAAATTTCTTTGGATTTAAAGCTTCTTCAGGATACCCCATGCTGCACCTCACGTTTTTAGCAACCTCTGCAGACTGCAGGATGAATCCCCTCTCCAATACTCTCTCTGCTCGATCCTTTCTAGCCATAAACCTAAATAATATAATCTGGAAATAACTTCCAAATCAGTCATCTCCCTCCCTTGGTTTATGCTTAACATTTCCAATTTGCCAAAACTTCAACGATAGATTTGGGGAAAGGCCTCAGAACTTCAAATCTAACTAAGGCTGTATATAAAAAGGGAAAGAACCATAGCAAAAAGATGAGGGGGAGGAAGCTAAGAGGGAGAAGGAATGGAAAATTTGACCTTTTGTTTTTCTCAAAATGGTAAACATCATATTCATGGGGCGGGTAAGGAATATTATCCGATTGTGAACTAAAAAGATTACAACCATCTTCAACCTCAAATGTTCACCTTTTCCTCTTTCTCTCTCCCCTCTCCTTTCCTTGTTTTTGATAATTTTATTTGGATTTCTCCTTTTCTTTTCTTTTCTTTCAAATCAAACAAGGCCCAGTGTCCAAAATTGAGTTAACATACAGTTAGTTGATTTGTTTGCGAACAACCTTTGAAGACATTCGATCCTAAAGTCTGAGAAGGATGCTAGAATTATTTAAATTGAAAATAAATGTGAAGACATTAGATCTTCCATTCTTTCATTTCTTTAGGAAAAACAAAATATATAAACCTGAACTCTAAAGCATCTGAGTACTCTGGTTGTCATGGCCATCTTACTCATATCATCTCTAGTAACCAATCTTGCATGTATGTACCTTATCATGTGTCTTCCACCTGCTTTGTGTCTTTGGCAAGCACTTTGTCTAGGATGCATATTAAGCACATTTTTCATTTACATTTTTAATGTAAGTTACATTCTCAATTAACTTGCTAATTTTTGGCTGCTAGGAACTGTATGATCTTTATGCATTGGGGAGGATTTGCACAATAGTTTCCTATCCTTTTACATTTGAGTAGAATGTTATAATTTTTGGTAGTTAATAATATGATCTTACAGTTTTTTCTTACTTGCTTACATTATTGGAGCATTATACTGAAGGTTAGGTTGTAACGTATATAGATTAAACTTCTCATGATCTCATCTATTTAATGTTCTGTTGGTGCAGATCAAGAGCCGATCAGGGGCAGTGAACCTCCAAAGAGGCAGCGAAGGTGGAATTCGGAAAGTGTCAAAATTCCTGAAACAAAGTCCTCAGGTTTCACACCTTTAACAACACCGAATGATGCATTCCGGTCCAGTATCCCCAAGCGCAACTTTTCTAGATCTGACTCGACACTTAGTGGTGGAGACACACCAAAGGAGCGTGTTGGTAAGATAGTATAACTTGATGTTGTGAATTATAAATGCACCATATTGTTTTGTATTTTAATCTTGGATTGCTCTGTTCCACCTTGGCAGTTCCATCATCGCAGAAATCTCCTAGCAGCTCTCTCAGGATTGATAATTTTCTCAGGCCGTTTACCCTGAAAGCTGTACAAGAGCTTCTGGGTAAAACTGGCACAGTCTGCAGTTTCTGGATGGACCACATTAAGACCCACTGCTATGTGACGGTATGTTTTACTTTTCCAGTCCTCTTTTTCCTCTTTCCTTAATCACGTCACCATATTATTTGATTTTTAGGTCATGAACTTATAGTGCATTTACATGAGTGGAATTTCAAGTTTTTCCACTCAACGTTTTTTGGCAAGCTTGAATCGAGTATATTTATTTATTTATTATTATTATTAAATTTTTTTTTAAAGTCATACAAGAGAATTGTATTAAAATAGCGACCACTAGTGAGATGCTCGTGGAGGCAAGAGATATAACCAAACACCTCCTTTGTATCTTTATTGAAATACTAAGCTTATGAAGATCACACCCTTTGCTTTTAAAAAACTCTTGATTGCTTTTTATTCTAGATTACCTGCAAAAACTTGCAATAATCAGCTGGCTCTGAATCCAGTTTCCCTTTGAAGATTCAGTTCCATTTTTCCAATGGTTGACCTCCTAAATAAGAGAATCCCCATCAGGAAATCTACTTCTTCACAATCTGTAGTCACAAGCACTACATCTCCTCAGAAAAAGGACACAAATAGAACTGGTGGTTGATTGTTTCTTATCAGACCACAAAGCTACACCTGTTAATGTGAGCCACTGACCAGATGAGGAAGGTAGTTCTAGGGGATAAGATAGAGACATTTAGTTTTGTTAGAGGTAGGAGCTGTCCACTGTCATTCAAATCGAACAGGTTTAAGCCTGTTGTCCAACCGAATCAGAAAGGCAAGCTCCCATTCATTCAAACCTGTGCCCATATCATCCGAAGGAATGAAAAAGTGCGGCATGACACCACTTCCTCAAGGAGTTACTGATCGGAATTCTGAATCTGACTTTTAAATATATTTTCAATGAACCCAATTTGAAGCTCATTATGATATCCTAACTTACTAACCACGAGTCTTCAAAACTCAAAACTGCCTTTGCGTTCATAATATGTGGTTTGGTTTATCCACAATGTGATAGATAGTTCATTGCAAACCTAAGTGACAACATTATTTTCAGAAAGTGTTCATCGGTAAATCCTCCAGATGAAAATGTAGGTTATGTTTGACTGTTGATTTGACTATTTTGTTGCTGAATTTGCTGCTCTTATTTTTCAAGTTATATTTGAGTACAGTTTTAAGAAGTCAATTTGAAATTTCAGTAGACAATTTTTATGTAGGTTGGGATCCAAGGACACAGATTCATAACCCAATTTAGACCCAAATTTTATTTCACCCGTTAGGAATTTCTTGCATCTTCTGTGAATTTAGTTATGCAATTTTAGTATGTAGCTCACTTCTACAAAAACTCAACCCATATGGGGATTTATAGTATGGTTAGATGCGTTGCTCAAGTTAGAGAATTGTAATCCGTTGAATTACACCATTAACTTGAATTGCATCTTTGATGAAGTTAAAGTTTTGAAAATTGATGAAATTTCTTGGAGTTGATCTGCATAAGAGATCATCTCCACAAAGATGAACTTATTTCGAAACTTCTAAGCCGGTGAAATAAATTTTGGGTCTAATTATGTCACAAATCTGTGTCACTGGATCCGCAACCCTTTTTATATTTGTTTAGTTTTGGTTTACTATCTGCTTAACACAAAAAAATCTTTTGCAGTTTTCATCAGTGGAAGAAGCCACAGAGACTAGGAATGCTGTATACAACCTGCAGTGGCCTACTAATGGAGGAAAACTCCTGGTTGCTGATTTTGTTGACCCACAAGAAGTGAAAATACGAGCTGAGGCGCCTCTGCAGTCTCCCGTGACACCTGGTAACATCAAGATTGCACCCCCAGCTCAATCTCAACTACAACCTTCACCTCGCCAACATGTCCCCAAGCAACATCTTCCTGCCCCACCTTTGCTCCCCACACCACCAGCCCTGTCTGATCCACCCACAACAAGAGAACGTCTTCCTCCACCACCACCAATAACAAAATCTGATCCACCAAGGGAACGACTTCCACCACCACCACCACCTCCACTCGCTAGGAAGCCGGATCCACCCATTGTCACCCTTGACGATCTATTCAGAAAGACAAAGGCTACCCCTCGGATCTACTATCTACCCTTATCGGAAGAGAAGGTTGCAGCTAAGCTTGCTACACAGAGCAAAAGCAATAAGTAGTCTGGATCGAGGTTTGTTATCTACCGAGTGATTTGCTGATATCATGATAGTTTGATTTGTAGGTATCTATAGTGTTAAGAAGCTATGTTATCTTTGCAGGTATGAAGAGTTTGTAATGAATTCAGGAAGTCTGTAGAGGAGGTTCGTGCTATGGATTGGATTCATTTTCAGTAGAGATATGTAGACTGTATCTGAGACTTGTTTCAGTTGGAATAGATGGTAGAATTTTAACTTGGTTTCGTAACATTTTTTTGTTGAGAGGATTTAGCCAGGATTGATGTGCCATCGTTTTCTATATTTCATAAATTGACATTGGTTAGAGACTATCTTGAAGTTGCCTTGAGTATATCTTTTTGTTTTATTTTATTCTTGACATTCTAAATAATGGTAGTGTGCTGCCAATGCTCTAAAGTCTTTGGCACAGTGTGTGAGTTTGCTAATATATTTGATCGAAGGGAACAGTGTGAATTGCATCTGAAGTTCCTGGTCAATCCTGCCAGGGATGGTTAAAAATTAGCTTACTTTAAAACCAAGCCAAGCCACTAGCCCTGGTACGAATCCAAGTAACAAGAATCCAAGCAAGATTACTTCCCTCGTAGCATATACATGGTTATAGAGCTAGTTGATTGGTTGCGACACCTGATACATTTCTTCAAGGTTATCCTAAAGTTCACGAAATCACCCAACAAAATTTGGAAAGTCAATCATGTTGTTATTCTTGAGTATTAGAACTCAAAAGCTTGGAATCCTCCACACTTTTTACCATCTCCAATACATTGACATTGGGTGGGTGTGCTTAATGAGTTGCAGGTTGCCTAAAAATAGATGCACTCACAAATACTGTCTCTGGACAAGTCTTGTGTTCGTGAGTTTCAACCTTTTACAGTTCGACTATTTTAAAATTAGTGATTAGAGGTACAACACATGACTTTGACTTGTGTAGCTACACCCAAATGAAATCAACCCATACTCGCAATGGTTTGTGCTAAATCTCAAACATGTTAAGCTTTGCGCCATTATTGGAGCATGAAAATGCACCTTAAAGATCAATGAAAATTCAAATTTGGCTTTTGATCTTACCCATTAGCCATGTTGATGGTCTGTCTCAGGACTTTAGTAACATAAACCTTTTGCCAATGGTGTCGCTTACACTCTCAAACCTCGCTCCAACGCTTTGGGGCAGTTTTTCTCAAACCCCCTCTCTATAATTTACTAAACCCCATTATCAAATCTAGATCCAGCTCTAATGATTTGGAGCTGACTGCTTTATGGTTTTAGGAACTTCATTTCCAAAATTTGAATTATCGTTAAACTATTTTTGTTTTATTATTCTTTTTCTTAATGACTATTGTATTTTGATGTATAATACGCATAAATATTTCATTTACATAATAGTTTTTCAATTTTCCATATATATTCCATAATAGACCATTAGACCCAAAATATTTTAGCCCATCAGCCTGGGTTTGGGCTCAGCCCAAAACCACTTCATTCCATTTCCACCCATCTCTCTCTCAAACCCTAATAGATTCCACAGCTCTCTCTCCTCTTTTAAAGTGCTCACTTGTTACTCCCCTCTAGGGTTTCCAGGCCGATTCACAAACTTGCTCATCAAAGTCTCTCTTCGGATCCTCTGCAACAATGGTGGCAGCCAAGAAAACCGTACGACCCCATCTTCTCTTTCATTCCTATTAGCGTTTGTACAACACCACATTGATCGATTTGTTTTATTTTTGCAGAAGAAGACTCATGAGAGCATCAACAACAGGCTCGCGCTTGTAATGAAGAGTGGGAAATACACTCTCGGATACAAAACCGTTCTCAGCTCTCTCAGAATCTCTAAAGGTTCGATTTTTTGACCCCTCCATGTTGTTGGTTTGTTTTTTTTTTTAAATTTTTTTTGGGAATTTGTTGTTTTGTTAGAAAATTGATTGTTTTGGGATGGTGGGCTTTTCAGGAAAACTGATCATCATTGCAAACAATTGCCCTCCTTTGAGGAAGTCTGAGATCGAGTACTATGCCATGCTTGCCAAGGTTGGAGTTCACCATTTCAATGGAAGTAAGTGAAACCCCACTCTATGTTGTAATTGTTTTAGTCGATTGTATATATCTTCAAATAGTGGTATTTGTTATTGTTGTTGTTGTTGCTGATTCTTTATTCAATTCTGTAATTCAGTAGTAGAAGTTATATTGATATAATGGAGAAAAAATCAATACCCTTTGTTTTGTTCTGAATAGTCGACCTTGTAAAATACTCATTGAGATACATTTTACAATGAAAGGTATTGTAGCTTTTTATTGAGTTTCAGATTTTATGATTGTAGTGGCAAGTCGTATGTTTTCTTAGGTCTGAAAGATTGTTGTGTTTTCACCTTGATATGAGTGAAAGATTGTTGTGTTTTCAGATATGAGTGAAAGATTGTTGTGTTTTCAGATATGAGTGGATTGTGGTAGTTAATGATGGAGAGTGCAAACTGTTGCAATAAGTTCGGCAATTGGATGTTTAATTGTATAATTGTATACATTTGGTCAAGAGTTCAACCCTAAAGCCTAGCCCAACAACACCCAAATAAAAGATTATTGTAGGCGGGCTTTTTGAGTGAGTGAAGAACCCCAAAATTGAAGATTAATGCAGTCTCCTTTGTTTGTACTTAATGTAATTTTTTTTATTCATAAAAAAATGTGAGTGAATAACTACGAAGACGAAGCCAGGTGATGAGATCGGATGTCTAATTCTCACGACGGTCATCTGATGAGATACTCTGTGTGTCTTGTTGATGCACCAAAGATCCATGTTTTCTGATGGTTTTCATTGTTTTCATTAAAAATAAAATAAATATCCAAAACAATGTAGAGATGAAATATTGTTGACTCTGAATATAGAAAATGAAATACCGTTGTCGGGGATGCTCTTAGTTTTCTTTATTTTTCACTTGACGCACTATATTCATTCATTCCTAACAGTCTTATCCATTTGTGACTTTTTAATGTGGATACCACTTTAGTCGGTAGTTAGTTTGTTAAGGTATTTGGAGGCTTCTTCATTTGGCGGTTGCTAGTGTAGTCAAGACGATTGCCTAGGTGCGCCTGAAGGTATTTTACAAAATTTCGCCTCAATGTGAGACAATGCGGTGCGGTGAAATGAGGTGTCCTCCTCAGTCCAAAAACTAGTTGTATCCAACCCGATTGCAGCCAATTTTCAGCCTGTTTGTAGCCTAATTGCAAGAAAAAAAGGATGCAATCCATTCCATAATAAGGTTTTATGTTTCTTGGTGTAATATTTGATCAATTTGATAAAAACAAGATAAAATGTTTTTAAATTTTGATAAATTTATGACACTTTTTATATTATTTTTTGGAGAAAACATGTCATGTTTTGATCAATCCATGATCAACATCAATTTTGATTTTTCATAGCTTAGTTTAATGACTTTTATGCTTTTGGAATACCAATAGTGATTATACTTGTGGATTTTTACCAACCATTCCAACAATTTATTCTAACAAATGTATAATATTATCAAGTTTCTATCTTTTAAGATTATTGATTTTTAATGATTTAGTGGATGTTTGCAAGTTACTTGACACTTATGTAGTGCATCTTTTCGCTATGCTATTCAACTTTATTATATTTCCATTTCGATTCTAGGTAGTCGTCACTTTTTGTACATATTATCAAAATGATGATGTATACTACTATGCTGAAATGTTTCAATTTATTATTAAAAAATCTGTAAAAAATATTTTGATTTTAGGTTGTTGTGTCACTTTTTGTACATATTTGCTCATGATATTTATCAAAATGATGATGTATATTACTATGCTAATATGTTTCAATTTATTATAAAAAAAGACTTAAAAAAATGTTAAGACCGCCTTGCCTCATGCCTGAGGCATTTACAGGCCTATCTGCCTCGCCTCCGCCTCTGCCTCTACCTCTGCCTCAACGCCTTAACTACAATGGTGGTAACAGTGTCTAGGGATTTCTATATTATGCTATTTTTGAAGTTGGAGAAGCTCACGAGGTATTCCAAGATGTTGCTAGAAAGAAGAGATAATCATTGACATAACTTTTCATTTTATTGGGAGAGATTAAGGGAGCAAATGCGATCATTTAAGGATTCATTGGAGTCTTTCTTTTGAATATACTTTTGACATTTTTCAATGTTTCTAAAGTCGCACAAATTGTATACGTTGAAGTGAATACAATTCCTTGTGGAAGCTTCGATAGGGGTTCTGTTGCATGGAATTTCGGGGATTATTGCTTTTTTCAGATTGTTGTACAGGTTTAGGTTGAGTTTCTAAAAGTGTGTTTTCAGATGTTGGACCCTCTTGCAGGTGGAGGTTAGATATCAAAAATCTTTAGTCTTCATAGCCATAATCCTCTTTTCTTAGTAGGCTTTCAACCATATAAAATGGGAGAGAAGAAAGCAAATTTGATTTTGAAATGTAGTATGATCATTTTTCTCTATAAGAAGATGTGTTTATTGGTAACAGTAGAGTGCTACTTAGTTGGTTACTGAAATACAACTCCCAGGCGGTGCAGATTCATGATCTATCATTCATGACTATAAATTTGATGGATATCAGCTCAGGAAAAACTATAGCTTAGGATATTATTATGTAGCGAAGGAACTAACAAACATGCATAATGGGAAATGGTTATGCATGAAGTGAACATAATCGATAGTGAAATTGACTGACAGTACGGCTGACTGTCATCTCTTTGCCAATGGTAATTCATCTCTACTAGAGAGTAGTCATGTTTGCAACTGAGCATAGTAAAGTCCTGCAATACATCAAGGGCGCATATCTATTGGAAATGCAAATTTGAAAACAAGTAGTTAGTAACGAATATGTACTGGAGAATCATTCCAGAGTCTTCCACCATTCTTTTTTATTTGGGACCACTAATCAGTAGAACAATGTGAGAATTTTCGGGCAAATAAGAAGATACCTTGAATAATTTGAGGGTAAGAAAAAGATATTTAATGTAATTTGAGGACACAATAAGGAAATTCAGTGATCTGAAGGTAAGTTCTCTTAAAGAACCCGTTGACAGTTTTGAAATAGAAAGGGTTTTTAGGAGGTTGCTTGAGGTTGCAAGTTTTGAGATGTGTCCATGATATACCTCATTTGTAATGTTGTTCTTGCATTAAAGGAGTAAAATGACAAATAAGTTTTAAGACCACAGAAGGCTCAATAGGTAATTCAAACACCTAAATATCCCAATTCAATCCCAAAAATAGTTGGCAATCAAAAACCTTTCAATTCTTGTTTTCGCTCCTTGTGGGGTTATAAACCGTAGAACATCCTGAGGTTTCTTAGCTTTTAATTATTGAACTGTAAATTTTCAATTCTTACAACAGTACCTCGTGGTTCCAATTCTGTTATTGAACCATGTTTGGGTATTTTTTTTAATTATTAATTTTATTTTAACATCTATGGTTGTTTTATTAATTTCCAATGGCTTTTTAGTGGCAGACTTGCAAAATCTTGTTCTCTTTCAGTTTATTATGCTACAGTTTTCTTCACCTGTATACTTTGTGCTTTTGTGAAGATAATTTACTTCACCAAAATTCTTCATTATTATTTGTTTATGGTGGTTAATTACTTAATCGGTGAATGAACATTTCCAACCAGCAAAATCTCTAAGTTCATTGGGGTATAAAGATTGCCGTCTGGCACGTGTTGCCAAAAAGTGTTGAGATCTGTGTATTTCTTTCTCAGATAATGTGGACTTGGGCACTGCATGTGGGAAATACTTTCGCGTGTCATGCCTTAGCATCATTGATCCAGGTTAGTAGTCTCTGTGTTGGAAATTATGCTGTTAAGCATACAATTGCAGTTATAGCAGGATTCTCCCTGAACTTAAATGGATTTGTGTTTGATTTTGCAGGTGATTCTGATATCATCAAAACATTACCTGGTGATCATTGAGCAAATGAGTATTGGAGAAGCGCCAGTAGAAGTATAATCATGATCATTGTTTCTTTGGACAAAACAAGATAATTTTGTTATTGATGTAGGAGTGTGGTTTGTTGTTTTTTATTTTTTAATTTTTTTAGCAAGCAAGGGAGGGCATGGTTTACAAAAATTTTGGTGGCATTTGGGATTTCAAATAACAACACGGTGATCTTATGGAGTTTTTATGTGATTGCCAATACAATTTCTTTTGTAGAAATCTTGGAAGATAGTCTTTAGGGGCGACTGCTGTAGGGTCATCTTGTGCCTTTGGTAATTTCATTCCTTTGTCTAGTTTTTACCCTCCATTTCTGTTGCACATTGTGTGTAGTGGTGGTGGTGGACAATCGACAATGGATCTCTCCGTGGGTGTGGTGGGGTATGTTTTGACTTGATCCAGAGAGTGAAAGCTAGCGGAATAAGTAATTTGGACCTCTCTTCTCTCTTCTTCTCCCCCCAAAACTCTCTCCATCTCACAAAAACTCCATCAACAAAAACCCTTTCAAGAGATTTACAAAACAAAGAATCCAAAACCTTCTTTTCTCTTCATAAAACCACCAACTTCATAAAGACCTCCAAATCCAATTCATAAAACCACCAACTCCATTAAAACTTCCAACCCTATTGTAGTTTGCATTGAAACCTCAAATCCCAGACCTCAAACCGGTCATACCACCATGATCATGAACTAACCTCCTCATCTTCTTTGGTCGATTTGCTTTGTCTATTCCTTGATTGGGTGTTTGAAGCAATAGAAAGCTAATGAAGAAGATTAGAGAGGAAGAAGAGAAAATACGAAAAGTAAAGAGCAAATACACGTGCTAGAGAGCTTCCCTGGCTCTTTAGATTTTTTGTTGCGAAAGTTTAGTTTTTTTCTTTTTCCTGATGATAATATGGAGCTCCTACACATAATTTCGTCTCATGTCGCAGCCTAGTAGTGATAAATAGAAGTTGAAGATAGAGCTGCAGTGCTAATTTGTTCAATTGGTCTGAAACTGCCCGTGCACATGACTTTGGTCAATATGTTAGGCACAAATTGGCCTAACATACACCTTACGGTCAATACAATATACATTTGTCTTTTTAATTTGTTTATGCTCTCTAGGGCCTTTAATTATATCAATGATTATTGAAATTTTAGTGTGGAGTCACAGCTTTAGTAATAAAATTGTCACACTTGCAGTTTTGGTCCTAAAAATGTTGCAACCATATTGAAAATTGAAATCAATTTAAGACTTAGCTCTAATTTCATTGAAAATAAATATATATTTATAAGTTTTTTGGAAAATACTTTGTCCCCTAATTTTGTTTTGCTCCTAGTTTTTGCACTCTTATCATCCAATATTTCTGTAATAGCCTAATTTTCATTCTTTAATAAATTTTCACATGTTTGCAACTTTGTTTCATAGGAAACACACATTAAAAAAAAGAAGATAAAAAAAGACAGAAAATACAAGATAAAGTGATATTTTTCATTATTGTTAAAAGGTTGGAAAAATTTTACTTGATTCCAAAATCAATAATCGTGTTTGGCAGGATTCAAATCATGAATTGGTTATACCATCCACTATTAGTCTTATCAAATATTTACTAATTGGTAAAAAAAAATTATTTCCAAACTAAAAACCTACAAAAAGTTGCAGGCAAAAGTTTGCATTAAAGATAATCCTCAGTTGTTACAATAAACTCGTTTCACGCTTCATACAAAACAATGCACATGTTAACAATAACTAGTATACTTCATTTCAAACATCCACTATTGTTGAAGTGAGTTCTAATATCGGTCACAAATTACAAGGACAATCTATAGTTTATCTTTGATGCTTCAATGAAGGGTTTTTTTTTTTAAATGCGAGTATGGTTTTTATTGGATCTCAGAACCATGAAAAGCCTCTAGCAAGGTTTGAACCTTAGATTTGTGAAGCTTCAAAAATTATAAAAAGAGGCATTGGGTTAAAGACTTTTTGGGGATTTGGGTGCCGGCTTAAGAGCCATTAAACTTTGTTTCAGTTAACAGGACCTACACATGCCAAAACACTATTCACACGACGTCGTTCTTGAAACATTGTTTGCTTGGTATGCAAATACTCTGCAAAGGCTTAAAATACGAGGGTATGAAAAATCAGTTGAAATCTAATATGGAACTCATCTATGTTTTCTAGCAATTTTCTTCAAACAATTGATTTCCAGTCTTACTTCACCTAAAAATGAAGAAAAACATATTAGTTTTTCAATTTAAGATCAAAGAATTATGAGATTCAGAGGATAAAAATGGGATGATAAACCCAATTAACATCCCTAAAACCCGAGTTTCTAAATACCCAAATCATAGAATAAGGAACCCAAAATTGCGAGTGTTATAATAACGAACCCTTCTTCTCCACCCCTCAAACCCAACCTGCAGCAACACCGTGCTCTGATTTCAGCCAAGTCACCACATTTCTATATATCAAATTACGACCCGGTCCACAGAGTACTATATTGTCCACTTTTGGCCCAAGACGGATAATCTAGTACTCTGTAGATCGGGTTGTGACAAAATGGTATCAGAGTCTGACCCATCCGAAAGTTTGCCAATGAGGACGTTGGGCCCCAAGGGGGTGGACTGTGATACCCTTTTGTGGGAGGACCTGAGGGGGAAGGTGAGGGAGAAGCCCAAGAGCCCATGGATCCCAAGAGGGTTGGCAAGCTATAAAGAGGAGACCATAGTCCCACATCGCCTGGGTGTGGGAGGGTGATGTACTATATATGTACGAGGTTGAATCTACAAAGTACTACGTGTTTTAATGTCGTGCAGGTCTTGGGCCCAAAGCGGACAATACAGTACTATGTGGATCAGGTCGTGACAAAGTTGGGAAATACCCATAACCTATTCTATTAATTTGAGTCTAAATTCAATCGTTTAATGAATTAGTAACTGTTGGAACATGTGTGTGAATTAAAAAAAAAAGGGTTTTAAGCTTTCAATCTCTCTGTACATTATATAGTCTCATATCTTTTATGTAACTCTCTTTGGAAGAGTTAATATAGTTTTTGAATTTGGGTTTGGACCCCAAGGTCTACCCACTTTTGTGGAAGAGGGAGAAGATAAGCCAGGAACTGCCGGAATAGGCCTCGTCCTGCTCAACAGGCGAACCTAACCGAAGACCAACTTATAGCTATGATATCTGAGATCAGTTTTGTTGGTGGATCCGAGGGGTGGTGGGTTGACACTGGTGCTTTTTAACATGTCTGCTATGATTGAGAAATATTCAAATCCTACAAGAAAGTGCTGTTGGATGATTCCTACTCCACTATCGTTGTTGGAGCTAGTGAAGTGGAATTGAAGCTTTCTTCTAAAAAGACCGTAATCCTGAAGGATGTCCTGCATACTCCGAAGATGAGGAAAAACTTAGTTTCAGGCTACTTTATGAAAAAGACTGAGTTTGCTCAAATTATACTCAAATTATTGGGGCTGATTTGTATACCATTACTAAGAACAATGTATTTGTAGGGAAGAGGTATGCCACTGATGGTATATATGTTTAAATTGAGTGTTGATGCTAATAAAATTTCCACTTCTTCTTACATGTTGTGTTCATTTAATATATGGCATGTTAAACTCTGTCATGTTAGCAAACAAATAATTAAAAACATGAGTAACTTAGGACTAATTCCAAAAATGTCAGTGAATGACTTTGAAAAATGCAATTATTGTAGCCAAGCTAAAATAACCAAAACACCATATAAATATGTTGTTAAAGAATTTGAACCACTAGATTTAATATATTCAAATATATGTGAACTTGATAGTGTTTTGACTAGAAATGGAAAACGTTACTTTATTACATTTATTGATGACTGCTCCGACTATACCTTTGTCTATCTGATGAAAATAAGAGTGAAGTATTTGACATGTTCAAAATATTTCTAACGGATGTTGAAAATTAGTTCAATAGAAAGATAAAGAGGTTTAGGAGTGATAGAGGCACTGAATATGATTGCAGCAAGTTCATCGAGTTTTACAACTCTCATGGGAATCATTCATGAAAAAACTGCACTGTACTCTCCTGAGATGAATGGCAAAGCTGAAAGGAAAAATATAACTTTTACTGAATCAGTAGTTACCATTCGAGATTTTGTTGATAATGTGTTATGTGCTAAATAGAGTCCTTAAATCGAAAAGTAAAATTTCTCCTTATGTATTGAAAAATAAACAACCAAACCTGTCGCATGTCAAAATTTGGGGTTGTTTAGCTTATGTAAGAATTTATGATCCAAAAATGAACAAGCTTGCTAGCTAGTAGGGCATATGAGTGTGTATTTATTGGTTATGCCATTAACAACAAAGCCTATAGATTCTTTGACTTAAATGATCATGTTGTCATTGAATCGAACGATGCTGATTTCTATGAACATAAATTTCCTTTTATTTCGAGGAATAGTGGGGGCGCATCCTCTAGTAATGTGTTAATGATGAGGATGAATGAACATGATAAGGCAACAAAATCTGAGCCTAGGAGAAGTAAACAAACCCGAACCTCTAAAGACTATGGCCCTGACTTCTATGCCTTTACAGTATAGGAGGATCCCCTAAACCTCCAAAAAGCCTTGTCTTCTATAGATGCTAATTTTTGGAAAGAGGCTATTGATGATGAAATGGGTTCTCTTGAGTCTAATAGAACTTGGCATTTGGTTGACTTGCCACCAGGTTGCAAGACAATAGGTTGTAAGTGGGTATTTAAGAAGAAATTGAACTCGATGAAACCGTTGAAAAGTTTAAGGCTCGTCTTGTAGCCAAAGGGTTTAGACAGAGAGAAAATATTGACTTCTTTGACACATATTCACCTGTTACTAGGATTACATCCATTCAAGTGCTAATTTCTCCTGTTGCTATTCATGATCTAGTATTTCAACAAATGGATGTTAAAACTGCTTTCTTAAATGGTGATTTAGAAGAAGAGATTTACATGGATCAACCTGAAAGTTTTGTAATTCCAGGGCAAGAAGATAAAGTTTGCAAACTAGATAAATCACTTTAGAGTTTGAAACAAGCACCAAAGCAATGACATGAAAGATTTGATAATCTTGTTATCTCAAATGGCTTTAAAGTGAATGAAAGTGACAAATGCATTTATTATAAATCTGAAAATGACACTTGCAATATAATGTCTACATGTGGACGAATTGCTTATTTTTTGTTCTAATATTCATGTTGTGAATAATGTGAAGTCTTTGTTGTGTGCGAATTTTGATATGAAAGACCTTGGAGAAGCGAATGTAATTCTTGGTATTAAGATTACTCGGTCTGAAAAGGGAATTTATTTGGATCAATCACATTATATTGAGAAGATCATAAAGAAATATAACTACTTTGACTGTAAACCTGCATGTACTCCTAATGATCCTATTGTAAAGTTGTTCAAGAACACCGGTAATGGTGTTAGACAAACTGAATATGCGAGCATTATTGGTAACCTTCAATATGCTACTGATTACACTAGGCCCGACATAGCTTATGCTGTGGGACTATTATGCAGATTTATCAGCAGGCCTAGTATAAAACATTGGCATGCTATTGAAAGGGTCATGAGGTACCTTAATAGGACTATGAACCTAGGGTTACACTATCAAAAGTTTCCCGTTGTCTTTAAAGGATATAGCGATGCTGATTGAAACACCCTTTCAGATGACTCAAAAGCAACTAGTGGCTATGTTTTTAGTATAGCTGATGGAACTATTTTTTAGAAGTCAAAGAAACAAATTATTTTGGCACAGTCCACGATGGAGTCTGAGATGATAGCACTAGCCACGGCTAGTGAGGAAGCAGGTTGGTTAAGAAACCTGCTAGCTGAGATCCATTTATGGGAAAGACCGGTACCAGCTGTCTTGATCTATTGCGATAGTACCGCGGCTATTGCAAAGATATAGAACCACTATTATAATGGCAAAAGACGACAAATACGTCGTAAGCACAGTATGATTAGAGAGTTTCTATTTACTGGAGCTGTTAGATTGGATCATGTACAAACTTATGAGAACTTACGAAAGGATTAGCTAGAGAAAATGTTTTCAAAACCTCGAAAGGAATTGGATTTATGCCCTTAGATTGATGAGTCATTCACGATGGCCAACCCAACATATAGACTGGAGATCCCAAGAAATAGGTTCAATGAGTAATAACAAGTCGTGAATGATATAAGGTGAATCATGATATTTTTGTTGTAATTTACATTCCTAGATTGAAGCATGAGATCTTGAAGCGATAGTAGGATGAGTTAATTTTTTTAATGAGATCTATACTCTATGTTGAGTGGAGTACCTAGCTTCAGGAGTACTCTTGATAGACTCACCTAAGTGATTGTGGAAGTATGGCCGTCTCCTATGGATTTTGTGGGCAAATTTTCTAGAGCTTTCACTACACTGGGATATACGTGCATGGCCTTAACGCACAAGCTTTTTAGACTTCACCCTGGTAAGGTTGTTCGTGTAGTGTTTAGAGATAGAGTTCAAAACTACAAGTTACTCTAGTATAATCTAAATCATGAACACTATGCAAGAGTTCAAGTTGAAAGACACCTTTATTTATGCACAATCTTATATAGTATATATTGCTTGATGAAGAAATGTTTTTAAAATTCAAATGGGGGATTGTTGGAACATGTGTGTGAATTTTAAAAAAAGGAAAGAAAATGGGTTTTAAGCTTTCAATCTCTCCCTACAATGTATAGTCCCATATCCTTTATGTAAATATCTTTGAAGGAGTTAATAAGGATAGTTTTTGAACTTGGGTTTGGACCCAAGGAGTACCCACTTTTGTAGAGGAGGGAGAAGATAGATCAATGTAGGTCCACTCCACCCGCCATCGTTCGGCTGGCCGAGCCAAGATGAAATGAGAAAAATAATATTCTTTTTGCTGAAATTTTATTTGAAAAAAATTTTATTTTCTCCAAATAACAAGACTGGGTCAGAGGAGACCCAGTCTTATCTCCACCAACCCACGCGATCCACGATTTTTTCCACTTAACAAGCCACATTTTTTTAACATCTCTCTTTTCAGTCTATAAATAAAGCTCTAGTTTTCAGCTTATGTATATATAAAAAAATAGAGAACAATTTACAATTCTAAATCAGAAATAGAGTTTCAATTTCTAGTGAGTTTCCAAAACTCTGTTTTTAAACAGAGTTCGAGTTTGGTTTCTACAGAGAGTTTTCACTGTTTCAAAACCCTTTAATGTGAATGATTTCCATTAATTTGGCGATTCCGAGCAATAAAGATTGGGTGACAAATTTCCGTTCTTCATCCAGTGCATGTGATAGAACGAGACAGAAAGTGATTTTGGGCTGTTTTATCCTGGGGACGACAGGGCTTACAGACTGCTTGCACAAACTTGGGCAGAACGGTGAAACGTCTTAAAGAGAGCAACCTAGTCCGCACTCAACCCAAGAAAAATTTCGGTAACTTCGTTCCTGTTTATTTTGCAGCAATTGTATTTCCAACAGTAACATGTTACAAATCAATGGGTTCAACTTCTGCTTCAATTTGAAGCATACCCATTCTCCTTCATAGATTAACGAACATTGAAATGGGTTCAAGATCTGACCTTGTGCAGACGATCTAGGGTGAAGGAGAGGAGCTCGGACATGTAGGGCTGTTGAGAAACGAAAGCACGAGGGAGGAGACATGTGATAGCTGTTGTGTCTTCGAAGGCGTAACAAGACTCCATGGACGAAGTATTTGAACCTCAATTAGGGCTCGAACACTGTAAAGATGAGATGTTTTAGGGTAAATGGAAGTCGTGGAGGGTGAATTGGGGAGAAAATCAGTAGAAATCGAAATGCTAGGGGAAGATTTTGGTTTTGGAGCAGAAGCCGCTGTGTGGGCCAATTGAAGAAGATAGGTTTTTGGGTTACGCCATTAGAGTTTAAGGGTTGTTGCTGGTTTTTTTTATTTTTATAATGAAAGAAAAATGGTCTATTCGTCTTCTTTCGTGATGGGGGTGAGAGTTCAAAGGATTACATGTTCTATGTGGTAGAAAAGAGGGTTTAGCTAAAATGGGTTTCGATCAAAATTGGAGATTAATAGCAGAAGAAAAAGAAACAGAGTAGATGAAATTGTTCAATTTGTTAGGGGCATTGGAAGGATCGAGGGGGGCTCCTGCACACAGTGGGCTGGATGAGCTCATGCGCAGGTGTCTCAGCCGTTGGATCAGAATCCAACAGCTCATATCATATTAGAGGAGAGAGGTTTTGGGCGGGAATTTTTTTAAAATTAAATATGGATTTCAAATTCATATGATATGAGCCGTTGGATTCTGATCCAACGGTTGGTACACCTGCGCAGGAGCCCATCCAGCCCACTATGCGCAGGAGCCCCCCTCGATCCCAATTGGAAAGGGAAGTCAACATGATATCCGAAGCCGCTGCTTCAATATTCCCCACCCCAATTTTCGTTAGAGAATATATATATATATATATATATATTATTTTTTAATCAATGAATACCATATAATTTGATGATATGCAAACACTTGCAAAGGTTTAAAATACTTACAAGGTCATAAAATCAATTAAAAAATGTTTTTTGATAAATCCACTTCATACAATCATTTAAATGGATGCATATCATACAATTGGATGGTATGCAAGCATTTTGTAAGGTCTAAAAAATCAATACATATCATCAAGTTTAATGGTATGCAAACACTTTGCAAAGTTTAAAACACTTGTCGGGTCTGAATAAGTCTTCTTTCATTTTTTGATGGTGAAATAAGATCAAAGAAAAATTCTAATTGTCGAGGGAAATGGCGAGGAAAACAGCGAGGGACCCCACAGGGTTGGGGGGAACCGTCCATCCCTCCGAGATGCGCGCTTGAAACCCTAGGATGCGTGCATTGAAAAGTCAAGCACACATACCAGGGTTGAAAAATCAATTGAAAAACATTTTTTAATAAATGCATACCAGACAATCATCTAAATGGATGACATACATACCAGACAATTGAATGGTATATAGACACTTTGTAGGGTTCCAAAACCTAATGTATGCACTTTGCAAATGTTTAAAACACTTGCATAGTTTGAACATGATACATATCATACAAAATCTATTGTATGCACTCACAACTATGAGCTGTTTACAATTCGTTTGCTCATCTTTATATTTTTTATTCAAAATAGTCTGAATCACAATGCATACCATACGAACCTATGGTATGCACTCAAAACTATTGCATGTACCCAAAAGTATGGTATGCACTCAGACTAAACTCTAAGTTTCCACTAAAAGCAGTTTGAATCACAATGCATATGATATATACCTATGGTCTACACACTAAACTATAACCTAGCAATAGGTACAATTCCAAACCCTAAACCTTGAACTCCGAATTCTAATAAACCCTAAACCCTAAACCCTACTATGCATGGTATGAACATTTTGAAAATGTTTAAAATACTTGCAAGGTCTGGAAACCAATTGAAAAATATCTTTTAATAAAGAGCTTTTTCTAGCTGGCCTGGGTTTCCAGTCTGGGTTGACTGCCTGGGTGGGTGAATTTACACTTTTGCCCCCTCCTTTTAAACACTTTTTTCAAAAAGATTGTTAAAGAGGGGGGGGGGGCAAAGGTGTAAATTCGCCCCCCAGTAGGGGTGGGCAATGTCGGTTCGGTTCGGTTTTGAGCCCCAAACCGATTTCGAACCGATTTAATTCGGTTTGTCCAAAACCCAAACCGAAACCGAAACTGAATTTTGTATTTGTAAACCGATGAATTCGGTTGAACCGAATTTCGGATCGGTTCGGTTCGGTTGGACCGAAATTTCAGGCTCAAGCATTTGAAAGACTTTCATTAAAACATGTCCAATTTTTTTACAGGTCCAATTTTTTTATAGACTCAATTTTTAGCCCAAAATTGAAAACTTTGAGAGAATGGGGTGATTTAGTGCAACATGGTGTATTGCAATGCATTTGTTGCACTAATCAAGTATTGACACCTACTTTTTATTTAGTTATTTATATATATTTAATTAATCGGTCGGTTCGGTTATAAATCGGTTGGTTCAAAACTGCAAACCGATTTTGAACCGTTTATAATCGGTTCGGTTCGGTTTAAATTATTTTCTCTCTACTCATATTTCGGTTCGGTTACCGAACCGAATTTGAAAATCGGTTCGGTCGGTTAACCGAATTTAAATCGGTTTTTGCCCACCCCTACCCCCCAGGCAGTCAACCCAGGCTGGAAACCAAGGCCATTTAGAATTTCTGTTTAATAAATGTATACCATACATTCATATAAATAGATGATATGCATACCATATAATTTGATAGTATCCAAACACCTTGCAGAGTTTGAAACCAATACATACCGTACAATTTGATGACATGTATGGCATGCAAACACTTGAAAAGTTTGAAAATCAAATGATAAACATTTTTAAGCCAATGCACATCGTACAATTAGATGGTATGCAAATGTATAGTATACAAACACTTTCCAAATGTTTAAAACATTTTTTGGTCGATAATGTTCATATCGAAGCATTGTTAAAAAAATATTATTCACAAAATATTGTTCACTACCAAGTACTATTCACGAAACACTGTTTATCAAAACACTTTTTATTGTCAAACACTACTCATGTGAAAATATTGTTGACGTGCATGGTCCTTATTGACTAGTAAAAAATCCAAAGTTAGGACCTTTGGGTCCATAATACCTAAATTAGAGGAAATGCGGCAATGTTTATACTACACTATAACTTGAAGGTAACAACTATTTGACACCATATATTCCTTTCACCAAACACCACTTATTCAATTTGTTTTTATCTGCTACTCACACCACCCATTTAAATTACTATTCATTTTCTTCTTCTTTCACCCTCTCTTCTCGAGAACAATAGCAACAACAATCAGTGGCGGAGCCATAAATTTCATGGGGGGGGGGGGATTGGGGAGCAACTAAGCATAATTAATTTAATGTATTGATATAAATAAACTATATATTATTTAGTTATATCTTATATGTAATTTAGAGACTGAAAATAAATTTGGTACAAAAGGGTTTGTTAGTAGTAGAAATGTAGAATAAAATATGGGGCCCACATATTATAGTGAGGTATTAAAAAGTGGACAAACTTATTTAAAGGAAATTTAAGGGGCTAACCATGATTTTTAAAATTCAGGAAGCAAATAAAAGTATAAAACTCATGGATTATAATAGCTATCTCATAAACTAGTTGGAATTACTTAAAGTTGAGGGGGCAGACAATCATTTGGAAGAGTTGAGGGGGCAAAAAAGCAAATGAAGGGGGGGGGGGGGGGGCAATGTAAGAAAGGGTGAAGTTTGGGACCCACTTTCACTACAAGTATATATGGAATTTCAAACTTTAGGGGGGGGGGGGGGGGGGGGGCAATTGGCCCCCTTAGGCTGTATGTGGCTCTGCCCCTGACAACAACAACATAGAAGCGGGGATAGCGAGGAAGTGGGGTGATCAATTGCGAGAGATGACGGACGACGATGAGATATAGAGGAGATGAAGCCACAACCATAGCAGCCACCATCACTTCTTCTCGATCTTCTTCTTCTCGATCTTCTTCTTCTCTTTCCCCTTTCCACCTTTTCCTTTTCCTTCTCCTTCTCCTTCCCCTCTCCATATTCTTCTTTTCTTTCCCCTCTCCCTGTTCTCCCATTCTCTTTCTTCTTCTCACATAGGCTGTCGCCCCTCTCCCTCTCATTTTTTTCTCAGCCTTGTGGCGGCTTGTGCAGGATAGGTTCCCCACTAGCGAAGGCCGCTGCTAGGCTGAGAAAAAGAAAATGCAAGAGGAATGAGAAGAAGATGAAGAGGGAGAGGGGCGACGACAAAATCGAGGTCGAGATCATGTAAAAGCTCTAGCTCTTCTTTTTCTTCGACTGTCTTCAATTTCGATTTGAGGGAATTGAGAAGATATGCGAGGGGTGCTTTGGGGGTGCCCTGAATGAGGAGGGAAGAGAGATGTGAAGAAATGAAGAAAAAGATGCAAAGAAAAAGAAGATCAGAAAGGAAGAAAATGTTGGAAGAAGAAGGATGGTGGTGAGAAGATAGGGTGAAAGACAAGAAAAAAATAATGGTTTAAATGAGTGGTGTGAAAGAGAATTGTGGTGTAGGACAAAAAGTAAATGATGTGGAAAAGAACAAATTAGATGAGTGGTGCCGTGAGAGGAATCTATGTTACCAAATAGTCGCGGCCTAAATTAAAATCTTTCCGCATCTGGGGCAATTACAAATTTGAAATATCCACTGAGGGTCCTATGCATCATTGAAGGTTGTTGGATGATATGTATGGTTTTCATTTCCCCATTGCTTCAATTAATTGGTATTTAAACTGCCAACATCCAAGCACTGAACACACTCAAAAGTCCAACCCCAGAGTTTTTTTTTTTTTTTTTGAGCAAAATCCACAACCCCAATGGCTGGTTTTGATAAAACAGTGGTTTTGATCACAGGGTGTTCTCAAGGTGGGATTGGATACTCTCTTGCCCAAGCTTTTGCTTCAAAAAATTGTGTGGTTGTTGCTACTAGTAGGTCTTTGGCTTCAATGAGAGACCTTGAGAGTGACCCTAGGTTTTGTTTGTATGAACTTGATGTGTTGTCTGAAGAGAGCATAAGGAATGTTGTTACAAGTGTGGTTGAGAAGTTGGGAAAGATTGATATCCTGGTTAATAATGCTGGGGTACACTGTGTTGGTCCTTTGGCAGAGATTCCTCTCTCTGTTGTGGAGCAGATTTTCAATACTAATGTTTATGGTAATTCACTTGAATTTTCACGTTTAATTGTTTTTGGATTCGATATCTACATTTTTCGTTTATGGATTTAATTACATATTCGTTCTAATGTTTGGTAGAATGAGTCGTATCTGAATCTTCCGAGCATATAATGATTATATAGGGTCGTAAGTTCACACTTATGGATAAATGGTTTAAAACTTATCTAAAATTTTAGAGACAATATCACCTTCTGGTGGTATATTATTATGCATGTATCAATTCCTATTTGTCAGAGCATCCATATCCGTTTGTCATATTCTCAAATTCGAGATTGAAACATACTAGATAAATTTGTAAAATGTGAGTGTCGGTAGCTAAGTTGTCGAAATCCTATTGGGAGGAAGAAGAATTACCCTCCTTGAGTAAAGATTACTATGATGTAATTTCAACTAAATGGGCAGTGATGACAAGCTTGTTCAAGGGACAGTACATCGTCAAGTCAACCAACACTGAGGGTTATGCATGGGATGGGCAGTGGAATGTTGTAGCACTTGGACAGTGATGAAAACGTGGAGGGCTTTCTCAATTCTAGTTTCTGTCGTTGGCACAGCTGTAACATGTGTACTCTTTGTTGTTTAGGTCCCATGAGGTTGATTCAAGCTGTGGTACCTCACATGTCATCCAGGAGAAAAGGAAAGATTGTAAATGTTGGAAGTGTTAGTGCTCTGGCCCCGGGACCATGGGCTGGTGCTTACTCTGCCTCTAAAGCTGCTCTTCATGCCCTGACTGACAGTTTGAGGTTTGTTGATGCCTCCTTGCTTGATTCTTCATTTTTGTTGTACACTTCTACTACTCCTGGTTGCAAGAAACGCTATTGTCTATGTATCCTGCTATATTCTATCTCAATCTTTCATTTCTTTTACTTTAAACTCTTGAACATGCATAACTCCATTTAATAAAGATTTCCTGTCAAGAGAGCATACCATACTCCCACATATTAAATCATGGATACACTGCAATGAGTTTCTGTTTTGTGCCAGCATTGACAGTACTTGCCCTGTTATCCACGCAAGACTGCGACACCCATATTTGTCTGCCGGTTACATGGATTTAGGTACTCTTACCATCATATCATATATGTTGGGATAACAAGGAAATAAACTCTGAAACTTTCTTTCATGGAGAGGGGGATAAGAATGTTCATTTTGTACAAAGGTTTCAAAATTGGGTGTTTTTACTGTAGGGTCCTTTCTATACAAAGGTTTCAAAATTGGGTGTTAATTACATGTGAAGTACAGTCACCTAACCTCACGCATTTCCCTGAAACCTTGCAACCTTTCCTTTCCATTGTCAGTTTGAATTCAACTAAATCTATTTCCAAGCTGAAGTTTGGAGCAGTGGATAAGATTAGTTGATGGCTTAGGGGTATTTTATTGTCTCTTAATCTTACGACAGTCTGAATTTTTTGCAAAATTGAGACCTCTTATTAAATCAAGAGGCAAAACCTAACACCCCCTTGGTGTTGCCAATGTTTTTTTAGCAATGTTTGCCTTTTTACATTGTCATTAGGGGTAAGGCTCATTATCTCTTTCTTGTTATATTTTTGTGTGTTAATATACTGGTTGTGGATCTTCCTATGTGGAGTGTTTTCTATTGAAAAATGAAATTGTATGTGATAAACTCTCAGTTTTTACATCATGTAATATATTTCAGAATGCAAAATTTAGTGACCAAGCACCTTTATGCAGATTGGAACTACGGACTTTTGGTATTGATGTTGTCAGTATAGTCCCCGGGGCAATCAAATCAAACTTAGGAATGCTTCCACAGTCAGGTATGACCGGTTGCCTGAATGGAAGCTCTACAAACCATTTTCTGATGTCATTCGTGAAAGAACATACTTGTCTCAAGGCCCCGAAGCCACCCCAGCAGATGAGTTTGCAAAGAAGACTGTTGCTGCTGTAATAAAGAGGAATCCACCAGCATGGTTTACATATGGCCAATATTCGGGAGCTATGGGCATATTGTATCACCTGCCACTTTTCATTAGAGATTGGATTATTCGCAGGGCCATAAAAGTTGAAGCCCCATAATTTCTAACCTGTTCAGATTGGTCATCAGGTACTCAGGTGTTTTGAACAGTTTGCAAGGCTTTTCGCGCTCTATACAAAATTTATGTAATTAGCGAGTGACGAGTGTGCTATTCCTTAAACAGTGATTCCCCTTGTATTTTGTTTCCTTTCTTATCTTTAATAAAATCTTCATGTTTGGGCAGAAAAAAAAAAAATCTTGGCAGAAACTAAATTCTGGTCAATGAAAGTGTCTGCAATCTGTAGGGTTTGGAAAAGAGCATAACTGAAAGCTCAAATTTATTCACTTTAGTTGCTATGTAGTTTCTCTAAATATTAGTCCTTGATTGGCATCTCTGCTAACAGGTTTTCGTGAAAGGTTAAGGTGAAGCCATTGGTTCACATGAAGATACTTGACATTACATCAAGGGATGCGCCCCAACTTGTCACAAGAACCTATAACCTATTACATAAACCTGTTAGAACAGTCGATATTTAATCTCAGTGGCTATCTTTGGCCAATCATTGTTTGGGGATGTAGGCAGGATTGAAGGTATGGGCGAAGCCAGGAAATTTTGCTACCACGGGCTATAAATATTAAAATAATTAATTAATTGCTGAAGAAAATTATGCAGTATTCAACTTTTATACATAGAATTTTTTTTTTTTTAAATCTACCCTGGTCTATAGCCTGAGTCTCGGTAATTAATATTATCGCTATATGCTTTAACAAAAAAAAAATAAAAAAAATCCGCCGGTGATTGATGATATCATATTCTCTTGGAGTATTTGATATCCGACAGTGAAATCTTTTTAAACAAGTGTTAAAAGTTCAAAAAACCACATGTTCCAAACTACCTTATGTAAGAATACGTCCTTTTAATTAGAGTTTTATTTGTTTAAACTTTGCTTTTCACTACTAATTAAAATTTCATATTGTAAGTGGAGCCCTCTCTTGTATTTGTTTATCCAATCTTATTAATGGTGATTGATAGATGCCATAAATGAGGCAACCTCTAACTACTAAGAAACAATGTGATTTATTTAGAACGATCCAATCTGATATTGATGGATTTCATGAAGTAATGTTGTTTGTTAGCCGGTACAAAATCATGTCATCTTTATAGTTGGTTGGATTCATCAATCTGGACATTCAAGGAAGGCCACTGTAGTTGCATAATTTTGTCTATTCTATCTGGTTTTAGATTCTAGCAGGGAGGGAGTTTGTGAGATGTACCCTAATATTTGCACTAAACTCTTTATTGTACAATAATGTCATAAATTTCTTGCCTCCAAACAATGTCACACCAACTTATCTGATGTGAGTTGTCCAAAAGTTAAGACATTAAGAAAAATTGTTATTTTTAGTGTTTATTAGTTGAACACCTGGACATTTTTAGAAGACTCCTCGGAATTTTCACCCTCTTGGGCCACTGACAATCACATCCCGGCTAAACTTTTCCGTAATTTATGGCGTATCAAAGCCCCGACTACCGCTATATTTTTTTACTTGGAAAATTGCTCAAAACCTCCTCCCTACTATGTCAAACTTGAATAGGGTTCATGTACCTATTGAAAAACTGTGTCTCATCAGGAAGATGTTACTCATATCTTCTTTCTGTGCCCGATCATCTCTCGCTTGTAGCACCTTTCCCCTCTCCCAATTAATTGGATTGCTCTGCTGAATCTTCCATCCACTCGTAAAACCTTCTCTTTTATGTGGGACACAACTAAACTCCATGCTACATCCAAAGAGGAAATGCTATCCCAGTTCGCGGCAATTCTAGTCACTATCTGGACCTGTCGCAACCACATCATCTTCAACCATTCAAAATTCAGTATCCAGTTTCTCCACAGTGCTTTTAAACGTACTTGGAAAGCATGGTTCAAACTATGGTTCGCTTGGAGCTTACCCCAGATATGGTCATGGTTACTTTTGATGCTTGCTTTTTTCCTTCCTCCCAGAGAAGTGCAGTTGGAGTCTTGGCTGCTGATGCTAGAGGTAGGGTCATTGTGAGGATTGCATCTCCTATCTACGGACGAGTAGCTGACAGTACAATGATAGAATGTTTTGCTGCAGAGGTTGCCTTTTTGCTTATCCATACACGACGATGGGTTACAGGTTTCCTACTGGGTGACTTAGGCTCTCTGACCTCTTTGCTGCTTTCCAGAGATTAGACAAGTCAGACCACGGAGTGCTGGCTGTGGCAACCTCTCCTTAGTAATATGAAGTATTTACTTTATTTACATAATAACTGGTTATGTAACTTTATTCCCCGAGACTTGAACTGCAAAGCTCATGACCTGACTTCGATAGCAGGACATAATAACTGTCTTTAGTATATGATTATTTCCTCACAAAACCCAAACTCTTTGAATTTAATTAGTACAGATAATAAATAAAAAAAGATATAATTCAGGATTACAAACAACAAATAAACAAACTCGTTAAAAAAAAAGACTTGCACTGATGGCCTAGCTAGCGTTGTCCAGAGCAAGGATTGTAATTTCATTTTTTAAGTTAATTTCGGTCTCCTGGTTTTGAGAAATATTCGGCGTGTAAAGAAAAAACGTAAAAATTTTGAGGATACATGAAATATATATAATAAAATTTCGAGGGTATATGAAATATGTAAAAATAAAAAGATGCAAGTAAATAAATCTATTAAACACATTAAATGAAGCCTAAATACCAAGAAATGAAACAAACATGAAATCAATATATAATTAGAAAATCAGGGGGTGGTTTCAAAAATCAATATATAAGTATAAGAAATGATAATTCGAAAATCATGGGGCAGTTTCAAAAATTAATAAATAATTAGAAGAATTTATAATTAGAAAAAATCTGAAAATTTTCAAAAAACCCCAAAATTTTTGAAAAAAAAACCTTGAAAATTTTGTAATTTTTGGTAGTTGGTTTTTATATTTTTACGAAATTTATGAAAAAATTGCAAATTTTTCAAAAAAACCTCTGCAATGTACCAATAACCCCTCCAAAAACTTTCGCCATTTTCTCGTAATTTCAAAAATCGAAAATTACGATGAACTTTGGCGAAAACACAATCCTTGGTCCAGATTATTAGACCATAATTGGGCCAATAGAACATAAGGCACAAAGGTTCAGTTAATGAGATAAGCCCAACAACCTTCTCACTTCCAATTTGGATTATCATCTCACCTATCCAAACTCACATCTAGCCCAACAGTTGGTCCAATGACCCCTCTTTAATCATACTAGGGTGTTGACGCGCTCTAAGTGTGTGAATATTCAATACTTTTTTTAATTTTATTTTAATACAACTTTTCAACAATAAGTAAAGATTATTATTGAAATTCAAAACAAAATAATTATTTATAATTTTAAGGGCCTATGTACAATTTACAAATAATTCAAGGCTTTGTATAAATGATGCTAGGGGCTTAGGTATTGATGCGTCCAAAAATCGTCCTCCTGTGAGTTTGACCTGCAAAACCACTATTAGACTGCCAAAGACCACCTTTTTGTTAGCCGAAGACACTCCGATGCTTAAGTCAATAACTCTGTTCAAAGAATGATGAAAATCTGGACAAAACTCAGTTAAAGTTGCATACATTTGTCAAAAGTTCCTTTTATCTTTATAATGGTCGTAGTCTCTGCGTGACTTAAGCATGGAAGGCACAACGGAAGGAGATATTTCTGTAACAGTTTCCTCCTTAATGGAGATGCGCTCATGGCAGCATAGGTCCCTCCACGACTCTTTCTTGTTGCAACGTTCTTCTTCTTAATGAGAGAACGTGTGACATGTTTGAATTTGGGCTTTGATTCGTTTGGGCCTGGACTCGAATCCCGTCTACGCTTTCTTAAAGGTGGACCTATTCCGGGCCTTTATAATTGTCCTCAATCCTTTTGGGTTTTATGAGCTGCCCCAATGGACCGGGCGCTGTATTCTCATGATGGAGTTTTATGCCACATGTACAGTCGTGATAATCAGTCCATTTTGATGTATCATCAGCTACTCCCTCCATAGTTAGTGGGTATGTTCAAGTATCCACTAACTGTGTGGCAGATTTGCTTTTTAATCACAGCATTACGGCTTGGTTAATGCCCTTGCCATCTGTCACTGTTGTTTTCTCTCCGTTGTTCCATCCGCCAGTTCGTTTTGGCGCGATTTATGGGATTTCTTGCGATTGTCACACTCCGCATGTTCTCCAAGATCAGTATCTTTTTTGCCCATTTCTATAAAAAGGAGGGGCTTTGTGTATGTTCTTCTTCTTTCTACATCTTTTTTTTTGGTTGTTAACCTTTTGATTTTTTGAATCCGTCCCTTAGTTATGTCTAACTCCAAAGTTTTGGGTGGTGATGCTCTTGCCATTTGTGAAGATTTCTTTACGCCCAAAAGGGCGACACGTGTGACCCTGGACAACATTCGTCACGACTACTCGTTGCCTGATGATTTGGAGATTGGTCTCCCCAGGGATGATGACAGCCTTGTCGTCCTCGGTCTGGATACATTGCTTTGTATCCAGGTATGTTTCATGCTGGTTTCAGGCTTCCAGCTCCTTCTATCATCTGGGAGTATTTGGATTTGGTTGGAATTGCTCCAGCTCAACTTGTTCCCAATGGTTGGAAGGTACTGACTTTGACTTTGGCTAAGGCTGATGTTGCTTGCATCCCTATGAATGTTAGGGTTTTACATTCCCTGGTAGGGTTTAGTGTGGACCCTAGTTACACTTGTCGCTTGCTTTCTTCTCCTTGTTCGAGGACCTACGAGAGGAGTATGTGGGTTGATCGAGGTCTTGGTTTTACACCTCTCTTTCTTCTAACCATTTTAGGTTCCCCATGGATCAGATTTTGCGATCGTTCCGAGAGCCTAAAAAGGTTGAGTTGTCACTGTCTTTGGAAGAGCAAGATTTTTGTCGTCGGTTTTGTGATCTTCCCCGAGTATTGGTAGAAGATTTCCTTTCTTTGGATGCTGTCATTCGTGGTGGTCTGCTTTTGTCGGGTAGGGCAGGCATTGCTTCTGAGGTTACCATTGCACGTGTTGGCGACGTAGGAGTCCCTGCTTCTGCTCGAGGTCCTAGGAACATTGTTCCTATTATTAAGAAAAAGAAAGTTCCTAGGCCTCCTATCCCCTTCAAGATATTGGCCGTTAGTTCTGGCCGTGTCTCGAAGAGGAAAAAACTTGCTTCTACTGTTCTTGACTCCGCTAGGACCCTTCTCATCTTGCCTCTCTTTAGAAGGGGGGTCGTGCTTCTGGTGATGATTCTTTTGCTCATGAGGACGAAGAGGTAAACCGAGTCCTCGAGGTAAGTAAGAAATAGGTTTCTTGCCCTTTGGATGATCATGAGAAAAACTTGTTGCTTCCTATGGCTTGCCGAATTCTGCCGGCCTGTCGATTGATGATTTGCGCATTATTGAAAATAAAATGCTTCAGAAGAGCGTTTGACTATTAACTAATACGAAGGGTATTAAGACTTCAGATGATTTTGATTATGACCCGTCAGTAGATGATCAACTTGCTGCTTACTCTCGAGATCACAAGCTTGTCATTTCTTCTATTGTTGTTGGTGCTTCGGGAGCTCGTGCTGCTTCTTCTGTTTCTCGCCCTTCTCCTTCGGGTTCTTGCCCTACTCCATCCGATTCTCGCCATGTTCCTCCTGTTTTTGGCGAGATCTTCTAGCCCTCTGAGGTTGATGTTCAGGATAGTGCTTGCAACCATATTGGTGGCTGTCACAGGCGGTAAAACTCCTATGTCCGTGCGTCAACAACGTTGTCATATTGACGATGGCCTCCAACATCTTGTGAAGGGGATGACACATCTTACTTATGCGACCATTATGGGTCAGAGAGTAAGACGTCTCGTAATCACGCTGCTCATGTCGAGCGGAAGCTTTCGGGACACATTTTGGTTCTCTTTCATGTTCTTCATTGAATGGATTTGTTGAAGGCGCAGTGCGCAAAACATGAGAGGGCTGCGAATTTTGTGCGGGAGTTGCTGAGGGAACTCGAGGCTATGCGTGATGCATTTGCTTCCAACATCGAGACATCCGAGGTGGAAGTGGGCCAGTTGCGTTCCCCTTTGGTTGTTGTTGAGATAGAGTTGTCTGACCGAAAGGCCGAACTTGACGAGGTTGTTCGCTTTGCCAATGAGTGTTCTGACAAGTTGAAGGATGCTACCGCCTGCATTATTGAGCTGAGTTTTGAGTTTGTTGAGACCATGTCGGTAGTCGCTGCCAAACTTGCTGATGTC
This sequence comes from Berberis thunbergii, assembly GCA_003290165.1. NCBI lineage: Eukaryota > Viridiplantae > Streptophyta > Magnoliopsida > Ranunculales > Berberidaceae > Berberis > Berberis thunbergii. The sequence continues at coordinate 130,102 of QNQO01007703.1, forward strand.
GATAAGGAGTTAGCGTCTACTCAAGTCGAGCTGTTGACTGTTAAGGAGAAGTTGAAGGTGATGGAGGCCGCAGATTTTAAGAGAGTGGTCGAGGGTCGCCATGATTTTCTAGATTTTATGGAAACACAGGGTTTTAACATGTCTCCCTACCGCAACCTTGCTGAGTAGGAGTTCGATGATGTCGAGGAAGTTGTTCCGAATTTGATGGGTGACCGGATGTCGAGGAGCATGCTGACCCTATGCTTCCTGAAAATGTTGTTCATGATAGTGATTCCTCTTAGTTATCATTTTCTTTTTTCTTTTTGTAATCTCTTTTTTTAAAAAGATAAATAGAAATTTGTTATTTCGCATTTTTGTGTCCCATATGTCCACCTTGTTTAGCCTTTATTTGTGACATTTATGGGAGATCTCCAACTTCTGTTGTTCGGATTTTGGTGGCTTCGATACTCGACATTATAGTCATACGAAAGTTTTTATAGAATCTTATTTCTCATTCGGATTACGATGTCGTACATTACAGTCGACGTAAAACTCCGACTCTTATGTTCTGGTACTTTATTACTTCGTGGTTAATCATGCCAGAAGTTTTTATGTCTGACTATTTCGTCCAACATATTTGTTTGCTCGATACTCTAGCCATGTTGAGTGTTCTCTCAAGTGTGTTTTTTATCTAACTTTTTGTCGTGATCGTATTTGTTTGTTTCGAAATTGATAGTGAAATACTTTATTGATAATATCTTTTCAAGTGCTCTACATTCCATGGTCGAGGTATCATTTCACCATCTTTGTCTTCCAACCAATATGTTCCTAGTCTATTGATTTTTGTCACTCGATAGGGTCCTTCCCAGTTTGGGTTAAGCTTGCTAGCGAGCTTTTTTGTGTTTAGTTGAACCTTTCGTAATACCCAGTTTCCAACGTTGAAGTTTTGGATCCGTACATTCTTGTTATAGTACCCTGCCATGCGATGTTGGTATGTTGTTTTAATCGAGGTCGTTTCTCATTTTTCTTCAAGAAAATCTAGCTCCACTCTTAATGCTTCGACATTGTCCTCGACACGAAATTATTCGGTTTGAAATATTGGCATCCCGACTTCCACGAGTATCATTGCTTCTGACCCGCAAGCAAGTGCGAAAGGTGTTTCTCCTGTTGGAGTTCGTTTTGTTGTCCTGTATGCCCAAAAGACACCAGGTAACTCGGACGTCCATAGTCTTTTCGCTGCCTCGAGTCTTCTTTTGATTTCCTCCAAAATTGTTTCGTTAGTGACTTCAGCTTGCCCGTTTGCTTGTGGGTGAGCTGTTGCGGAGAAGTGCTACTTGATATTCATGTTCTTGCATGACTCCCTGACCCTTTTGCCGTCAAACTGCTTCCCATTGTCCATAACGATTACTCTTGGGATTACGAATCTGCAAATGATGTCTCTCTCGAGAAATTTTTGGACTTGTACTTCCCCTATTTTTGTAAGGGGTTATGCTTCAACCCATTTGGTGAAGTAATCTACTGCTACGAGGAGAAATTTATTTTTGTTGGACGCTGGGAATGGTTCTACAATGTCCATTCCCCATTGTGCAACGACCATGGGCTGCTCATTGGAGTCAGATTTTGTTCCGGCATGTGAGTGTATGGGGGAAATCTTTGGCACTTGTCGCATCTACGAACCAGCTTCTGAGCATCCGCCTGCATCGTTGGCTAGTAATACCCTAATGTTAGAAATGTATGTGCGAATGTTCTTCCCCCAGGGTGATTCCTGCATGTACCGAGGTGTATTTCCTCTAGGACATATTTGACAGCTTCTGGTGTAAGGCATCTCAACAACGGGTTTGTGGCAGACCTCCTGTAAAATTTGTCATTTATCATTGTATATCTGGTCGCCCGATTATGTAATTTTTTGGCTTCCGTCTTGTCTGTTGAGAGTTCTCCGTTTAAAATGCATGCTAGGATTGGAGTCATCCAATTAACACCTTGGTTTACGGTGCATGTTTCTTCTGACTAATTTTTCAGTATGGAACTACCTTGTGTCATGACGAGTGGATTGCCATTATCCTTTATCGTTGAGACTTCTTTAGCTAGCTCTTCTGCTATTTTGTTTTCTGCTCGTGCACATTGTCGAATGGTGATGTTTCAGAAGCCTTTGATTAGTTCTGTGGTTATCTGGTGGTAGGCTTCATTCGAGCGTCTTTCACTTGGAAGTCGCCGCTTAGTTGATTGATCACCAGCTTGGAATCCGTAAAGATGTTAATGTCTTTTATTCCTAGGTGTTTTTCTAACTGTAGCATTGCTATCACAGCTTCGTACTCGGCTTCATTATTGGAGGCTTTAAAACTGAATTTTATCATTTTTTCCAATGTGATGCCTTCCGAGTTGTATAAGACTATTCCAGCTCCGCTTCTCGATTCGTTAGATGCCCCGTCACAATGGAGGATCTATCATTCAGGGATCAGTTCAGGCTGTTCTGCTTTGTTTTCCTTGTCCTGGGGTTGGTTGTTACATCCTGTGAACACGATGATGAAATCTGCTAATGCTTGAGCTTTGATAGCAGTGCTGGGGGCATAAGTAATGTCAAACTGTCCAAGTTCTATTGCCCATTTTACCATTCTTCCTGATAAGTATGGCTTGTGTAATACTGACCGAAGCGAATATTCAGTTTTGACCGTGATTGGGTGTGCCTGGAAGTATGGTCGCAATTTCTTTGATGACACGATTAGAGCGAGCGTCAGTATTTCTAGGGTCGGATAGTTGATCTCTGCATCTGCGAGTGTCTTGCTGATGTAGGACACTGGTTTTTGTACCCCCCCCCCTTTTTCTTCTCGTATTATTGCTAAACTCACTGCATGATTAGACATGGACATGTATAGATACAATGTTTCTCCCGTGTCTGGCTTTGTTAGCATCTTCGTACTTCTCATGTATGTCTTAAGGTTTTGAAAGGTTATTTCGCATTCATCATTCTATTCAAATGTTTTGTTCCCCTTCAAGATCTTGAAGAAAGGCAGACACTTGTCTAATGACCTGGAAATAAATCTGTTTAGAGTTGATATCCTCCCATTAAGACTTTGAACGCCTTTGATGTTTGTTGGCGATTGCATGTTGAGGAGCGTTTGAATCTGTTTTGGATCGACTTCAATTCTTCGCTAGATCACCATGTACCCGAGGAACTTCTCTGATTCGACTCCAAAGGCGCATTTCTCTGGGTTTAGCTTCATATTGTACTTTCGAAGTTGTGCGAAAGCATGTTCGAGGTCCAATATGGTATGTTTTGTGCGAGTTTTTGACGAGCATATCGCCGATGTAAACCTCCATTATTTTACCGATCTGATCTCTTAACATTATGTTTACTAGCCGTTGATACGTTGCTCCTGCATTATTCAGCTCGAAAGACATTACTCGATAATAGTATGTCCCCCTTTATGTTATGAAAGATGTTTTTTCTTGGTCGAGGGGGGGGGATACATTTGTATTTGGTTATACCTAGAGTACATTTGTACATTTGCATCCATGAAGCTCAACATCTCGTGCCCGACAGTTGCGTCCACTATTTGGTCTATTCGCGGGAGTGGGAAGCTGTCTTTGGGACAAAATTTATATAAGTTGGTGTAATCCACACACACCCTCCATTTCCCGTTCTTCTTCTTTACTAGCACAGTGTTTGCCAATCAATCCGAATAATGAGTTTCCCTTATCGTTACTACGCTGAGCAGTCGGTGTACTTATTCGTTTATCGCCTGATTGCACTCCGGGGCCACCAATTATTTTTTTGTCTAATCAGCTTCTTATCTGGATTTACTTGTAATTTGTGGGAAATGATGGATGGATCTATTCCCACCATATCTTTCATTGTCCACGTAAAAACATCTTTGTTATTTTTTAGCATTTGGATCAGCTTCATGGCGAGTCCAGGTTGGATTTTTGTGTCGATTCAGACTGCCATTTAGCTTCATTGTCTAAACAAACTTCGACTGTTTCTTTTTTCGGTTGCCCAGTGTTGGGTCGATCTCGCGGACTGATTGGAGCCATGTTGTCGTTTGGAGAATTTGAATTTTTTTTATCGGATCGCTGCAACAACTCTTCCAGTCATGGCGGAAATTGCTATTTGTGAGGAGTTTTATAGCAGCAAAATGACACTCCTGGGTTGCTGGTTGTTTCGCTTTTATTCTTCCAACGCCATTATTGGTGTGGTACTTCACGCATTGGTGCATCGTGAAAGGTACTGCACTCATTTCGCGTATCCATGGTATCTGGAGTAGCATGTTGTATGCAGCGGGAGCGTCCATGACAAGAAAATTTGTCATTAGCACTCGCTGCTTCCCTGGTTCTCCCGCCTCGACTTGTAATCAGATCATTCCAAGTGGGTTACATTGTTCCCTATTGAATCCTAACCACAGACTAATCGCTTGGTGAGAGCATCTTAGTGGTGAACTGCATCTTTTGAAAATTGTTAGGTATAATAGGTTTGTGGAGCTGCCGGTATCAATCATTACTTTTTTGATTTCCCATTTTGCTATCATGATCGAAATCACAAAAGCATCATTGTGTGGGAAATTAACTTCATTAGCGTCCTCGTTTGAAAATGTTAGATTCATTTGCTTTGTCTTTGTGCGCTATGTGAATGGTTCCTGGAATCTGATATTTGTGTGTAAGTTCCTGACTATGCGCTTTCTGGATCGATTGGATTGTTCATTTTCTCCACATGTGTCATGCAAGGCGTAGATTGTTTCCTTCACTTGCTCCTTTGAAACGACTACTTCATTTTTTAGTTTGGTGAACTTTTTTAGTCGTCCCTATCTGATATGGGGTTCGATTTCATCTCTTAGGTTGCGATGATCTTTAGTATCATGTTCATAATCATTGTGGAAGAGACAATGTCTACCCTTGTTCCACTTATCCAGATTTCCTCTCATCTTTGGCGGCCATTTGACATTTTCTCTTCTCGCCATCACCTCGGGGATCTTTCTTCGACAGCTGGGAATGTTCTTTCATATTTGTGTGTTCTCTGATTGCACTTGGAACCGCTGTTAGCTTGATGTTTATTAAGCTGGATTATTTCTTCTTGAAAACTACTGCTTTGTAAGTTTTGGATGATCCTATTTATCATTTCAATCACGCTATCCATCTGAGCCATGAGTGTCTCCACTCAAGGATTCGAGGGATTTCCCATGACATCAGAGACATCTGAACTGTTACCTGCTGGAGTTCTCTGCCGGTAGGTATACTTGTCTCGATGGTTGTCTTTTTGGATTAGTTTTGGGCAACATGTCGTATCTGTCATTGTCAGACCAAAGATTTGTGGTGTACTCCATTGATCTTTTGTCAAGTTGTGTGAGCTTTGTTACTGAATCTTATTTTTAGGGAAAAAGGAAACTCGTCATTCCCCACGAATGACGCCAAACTGATGCATCCAAAAATCGTCCTCTTGTGAGTTTGACATGCAAAACCACTACTAAACTGTCAAAGACCACGTTTTTGGTGGCCGAAGGCACTCCGATGCTTAAGTCAGTAACTTTGTTGGAAGAAGGATGAAAGTCTGGACAAAACTTAGTTAAAGTTACATACCTTTGTTGAAAGTTCCCTTTACATTTTATAATAGTCGTAATTAACTCTTTGCGTGACTTGAGCATGTGAGACGCAACGGAAGAAAATGTTTAAGTAACAGTCTATTCCTTAATGGAGATGCGCTTGGAGGTGTAGGTCCCTTCACGACTCTTTTTTGGTGCAACGTTCTTCTTCTTAATGAGAGAACGTGTGACGGGCTTTGATTCGTCTGGGCCTGGACTCGAATAACACTTACACTTCCTTAGAGATGGGCCTATTCTAGGCCTCTATAATTGTCCTTAATCCTTCTGGGTTTTATGAGCTGGCCTAATGGATTGGTCGCTATATTCTCGTGATGGAGTTTTATGCCACATGTACGGTCATGATAGTCGGTCCATTTGATGTATCATCAGGTATAATTAATAATAATTAATAGCGGGGAGTTTTTTTTTATCTTAAACAATCTGAAATTAGGAGGGTTTAAAATGACAAATTATATCTCTGGCCACTATTCACCTAACTATTGGTTATTTTTGTAAATATGATAATTAAAAAGTTTTTAAAAAAAAACTCAAAATCAAGGATCAAACAACATCTGTTTTTTTTCTTCACAACTAGAAGGTATTGAGATGGGGCTAAAAATAGTTTATCAAAGAAAATTTAAAATGTAAGAGTCATATTCGTGGAATGTGGTAGAAGGAACTGGAACACCGGTGATGACAAAAACACCGACCTTCCCCTTCTTATCAGTAGAAGGGACAACAATTGAAGACACTGGTTGATAAGGAAGAGAGTTAGACAACCTTTACATACTTGGTTCAATAGGAACTGGAGGAGACTTGGAGCTCTGACCCTGATCAACAACAACCTCGTAAAAAACTAGATCATACTCGACGTCGTCCAAAGACGGCTCAATGTTTGGGTCCTAAGACTTCTTCATTGCAAGTTGTGTCATCTTGTTCGAAAAGACACGAGCATCCTCATTCAACACCTTGCTAAGGTCTGTCACACCAGCATAAGCAAGGAGATCCTTCTCATAATCACCAAGCGGAGCACGAGGATGGGAAACTTCCTCCCGACTCTTCACCAAAGTCAGCTGCATCTCCTCATCTTTCTGAGTAGCAAGGTGAGTCATCCTCATGGTTCTTCCCCAGAACCACAATAGGAAGGGCAGTCGAAATACTCCCTATGGCAGAAACAAGTCCAGCAGGAGAACCCAGCGCAACAAGCCTCTTTCGCTTCGAAAGCCGAACAACATCAACCAAACCACTTACGACCTTATTTTGGAAGTGGGCCTCAAAGCCCTATTATTCTTTATGGTCAACCTAGCACCACCAACACTAACAGGAAGACTCCTCGTCTTCATGGTCAGCTTCACACCCTGACCACCAATGCTAACAGAAGGACCGAGTTGAGCAATAGTGACACCAGAATCACGTTTAAAAACAACCAACGATCATTCCTGAGCATTAAGGTCGTAAAAGGCCACTCTCATTAACAACATCCACATAGAGTATATATTCAAGCGCCGTTTAAATAAGGGAAAATAATCGAGTCTTCATCTCCTACTCTTCTATAGACAATTGCAAGTTGTTCAGGTTCCTGGGGTCCTGAATGACCTGAGAATGGGTTTTTGGTCAAGGTTGAAATACCCAGAGTCCATAGAAGCATAAAACTAGGTCCTCTGCTAGAACTTGAAATCATCTTACGACTTGCCTAGACAAGCAGGCGAAATCAGATAGCAGACTAAATTTTTGTTATACTTCAACGTCATGAGATAATGCAACACATTCTCGTTCAGACGGATCCCGTGGAGCCTTCACCAAAGTACCAACCAAAACTTTTTGGCCATTGGGACCCAATTGAGCAGAGGGAATACTGATCAAATCCAGATAAGTCCATATGATGTCAAAAACTGGGAAATGGAAACTAGCCCCGAACAATCCAGGGTACAAGGCTATGTAACCAGCCTTTGGCTGGATAGAGCTATCACAATCTCCTGGCATAATGAGATGCAACTTGGACAAAATAGAATATGCCCGATGGAGGTCATCCAAGGTGGCTTGGGTTGCCGACATCGAATTAAATAAATCCACAAAGGCCACCAAATGTTCGTCACTCAGAGATCAATTGAGAGTCATGGGGAAGAGTTTGTTAACTTAGAAAGCAAGAAGAAAAAAAAACAAGCTCTGAAAATGAAAGATGGCATAAAGAAGGTAATACAACTCTCTAACGCCCTTATATAGGGTTGGACAAAGAAAAAGACAACCAATGGGAGTTTGTCCAAGAAATGACCATAAAATCATGCCAAAACAAGCTGATTAATGGCGTAGTGGAATAGAAGGTAAATCATGGCCATTGAATTGATGACTTTTAACGACATTTAATGTTGCACAAAGAAATGATGAACCTCGATAACCCACCGCCGAACAATTAGTGGCCACATAAGCAAGAAATGGATAAAATATCCAGTCACTTAAGTCCAAAACGACATTTAGTAATGGACCACGACCTAGGTTAAGGGCCTAAATCTCAAGCCTTACGAATCTCTCCCCTTAGAGGATAGGGACGTTACAAATGACACAAATCATTGCATAAATCTCTCCCCCAAGGACGTATCTCATTGAAGGAGGAGATTGTTGTGAGAAACATCCCTCTTCATTGCGCCATGTATGCTTAAGTCACTCACAGAGTTAATTACTCATATTATGTAAGTTAAAGGAGAAATAAGAGGCACCAGGTAAGAAAAACACTACAATTATACTTTGTCCATGTTCGATTTCTCCTTTAGTAAACTGACTTAAGCATAGAAGTGCCTTCAACCAGTAAACAGGTGGTCTTTGGTAATCTAACCTTGTTTTACAGGTAAGATCTCGAGGAGAACAAATTTGGACGCATCACTATGCATGGTACGAAACACTTTACAAATGTTTAATTGAAAAATATCTTTTAATAAATGTATACAATACATTCATATAAAAAATGATATGCATACCATAAAAAATGATATGCATACCAGGGTTTGATAAATAAATACATACCATACAATTTGATGATACATATGGTACGCAAACACTTTGTAAGGTCTAAAAATCAAATGAGAAACGTTTTTAAACCAATGCATACCATACAATTGGATGGTATGGAAATGTACGATATGCAAACACTTTCCAAATGTTTAAAACATTTTTCAGTTGATATTGTTCATCTGAAAGTATTGTTAAACAAATATTGTTCACGAAATACTATTCACTACCAAGTACCATTCACAAAACACTGTTTATCAAAAAACTTTTCATCGAAACACGATTTATTGCAAAACACTCCTTATGAGAAAACATTGTTCACGTCCATGGTCCTCACCCACTAGTGAAAAACCAAAGTTGGGCCCTTTGGGTCCATAATACCTAAATTAGTGGAAATGTGGCAATGTTTATACTAACACTGTATCCCTTGAAAACTCCCATTTTTCAATATCGAATGAGGGTCATATGCATTCGTTGAATGTTGTTGGATGATATGTATGGTTTTCAACTCATGGCTTCATTTAGTTGGTATCTAAACTGTCAACATCCAAGCATGAACACACTTCCTCTGACGGCCCTTGATTCCACCCCCCCAAATATTATTTCTTTAGCCCATTCCCTTTTGAGACCCCATCTCAAATCTAGATACCCATTCATCAAAATTTTCTGATTTTGAGATTAGCAAATCCACATCCCCAATGGATAGTTTTGATAAAACAATGGTTTTGATCACTGGGTGTTCTCAAGGTGGGATTGGGTATCTTTTGCCCAAGCTTTTGCTTCGAATAATTGTGTGGTTGTTGCTACTAGTAGGTCTTTGGCTTCAATGAGAGACCTTGAGAGTGACCCTAGGTTTTGTTTGTATGAACTTGATGTTTGTGTGGATGAAAGTTTCCACCGGACCATGTGCTGATCATGCGAAGCAATCAACTTAAGATGAAGGTTAATTCTTGACACCGGTGTGGTGCCTGCCATAGGGACTCCGATGCAAAGTTAGAACAATGCATTTAGGAAAGTATATATTTCTCTATAATTGAATAGAGAGAATTGTGAATCAAGAAATAGTTACTTCTAGATGACTTTGTGTTTGGTTATTTATAGAGGCAGAACGAGTAAATTGCTGGCAGATGAGTGAGATACGTGGTAGATGAGTTAGTGATCTGCTTGCAGGCGGTTGTAACTTCAGCAGATGAGTGAGACACGTGGCAGATAAGTGAGTCATCAGCTTGCAGGCAGTTGTAATTCCTCCTAGGTAGTTGTAACTTCTCTTAAGTAGTTTGTTGAAATGTAGTCTGCTGAAGACAAAATGATCTGCAAGTAAAGGCTTCTGTTGCAGATGAGGTGATCTACAGGATGAGTCACACATAGTAATTTCATGGGCTCTTGGACTTTTTCCAAGTAGATGATCATCCTTAGGTGAATAAAATAAGTCTTGTTTTGATATCCTTGTGATTTGATGACTCATCGACATATAAATGCCACTTACTTTGGGTTGACCTGCCCCCGTTTCAACATAAGTTGAAGAGTCTTCATTTATTGAAGGATGTGACACTGATCTGTTGGCTTACTTTGTTTCCCCGGTTGAGGAGACAATGAATTATTCTATGAAATCTGCTAAAGCTTGAGCCTTTAAAGTTGTCATCGATCGGTAAATCAAGTCGTATTGGCTCAACTCTATCATTCATTTCATGAGTTTTTTTTACAAGCATCCGAGAGGAAGTTGTGCCCCCAACTCTTCGCTTGTGAGAACTGAGCTAACTACTACTTTTGAAAATGCCAAGTAGATGTATATGTTCTTTCCTAGATTTGTCTGATGATATACTTAAGAATCGATCCAAAGTTGTTGTTCTACTAGTGAGACTTTGAATTTATTTTAGAGTTAATGGCGACTTCATGTCAAGTAGTGGTCTTTTTTGCTTTTATGATTCCCAAACTTTGTGTACATTTGTTGGTCTACTGACTTAGAAATATTTGCATTAAGGGCGCAAAAGCTTGATTGACCTTCTTCATGAGTTTCCAATATGCTTAAGTCGGAATTTAAGCATAACTTGAGTAAATTAATCATGGATTCAAATCTATTTATCTTGGAAATTGCATGGAAATATTGTGTGATCTGCTGACCACTTGACAAACTTAAAAGAGATTTAAGAAGTCATGAGAATATGTTTTTATATTTAGTGATTGATTAATTGAATTACCCACTCACGGAGAGTGACATCCTCTACTTAGGTGTGATCCTCTACTGAGGCATTTAGCTTATGTGGTATGCTGACCACTTGACTAAATTTAAATGGATTTAAGTAGTCTTGAGTAAGATGTTTTTATGCATTGAATTACCCACTTACTAAGAATGCCATCCTCCACTAAGGTGTGATCCTTAGTGAGGCATTTTGCTTGTGTGGTCTGCTGACCACTTGACTAAACTTAAACGAATTTAAGTAGTCCGGAGTAAGATGCTTAGATGCATTGAATTACCCACTTATGAAAAGTGTCCTTCTCTACTAAGGTGTGATCCTTTACTGAGGCATTTTGCTAGTGAGGTATGCTGACCACTTGACTAAATTAAACAAATTTAAGTAGTTTTGAGTAAGATGCTTTTATACATTGAATTACCCACTCGTCATCTTCTGCTGAGGTGTACATAAATATTTGTATTTCTGAATGTTTTCTGCTGAAGGACATGTAGAATGAATTCTGGCATTTCCCTTTTTCAATTGAGAAATGTGTGTTCTCTGCTGAGAAGCAAAATAATGTATCATTTGCTGAGGTATATGTAAATATTTGTTTAGATATTTTTATTCATTGGTGGAGGTCTCTTCGGCCAAGGTTGGTTCTTTCCATGGAGAATTTGATTGATCGAAATGGAGAACACTGTGTATGTTCTACCGAATGAGGAGTCTCTTGTTGAAGAGATAAAATATAATAAACAGATAAAATACAACCAAGTTTTTTCTTACATGTACATTGCATCTTTTCTTCTAAAAAGTTAAAAATGAAAAAGCTAGGACGCTTCAACTTCAATCCACTTTGTGAAATAGTCGATTGCCACAATCATCAGATACTTCTGCACTGGAGAGTTTGATTGATCGGAATGGTGAACTCTATGTATGTTCTACTGGCTGAGGAGTCTCTGTTGGGGAGTGCATTCTACACTTATCACCTTTGTTCCTTTTATCCTCCTTTTGATTTGAATTTGTTTGTGCAAGTTGACTATCTTTCTCAGGTATATATATCTGGTGTCTTAACACTATTTTTTCGTCATCCCACAATGGATAGCATTCTGCCATGGCGAAGATTTCGGTAAGAGTTTGCCCGGTTTCATGGTCAATTTTCCATACAATATGTGATCTGTGGGCAGACCCTTCCTTGAAAGCTAAAAATGCAATTTGGTTATCAAACCCATTTATGCTCGCCTTTTCTGCCTTGAATCTTTTGATGAAGTCTCGGAGAGATTCATTTGACTTTTTTTTTATGTTGAAGAGGTGGTCAACATTTTTTTATGGTTCGATAGGATGAATACTCTTTTGTGAAATAAGGGAGAGTTCTCCAAAGTTGTTGATCGACCGAGGGGTTAAAGTGTGGAACCAATCTTGGGCCACTCCTTGTAAAGTCATAGCAAATATTTTGCACATAAGCGGGTCATCATTTTTGTGTAGAATCATGGCACTTCGAAAATGCTTCAAGTGCCTCTCAAGATCAGAATCTTCTTTGAAATGAGTAAAGGTCAGTATGGTAAACTTTGTCAGTGAAGGATCCCCTTCAATGTCATTTCTAAAAGGTGAAGTGTTTACCAAGGTTACCTTTCCGCGTAGAACATCATTTGGATTTTCCATGACTCGCGAGTTCCTCAACTGCTCATTGATAATTCGTGCTATATCATCAGCTCTCAAGGGCTTGAGTGCATCCTGCTGATCGGATGCTTGGTAGGGGAATCTATGCCGCTCAGCGACATGGCAATTTCGGGACAAGTTAATATAATGATCCAGATTTGATCATATGCATTGTTCACATCCATTGGGATTCCGATTTCTGCGCCGACCACACATATCTGGCATCATCTGTGATCCCAACCTTGAGAAGACTTTCGTTTGAGGCATGAACCTAAAGTGCACATTTGCTCGTGGCCCTTATATTGAATGAATGCTTCTAGATGTATTATTTCCCCTCAGTGGATGACTACTTATGCTCCCATGCACATGGTTTACTGGCAGATGAAAATGTGTCTTCTGCCCTAGCTGTATACTCGCTAATCGCTCCACTACTTGAGTTTGGTCCTCCAATATTTTAGTAAAATTGGCAATCTGACCTGCAAGATTTTCTTGTTGTGTCATCTTCACTGGGCTTGGTTGTTGAGCTGAAAATTGCAAATGATGATTAGCTGACGGTGCTAGATCTACTACCAGTGGTTGTCTGGCAGGAAACGACTGAACCCATGGCGATGATGGTAGTTTGGTTCAAGCAGAGGGCTGAGCAACATTATTTTTACTAATTTGTTTTTGAGTTCCCACCATTTTATTAAAAAGAACTTTGACAATGAAAGTATTGTGAAAGAAAATTTAAAGTGAATAATTTTTTTTTTTTAATGAATGGAAGAGAGCATCTAATGAGTTTGATTCAAGCTCTTATTGAAAGCACCAATTTGTAGATGCATGATTACACCCAAACAGTACACGCGGTCAATTGCAGTAAAGATTGAGGTGCCGATCCCACGAGGAAAAATGATCTACAAAACAAGGTCAAGGAAGAAAAACTACGCGAAACTAAATTTAAGAAATTCTAACAAATTTGAAATATGAAATTGAATTGAATTTAATAAAAATCAAGTTTAGGAAAGTCACAAGGTTCCAAGAATCCCTCCTAGATTTCATGTGCCAACTAATATTGATTCGTTAGGATAACTCGATTACGCGTTTCACATCCCAAACAACGTAATCGGAAAAATAGTCTTTAATGCATTAATATATCATAATGTAAATGGATTTTAGATTTCACTTTTTCTATAAAGTACAAAGGTTGGTCATATGTGATATCCTAAACTTACGATACATCAGGAGACAATAACGTAATAAATGACGATCATATATAACTAACCTACCGGAATCAATTGATCCTTAAAAATTTCACAAATAAGAAAAATGTAACTAAACTTATATGGAGAACAAAAAGACAATCTTCGGAATAATAATCTACGAAGAAATTTATGAAATCTTTGTCACTAAAATAACATAAATTCCTATAAAAGTGAGAATCATAAACACCATTATTCATCATGAAAACATAAAACGAATCAAATACTAATTAAGTGTGTTACATCTAGGAGTTCACCTCTTCGCCTTGCGTGGAGTTTAGTGACCCATAGTGAAGGTGATAACAACAACAATGGTATGGAGTTTCATTGGCATGGCAGCGCGTGGCGAATCAGCGATGCGCACCCTGCTGTTGTCCTGCGATGCACACCCTGCTGATGTCCCGTTGCGATGTGCACCCTGCTGTTGCGTGTCCACTGCTGCTCTGGACAAACCTCTGCTCCTGTACGTTGTCTCATCTGTCGGCTGCTGCTGTGTTGCGTGCTCTCCTGGACAACTCTCCCTGTTCTCGGCTACTGCTGCTGCCTTCTTGTTCCAGCAAAAAAACTCCCATTTTTTTCTCTTTTTTTTGTTGTCTTTAAGGTAAAGAGAAACCTACTCCCTATTGGGCCCAAATTGGAAACCAAAATACCCCATTGGAAGTCCAATTTCAATTGTAAATTGGAAGCCCAATTTCAATTTCAATTTGCTGTATTTCAATTGTAAACTAAAGGACTTTGTGGATCTCAAGCCCAATGAAATTAGAAACCAAAAGACAACAAAAGGAAAACAAAGGGTTTGGCTATGTTCATTCATATGACTTCTTTGTTCCACCAATTCAAAACTAATTTCATTATTTTTCCTTTGGCTCTCTTAATCTTTGGCTTGAGTGTCTCCCGCTCCACATTGTCAATTTGTCTATGAATTTCCAAATTCGCCACGCTATTGCACTTTTGTCATTTAAACACCAAATCCTACAAAAATAAAATAATTAAACTAAAATACAGTATTTGAAACACTAACAAATTTAAATTAGGAGGTATATTATGTAATAATTATGTGAATATCAATGCAAATTTCCACCGGACCACGTGTTGATCACGCGAAACAATCGACATAAGATGAAGGTTAATTCTTAACACCGGTGTGGTGCCTGCCACGGGGACTCCGATGCCAAAGTTAGAACAATGCTTTTAGGAAAGTATTTATTTCTCTATAATTGAAGAGAGAAGTGTGAATCAAGAAAAAGTTACCTCTAGATGGCTTTGTGTTTGGCTATTTATAGAGGCAGAAAGAGTAAACTAATGGCAGATGAGTGAGACATGTGGCAGATGAGTGAGTGATTTACTTGCAGGCGATTGTAACTCCAGTAGATGTGTGAAACACGTGGCAGATAAGTGAGTCACCTGCTTGCAGGCGGTTGTAACTCCAGCAGATGAGTGAGACACGTGGTAGATAACTGAGTCATCTGCTTCCAGGTGGTTGTAAGTTCTCTTAGGTAGTTGTAACTTCTCTCAAGTAGTTGTAACTTTCGTAGATAGTTGTAACCTTCCATTGGTGGTTGTAACTTCCTATTTGGAGACACATCTAATTCAAGCTTGTGTGCTCAGCTGAGCATAGTGGTCAGCACTGAACACTACTCCTCTGTTGAGAAAAGAGTATTTTGCTGAGTTGCATTGGATTCAGACTTGGGCTGCATTGGGCCCAAACTTGAGCTTTCTCTACTTATAACTTTCATGGGTAATTTTTGAGCTTCTCGAGAACAACCCAAATATTTAGGCTTCCTTATTTTGTTGAGCTAAGGATTATTTTTGGCTCCTACATGTTGTCTGAAGATAGCATAAAAAATGTTGTTACAAGTGTGGTAGAGAAGTTGGGGAAGATTGATATTCTGGTTAATAATGTTGGGGGTACACTATGTTGATCCTTTGGCAGAGATTCCTCTCTCTGTTGTGGAGCAGACTTTCAATACAAATGTTTATGGTAATTCACTGAATCTTTCACTTTTCATTGTTTTTGGATTTGATATCTACATAATTTTGTCTACACTGGTTTTAGATTCTAGTAGGGAGTTTGTGACATGAACCCTAAAATACATGAACCCTAAAATTTGGCTAAGTTGCAGTAAACTCTTTATTCTTTTTGTTGTGGTACAAACTCAAGACTCGATTGGATTAGATTCCTTCTTAAGGCTCTCCATGTTTATCTTTCTTCTTCTCCTTTCTCAATTATGTTTATGATTCTATTTTCTTATCGACGATAATCTTTCGTCTCTATTTTGAATGTCATTGATCTCCTCCTTCTTGTTGCTTTCTTCATTTATGTCTTGTGTCTTTTGGTCAATTTTTCATCTTGGATGATTAATTTTATCTTGTTCCTCAAATTGACTATCTGGTGTTGTTTAGTGTTTTCTATGTTCCTCTCTCTTTAACCTTGCTTTACTTTTCTTCTAGCATATAGCATTTCTAAATCTGATTTCTATTTAGCTAATGGTTGATCTCCTTTTTGTATTTCAGGTCTCCAGTGACGAAGATGCTTGGGTCTCCAATGTATGCTAGCCAAACATTCCTCTTATCATCCACCACTGTTAATCATATACATTTAAGTTTTTCCCTTCTTTTTCAATGCTTCACATCAGCTCCCAATTATAAATGCAAAATTATAACCTTTCTGATCTTTGTTCCCGCCGCTCACTAAAAATCATTTCTCTCCCTTTAATCCTAATCAATACTCTCCATAAACCTCTTATCAACTTCACATCGCTCTTCTCGCAACTCTTTTTTATTTCATCCCTCTTCCCACCTCATTATTGTTTTAGAGCATTGATAATGGATTCAATAACCACCATTAGAGCATTGCAGCCAATTCATATTGAAGATAATCAAATACCCCTTACAAACAGAGCTCGCTTGACTACCTCCGTCCAAAAACCCATTCACAACCTGATTCCCCCTCAGATTCCTCATCTCATCTTTTGCCCTCTTTATATCTTCCATAATATTAATTCTCACTCTGAAACTATCAGCCCTCGATCTGTGTTGTCCCCTCCATTTTCATTTCTCTCTTCATCTTCTTCCTCCTTAACAAATATCTCCAACTCATCCATCATGTACCCCTCTCCCTCAGCTACCCCTACAACTAGGATGACCCCTAACTAATTGCCCTTTGATTCTGCTGAAGATATTGACTTTATCATATCCCAGCTTAGTCATCAACTCGAAAGCTCTATCTTTATCCCTGAACCTAGTTTTGTGGTGCAAGCGAATGAGGGTTTGGAAGACCAAGCTTTACGAACAGAAGCCAAGTACTACCATGATCAACAGCTGGGGCTGGAAGCATTTTCGAAACACATGTTACCTCAATGGGAACCATTGCACATCGTTCACTTTGAAGTGCTTGAAGGACCAATGATTCAAAAAATGTGTATTACTTGGTCCAATTCACTAATGTGGAAACAAAGACAAGGTGTTATTCATAGGACCTTGGTCTCTTTTTGGTTGGCTCGTCTCTGTTAAGGATTGGCAACCAGAATAAAATGCATGTCACATTCACTCTATACCCTGTTGGATAAGGATTCACGAGTTTCCTTTGCAGAAAATCTTATTACCGAATGTTGAAGTTTTGGCTAATTGCATTGGCCCATGCATGGAGGTAGATCACATTGCCTTGAATCAAATCTCAATTCCATATATAAGATTCAAGGTTTGGTTAGATGTTTCAAACCTCTCCCTAGTAAAATGCGTACTTCCTTTGGGATCATAGATGGCAGGGTTTTTCTGGTTAACTTCTACTATGAAGATGTCCCCAACTTCTGTTTTTGCTGCGGTATGATGGGTCACAAAGTATGGAATAAATGTCTGGTCAATGTGCAAATATAGAAGTCTTTGAATGGGGCTAAACTCGCTCTGGAAAATATCAATAGATTGCTCTTCTTCGTGCCCCAATCAAAGATCAGATATCGACAAGCACTCCGATTTATTATGGCTATCTCTATTGGAAAACAACAATGGAATAAGTTTTCCTTTTCTCCAGGAATTTCGACTATTCAAGGAGCCCTCTCAAACCATGCCATTGAAGGTTTCCAAGCAAATGTGAAATCTATTCAGCCTCACCAAGCTCATTCTCCAATATTGCCTCCTGGTTCTACCTAAGTGATGGGACAGACTAGTGTGCGCCATATAGACCGCAATCCCATTGAGGTAGATGACCACAGAAAAATGTTCTTCTAGGAGGCTAATACGATCAACATCGCTGCTCCTTCTTCCCAACAACATCTTCCTTTTTCTAGGGCCTCTGAGATGGCAAAAGGAAAAACACAGACCCAAGCTTGTTTAGGTCTTCATGGGCTTCATCCTACTTCGGCGAATCAAGATCAGGAACAGGTGGGCTCTATTCTCAGTAATGTGTATAGTATGGGTTGTGATGTTGGGACTTTGTTGGGCTACGATTCCTATCAAGAACATGATCTAAATATAGCCTCGAGATTCGAACAAATCCACCTTCTTCCTCCTGACAAGGAGCCCTCTCTCTCAGCTCTTCTTCTCACCCCCATGGTGGTAAATCAGATACAGGTCACTTGGGTCACATATGATCTCATTACAACCCAATTTCACCTTGATGCAGCAAAATCATTTACAAAGCAAAATTTTGGGCCACCGTCACAAACTGTAGATGTTATACTTGATTTGTTCAGATCAGAACCTCCATCCTTGGAACACCATGATCCAATACAGTCTCAGTTGGGAGGTGACATGGATCCTTCTGGGTTGTCTCAGGGTCTGATAGCTACGGGCCTTCTTCCGGATATTCTTTCCTGTCAATCAAACCTACCGAACAGAGTGGAAGCCTCCCTTGGGCAAGAGACTGGTGTGGCGACGCTTCTTAGGGAAAATAAAAGGCGCTACATTTTGCAAATGAGAACTTGATGCCTTAATAGGAGCATTGCCAGACATAACAACTAGTCCTCTGGAAGTGCTCCTCCAAGGCATTCAGGCAAGGCCAAAGGTATACTATATGCTCCCAAGTCAGTTTCTAAATGAAAGGGTAAGAAAAAGATGGATGTTAGGCAAAATTTATTACAGGAAGGTGGTTTCTTACAGATGGGTAAGCGACCTAGTATGGGTATTTCCTTTATAGAAGTCACCACCTCCACTCAGTCAGATTCAGTTTCAACTGGGGTGAATCTTACAAGACGTACTCCCCATACAGGAACCATTGAGCATACAAGTTTCTCTCATGTTCAGGATTATTATATCAGTTCAGAGTCCTCCCATCTTGCTCTACTGAGCCTGCCCACTCTCACAGGGGCTGACATCCTACACAAAACTATAGCTAGCTATTTCCATTCTAGTCATCACAACTCATCCACTCAATCCTCCATTAAACTGAGGACCATTCTTGAGGATTGAGCAACCACCTACAAAGGGTCACCCAAGTTGCCATGATACTCAATTGGAATGCAAGGGGCATTGGGTCGCCCTGTGCATCCGCACCTTGAGGGCCCTCTCCCTACAGTCCAATCCCGACATTATCTTCATCTCTGAGACAAAAGCATATTCACCAAAAATGGATCACATACGCAGGAGGCTGGGTTACAAATATGGGGCTTTAGTTCTGGCTAGTGGTTTGTTAAGTGGTCTTGCTTTATTCTGGAGGGAAGGTACGCAGTTAAATATTATTTCTTTCAGTAAATACTTTTTTTATTGTACAGTCGATGATTATTATTCTAGTCAGACATGGTCTATCATTTTTGTTTACCTCAGAGCCTAATTCATTTCTTCGATCTGCATTATGGGACACTCTTTCAAACTTGGTTTCTTTAATTGAACATCCTTTCATAGTTATGGGTGATCTAAATGCTATATCATCTCAATAGGATAAGATAGGTGGCATCTGAGGCTAGGATTAAACATTTTAGAAATTTTCTAGCTAATCACATTTTGATTGATTTCCCACTTAATGACTCAAAGTTTACTTGGAATAATAAAAGAAAAGGAAAAAATGACATCAAATCTAAACTTGATAGGATATTAGTCTCCATGGATTGGTTAGTTTTCTTCCCTTTGGCCATAGCTCATTCTATACACACCGCTTCATCTGATCACAGAGCTATCACGCTTAAACTGCTTTCTCATCTTAATGCGGGCCCTAAATCTTTTCGTTTCTTCCACATGTGGACTAGGGACCCACGTTGTTGTAACCTGGTCTAGTCATCTTGGAGCTCGTCTTTGCGCTCCCATCTTGCTCATACTTTTACCCTAAATACCAAAATGCCAAGTTATAAACTCTCTCGCTGGAATAAAGAGGTTTTTTGTAACATTTAGAAGAACATTAAGGACACCCTAAAAAATGTGGAAAATTTTCAGAATTTCCCTCCTTCAGATGTGAATGTTTCCACCACTTCGATCCTAGAAGACAGACTGGCTGAACTTTATCTTAGAGAAGAATTGTTCTGGAGGAATAAATCATGACAATCCTGGCTCAAGGACGGGAATAAAAATACCATATTTTTCCACCTTTCAACTCTCCTACGGAAAAAACGCAATCACATTCTCCATCTCGGGGACACGGCTAATACATGGCACTTTGATCCTTCGGAGATTGGTTCGATTCTCAGTGATTACTTTCAAAATATTTACCAAACCTCCAATCCTCCAATCGATCATGATATTGAATCTCTTTTCCCCTGTTGTGTCTGACGAGGAGAATGCAAATCTCCTTCAAATCCTGGATAGGAAAGAGATTTGAAACACAATCTTTAACATATGTAGCCACAAAGCCCCGGGGCTCGATAGCTTCCATGCGTTCTTCTTTAAACACTTCTGGGATATTGTTAAAAATGATGTGATTCTGGTGGTCCGACACTTCTTCTCTAATAAATCCTAGGATCCTAGGCTTAATGAAATCTTCCTCGCGCTTAACCCCAAGGTCTCAAACCCCATTACCCCGGATTAGTTTATACTGATTGGTTTGTGTAATGTGATTTACAAAGTCATGTCCAAAATCTTGGCCAATAGGCTGAAACCCCTATTGGACAATGTCATCTCTCCAATTGGCTTTTCTTTATGGTCGATCCATCTCAAATAATGCCAACCTCGCCCATGAAGCCTTTTTTCAAATGAAACATAGCAGGAAATAAAAGGCAAGGTTGGATGACTATTAAAATTGACATGGCAAAAGCTTATGACCACGTCAAATGAAGTTTTCTTCTTAAAATTCTCAAGCAACTAGGGTTTGTCGATAACTGGAATCGGTTAATTGAACAATGTATCTAAACTTCTTCTCTTCGAGTTCTTCTAAATGGGACCCCTCTTGAGGCTATTAAACCAACTAGAAGACTCCGACAAGGAGATCCCCTATCCCCTTACCTGTTTATCCTGGTTGCTGAAACTCTATCCGAACTGCTTTCAAAAGCAAAAATCAACCATGCTCGGAAAGGTATTCAACTTAGGAGACATGCCTCTTCCATTAGTCATCTCCTTTATGCTGATGATATCATGGTTTTCTGCCGAACGTCCCTTGATGAATCACACTCCATTAAAGAGTTGTTATCAAGTTACTATGCTGCTTCGAGACAAGCGATCAACTTTGATAAATCATCGGTTTATTACAGCTCTAACGTCCATCCGAGACATGCTAAGATGATAAACCGAATTCTCGGTTCCAAGCTGTAAAATTTGAAAGACAAATATCTGGGGTCACCTTTGCTTCTTTCAAAGAAGACATCCTCGAATTTTCAGTTTCTCGTTGATAAGATTAATTCCAACTTGCCTCTTGATAGGCTATGTTATCTCAGGCAGGTAGCATCCCTATCTATTCAATCCAGACTTTCCTTCTCCCGTGTCCCACTACACAACAAATTGATAAGTTTGCTCGTAACTTTTGGTGGAACGGAACGAATGACGGAAAGGCTAGACATCTTTGTACCTAGCCAAAAATCACCCTTTCTAGGCACCTGGGAGGTCTTAACATTCCTTCGGCTAAGATAAAAAATCTAGCCTTAAAAGCTAAACATATATGGAATGTCATGGTTAATCCCACAAACCCCTGTAATGCACAACTCAAAGCATTATACTTTCAACACAAAAATATCTTCCAACTTGGAAAACCCCCTCACCTTGCCTCGTTTGCTTGGAGAGGTAAGCTCACAACCCTCTCCAAAATGAAACGACATCTTTTTTGGCAAGTTAGATCAGGTAATAATATTGATCTCTGGCATGATTGTTGGGTTAAACCGAAGTTTACCCTGGCAGAATGTGGTGACTTATCACTTACCCCCTCACCACAAAGTGTGAAAGATCT
Source organism: Berberis thunbergii (assembly GCA_003290165.1). NCBI lineage: Eukaryota > Viridiplantae > Streptophyta > Magnoliopsida > Ranunculales > Berberidaceae > Berberis > Berberis thunbergii. Next base: position 152,021 of record QNQO01007703.1, read on the forward strand.
ATGGCTTTTTAATGAAAATTAACAACATCTAACTTGAAACATTGATATTTTATACTCTTTTCCCAGCTCCTGTGGCGAAAGATATCTTGGCTAATGTTATTCAAAATTCCACCGCACAAGATTTTCTTATATGGAGGTTTGATAAGAGAGGGTTATTTTCTGTCAGAATGCCACCAAGGCTTTTGTGTTTGATGACCTTCAAACTTTCTCATCCACCTGAATCAATAGTCTTTTAAATCCTAAAGTCCTTCGGGAACTTTGGCATATTAAAGCTCCGGCTAATGCTATCTTCCTTTTTTGGAAAGTCACACAAAATATCCTGCCCACTATGAAAAATCTCACTCGCATTCACATGCTGATTGAGGATTGTTGTGTTTTCTGTAAGGATAAAAAAAAGGATGTTCTCCACCTTTTTTTTTTCAATGTCTGGTCGTCAAGATATTGTGGTTACTCTCCCCTATTCCCATCAATTGGACCATTAACAATGCAAACAATCAAAACATAATTGGATGTTTTAATTTTGTTTGGGCGACTGCAGCCGTACACCCAAATTCACATGAGGAACTACTTTCCTAATTCATGGTGGTGATCCTGACCATATGGCAGACTCGAAACAACACTATTTTCAACAACAACAAAAAACAGTCTCAATTCAAAATTTCATCAATTCAGTCAACCATATGTGGTCTCTTTGGAAAAAAAAATAATGGTTTCAATCCACAACCAACTCCCCCACGGAGTTAGCAAAACCTTCATCCTTGCACCATGCCCTAGAAATTGTTGTCATAGAGGAACATCCCCATGGTCATACACAATCCACTAATACTAATAGTCCTATGGCTCCTGTTGCAAATATGGAATCCAATCAACTTCAGGTCACTAAAAAACAACTTCTAGCAGCTAGATCTCATAGGTTCAACTCATTACATGGAAACCCATCGTCCATTCCCACCTTCTTATCCCTTGAGATGTTGTTAGTTACTGATGATGCATGTTTATTTGTTTCTTCTCAACAGGGAGCTTTTGGAGTCTTAGAGATGGACACTTTTGGGATGATACGTGCCAGACTAGTGGACAAGATTCCTGGCCGAGTATTTGATAGCACAACGGCCGAATGTTTTGTTGCAGAAGCCGCTCTTTTGCTCATCCAAGCGCGTCAGTGGCCTACGGGGGTTATTCTTGGGGATTCTGGAGTCGTACACTCTCTTTTGCATTCCGACGGATGACCAGCAGGCTGATTCTCGATGGATGTGGAGGCCTCTTATTTATAGTATTAAATCACTTTTATGTACTCTTCCTAATTGGGTTTGTAAGTATATTCCACATGAACTTAATACTGGAGCCCATGATTTGGCTTCAGTAGCAGGACAAACTTGTTGTAATATTTCTTCTTAATATTGTATTAATAGTTCTTACCATAAAAAAAAAAACAGTTTGCGATATTTTGGTTTTATTGTACAATAATGTCATAATTTTCTTGCATCAAAATAATGTAACACCAAGTTATTTGATGTGAGCTGTCAAAAAGTTAAGATATTAAGAAAAATGGTCATTTTTAGTGTTTATCAGTTGAATTGTCTTTAGTTTATGATTATTTCCTCACAAAACCCAAAACTCTTTGAATTTAATTAGTAATAATAAATAAATAAAATAGAATTGAGAACTACAAACAACAATAAACAGTTCGTTCAAAAATAGACTCGGTCTAATGGCTTAGCTAGCGTTTTCCAGAGCAAGGATTGTGATTTTGTTTTTCGAGTTAATATTGGTCTCCTGATTTTGATAAATATTTCGGTGGGTAAAGAAAAAACGTAAAACTTTTGAGGATAGGGTATATGAAATATGTAAAAAAATAATAATAATAAAATAAAAAAGATGCAAGTAAATAAATCTATTTCCAAAAAACCCCTAAAAATGTAATTTTTTATTTCGCCTTTTCGACGTAATTTCAAAAGTAAAAAAATTCGACGAACTTTTGCGAAAACACAATCCTTGGTCAAGATTATTAATATTTTGGATCATAATTGGGCCAATATAAAATAAGGCCCATAGGTTCAGTTAATGAGATAAGCCCAACAACCTTTCTCACTTCGAATTTGGATTAACATCTCACCTTTCCAAACTCACATCTAGCCTAACAATTTGTCCAATGACCCCTCTTTAATCATATTAGGGTGTCGACACGCTCTACATATGCAAATATTCAGTACTTTTATTTTATTTTATTACAACATTTCAATAATAAGTAATATTATTATTGAAATTCTAAACTAAATAATTATTTATAATTTTAAGGGCTTATGTACAATTTACAAATAATTAAGGGTTTCGAATAAATGATGTTAGGGGCTTTGATATAATTAATAATAATTAAGAGGGACGAGTGTTTTTTATCGTAAATAATCTGAATTTGGGAGGGTTTAAAATGTCAAAAATATCCTTGGCCACTATTCACCTAACTATTGGTTATTTTCGTAAATATGATAATTAAAAGCTTTTTTTTAACTCAAAATCAAGGATCAAACAATATCTGTTATTTCTTCACAACTGGAAGGTATTGAGATGTGGCTAAAAATAGTTTATCAAATAAAATTCAAAATGTAAGAGTCAGATTCGTGGAATGTGGTAGAAGGGGCCGGAACACCAGTGATGACAAAAACACGACCTTCCCTTTCTTGTCAGTAGAAGGGACAACAATGGAAGACACTGGATGATAAGGAAGAGAGTTAGACAACTCTTTTATACTTGGATCAATAGGAGGAGGACAAGACTTGGAGTTCTGACCCTAATCAGCAACAACCTCGTAAAAACTAGATCATACTCGAAGTCGTCTAAAAACAGCTCAATGTTTGGGTCCCTAAGACTTCTTCATTGAAAGTTGTGTCATCTTATTCGAAAAGACACGAGCATCCTCATTCAACACCTTGCTAAGGTCCATCACACCAGCATAAGCAAAGAGCTCCTTCTAATAATCACCAAGCGGAACACGAGGACGGGAAACTTCCTTTCAACTCTTCGCCAAAGTCAGTTGCATCTCCTCATCTTTCTGAGTAGCAAGGTGAGAGTCGTCCTCATGGTTCTTCCCCGGGACCACAAAAGGAAGGGCAATCGAAATACTCCTTATGGCAAACACGAGTCCAGTAGGAGAACCCAGCCCCAACATGCCTCATCTACTTCGAAAGTCGAGCAACATCAACCCAACCACTTACGACCTTCTTTTTGGAAGCGGACCTCAGAGCTCTGCTCTCCTTCGTGGTCCAACACCACCAACGCTAACAGGAAAACTCATCGTCCTCGTGACCACCAACACTAACAGGAAGACCAAGTTGAACAATAATGAAACCAGAACCTCGTTCATAAACAACCAACGATCATTCCTGAGCATTAAGGTTGCAAATGCCACTCTCATCAACAACATCTACCTAGAGTACATCTTCGAGCACTGTCCACGGAAGGGAAAAGAATTGAGTCTTCATCTCCTGCTATTTTGTAGACAGTTGCAAGTTGTCAAGGGTCCTGGGGTTTTGAATGACATGAGAATGGGTTTTCGATCAAGGTTGAAATACATAGAGTCCAAAGAAGCATAGAACCAGGTTTTCTACCACAACTTGAAGTCATCTTTCGACTTGCCTAGACAAGCAGGTGAAATCAGATAGCAGAGGACGACACATTCTTGTTTAGACATATCCTAGCCCGCAAGGCCTTCACCAAAGTACCAACCAAAACTTTCCAACCATTGGAACCCAATTGAGCAGATGGAATATTGATCAAGTCCAGATAAGCCCATATGATCTCCAAAACTGGGAAATGAAAACAAGCCCCGAACATTCTAGGTACAGGGCTATGTAACCAGCCTTTGGTTGGATAGGGCTATCACCATCTTCTGACAACATGAGATGCAAGTTGGATGAAATAGAATACGCCCGACATAGATCATCCAAGGTGGCCTAGGTTGCCGACATCGAATCAAACAAATCCACATAGGCGACCAAATGTCCATCACTCAGAGATCTCTTGAGAGTCATGGGGAAGAGTTTGTTAACTTAGAAAGCAAGAGAAAAAAACCAAACAAGCTCTGAAAATGAAAGATGGCATAAAAAAGATAATACAACACTCTAACGCCCTTATATAGGGTTGGACAATGAAAAGACAACCAATGGGAGATCGTGTAGGAAATGATGGTTGCACGAAACCATAAAATCACACAAAACAAACTGATTGATGGCATAGTGGAATAGAAGGTAAATCATGGCCATTGAATCGATAACTTTTAACGACATTTAATGTTGCACAAAGAAATGATGAACCTCGATAACCCACCGCTGAACAATTAATGACCACGTAAGCGAGCCCACTAACTAGGGAGAGTAGTTGATGATACATCAAGTAGTCATTCGATCGCGACTGTACAAATCATCCCTTGTAAAGGACATACGGTTCAAAACAATGATGGATAACATATCCACTCACTCAAGCCCAAAACAATATTTAGTAACGGACCACGACCCAGGTTAAGGGCCTAAATCTCAAGCCTTACAAATCTCTCCCCTCAGAGGACAAAGACGTTACGAATGAGATAGATCATTGCGGAAATCTCTCCCCCAAGGACACATCTCAATGAAGGAGGATACCATTATGAGAAACATTCCCCTTCATTGCGCCATGTATGCTTAAGTCACTCACAGAGTTAATTACTCTTATTATGTAAGGTAAAAGATAAAGAAGAGGCACTATGTACAAAAAACACTACAACTATACTCTGTCCAAGTTCGTTTTCTCCTTTAGTTAACTGACTTAAGTATCATAGTGCTTTCAATCGCCAAAAAGGTGGTCTTTGGTAATCTAACCTTGTTTTTCAGGTCATATCTCGAAAAAACAAACTTGGACACATCACTGGTACGCAACACTTTGCAAATGTTTAAAACACTTGCAAGATTTGAAAACCAATTGAAAAATATTTTTTAATAAATGTGTACCATACATTCATATAAATGACGATATGCATACCATAAAATTTGATAGTATGCAAAACACCTTGCAGGGTTTGAAAAATCAATACATACCATACAATTGTATGATATATATGGTATGCAAAGAACGTGTAAGGTCTAAAAATAAAATGAAAACGTTTTTAAACTAATGTATAATATGCAAACACTTTCCAAATGTTTAAAACATTTTTCAATCAATATTGTTCATCTCGAAGCATCGTTAAACAAATATTGTTCACAAAATATTTTCACTACCAAGTACCATTCACAGAACACTGTTTATCAAAACATTTTTCGTTGAAACACTATTTATTGCAAAACACTCCTCATGCGAAAACATTGTTCACGTACATTGTGAGACCCTAAGTGGGCGGACCTGAGGTGAGGGTGAGGGTTGGAGCCCAATAGGTCGAGTGAGATTGGACGAGCTACAAGGGGAATCATAGTCCCATATCTCCTGGGTAGGGGAGGAGGATGATCCTTATATGTGCGGGGTCAGCTCCTCATTGTATCAAGGCCTATGAAGCCCCAGTAAGTGGGTGGAAGCAACAAATCATTGAGGTGAGGGAGGTGTAGAATGCTGCCCAATAGGCCAAATAGGACAATATTGTGATGAGTGTGCATACTCTAATCGAGGTCTTTTAAAGCCGTGAGGGCCGGATGGTAGCCCAAAGCGGACAATATTGGTACAGTGCGAAGAGGGGGTCGTCACATGCATGGTCCTAACCCACTAGTCAAAAACCAAAGTTGGGCCATTTGAATCCATATTACCTAAATTAGTGGAAATGTGGCAATGTTTATACTAACAGTATATCCCTTGGATTTTTATCAAGAAAACACTGTATCCCTTGAAAACTTCCATCTTATCGCATCTGGCAATTGCAAATTTTGCAATATCGACTAAGGGTCCTATGCATTCATTGAAGATTGTTGGATGATATTTATGGTTTGAGTTGGTCTAGGGAGCTAGGCTTGGTGAGCTATGCCTAGCTCTCTACCATTTCCAAATCTCGAGATGTGAGATTATGCACATCTAAAAAATATTGAATGGTAGAGAGCTAGGCCTGGCATAGATCTGGTGCACCAAGCCTAGCTCTCTAGAATTTGGGGTATGGTTTTCGAGTAATTCTAGTCAGCCTATTTTTATGGTCTTTTCTTGACCTTATTTTGGTATATTTACATTTTTATTTTTACTCTTTAAAACACAATTACAAACATCTATCTAACATTTCAGCTAGGCTTTTCACTGTTCATGAACAGTATTTACTCTCTGTTTGTCCTACATGGCAACACTTAAGTCCTTGGCAGAAGTTAAATGAAAAAAAAATATCCCGATGCTTTCCTCTTCTCTCCCTTTGCTCCATCTTTTTCTTCTCCACAGAGCTGTTTTCTTCATCTCTCACTCCCACAATGATCCTTCATCACAATCACAACGATTTTCCTTCTTTGGGTCGACTCTTCTCTTCTTCTTCTTCTCCAATTTCCTTCTTCCACATCTTCATTTCCCACCACTTCCAACACCACTCTCAGCGACTCCTCTCTACCAACAACTTCGACAACAAGGGTGAAATTCTTCAACGCCTCGAAACGAATCCCTGACTTTTCGTTAAAGATTAGAGATTCGTCTTCGTTGAATCAATCGATTGAGGACGATGGGGCAGCAGCAGCAGACCAGTTTCTCGGTAACAGTTCGATAGCGGATTTCATGAGATTCAAAAGGGAAAGTAGAGAGAGCAATGGGGAGTTGCAGACTGCTGTCGTTAGCTACCGGAAGAAGTTCCCTTGGTCTGTCCTCCAACCCTTTCTTCAGGTATAGAACTGAGATGAAATGAATACCCATACTCTCAAATTTACTTTTTAGGGATCTCATTTTTATATTCTCAAAGCAAAACTATGTATATTCTAGGTTTCATGATTTCAGATTAAGGGTTTTGAGTTTTTCATAGAGCGATAAGCAAAGCATATGGTTTGCTAATTATGTACGGTCCAATGATTTGTACATAGCATAATCATATATCAATATTTGATGTAGCCAAGTAATCTATCCCCAAACCAAACTCTGAACTCAAATAATAGTCAACCTCATTGAGGTAAACTAATTCTCTCTGCAGTGTATGCAATCATTTGATGTGGTAAAGTGATTGTCTTTAGAAAGAGAAGTAGTGAGCGTTTTGCCTTACATTACTTGAAAAGGGCACAATATTAAACCCACTAGAGGTTAACCTGGAATTGTAAAAAAGAAAAAATGGGAAAATTGAGCTCTAAGATGGGAAAGAATGGGAATTAATGGGCAAGGCGAAGAAGATTGAGGTTATTAGTTGTGGATGCTTTGAATAAGGGAGGAATTATTAGGTAGGGATTACTGCCATAACCACATTTATCCTTTAGTGTTTTATGTCAGAATGTGTTGTTTATGTTTTCTACATAATCTTGACAATTACAAATGTGGTCATGGCATTCTTGAAGATGAGCCAAACTGAAGGGCAAAAATACAACTTAATTTTGGTCCTACAGAATTAGTTTTGACATTTACTAAGAAGTAAAAAGATAAGGGGAAAATGGAGTTATGTCTAAATCATGGGGACTTTTGATTGGGGGTTTTGGTTGCAGCCATGCTTTCTGATTTTGGGGTTCTTCTTTATTTCGCCTAATTACTATTAACAGGGAAAAAAATTATTGAAGGAGTATGCTGGAAACAGGGATAAATAATCATGTTGCCTTTCTCATCTCTGTCTGTTGGTGAAGACCAAATTCATATAAGTAATTCTATGAAAAAATAAACTGATATTCTTTATAAAGTGGAAATGGATTTTGTTATCTCTGTTGGTTGTTGATAATAGGAACTATGTTTTCTTGAGTATCAGTGTGTTTCTTTAGCAATCTTAGGGTTTTCATTTCTCAAACACATTGCTTCCTTCCTCCTAATATGATCATTGAAGTCCTATGATTATGAATTACACTCAGCTTTAGTTTGTTGCTTGGATTTTCATATTTAATTAAAATATCCTGGACAAGATATCTTTTGCTTGGGATGAATTCAATACTTTTTTTAGGTCATTTGTTGTAGGATCCCAATTGCTTTCAGTCTTCCAATCGGGGTTTAGAAGGAAAGAAAATTGATTGAAAAATGCTATTGGGTTTTGCCAACAATAAGCTACAGCGAATCTGTTCAAGAAAAATGAGATATGGCAATGTAGTGACTGTTAAGGTTTAATTAATTTCCAAGTTAAATCACTATTTTGGGAATTGAACATGCCTGAAAAACAAGTTGTTCAAGGAAGTTAAAAGCTTTTGATAAACAGTTAAAAAGACGGTTTAATCCTAACTAATAGGCCTGGGAACAGAGGAGATATACATTTGTGAATTGATAAGATTATTCATTATTTCTTATACTTAAAGCAGCCAAGGGTGCGCACTTCAAAGGTAATTGTATTAACAAAGTTAGTATCTTCATTAAAAAAGGGAATTTTTTTATGGAGATGGTAGGAAAATGATCATCTATCTATCTATCTTACATTTCGAAGTGCGTTTTTACTGTTCATAAACAGTGTTATGTGAGTGTTTGTCCTACGTGGCATGTTTATGTCATTGGCAGAAGTTAAGTGAAAAATACAAAACCCGATGCTTTCCTCACTCTCTCCACACCACCTCCCCTCTCTTCCTCTCGATTCCTTCTCTTCATCTCCCTCTCTTTTCTTTTCCTTTTCTTTTCCTTTTCCTTTTCTCTAATACCCATTGAAACCCAAGTTCGTCTTCTTCTCTTCGAACTTGGAGAAGTTGGCCTCGATTGATGCACAGTTGAGGGTTTTTGGTTCTTGGGAAGGTCTCTGAAGATGATAAGCTGATTGAGTATGACGCCTTACTTTTAGATCGGTTTTTGGACATTCTTCAGGATTTACATGGTGAAGATATCATATATTCAGTACGTTTTAGTTCATCTGGTTAAATGTTTGATGAAGTTTTGTTTTCTTATTTAATGATAGTGTTTGTTTAATTCATATTGAGCTGATACATGTTTTCAGTTCAGTTTGGGTGTAAGTTTGATGTCTCGGTTGGTTTGGGGGGAATACCCAGTTTGTAGATTGAGTGGATAAAGCCAAAACTGTGAATACCCATTGGTGTACAAATTTGAGGTTTGAAGATGATCTTAATCCTTATGTAGTTATGTTTATTAGCTTACTTGAAGTCTTGAGCATAACTAAATTAGAAATGCATAACTAAAAGGCAACTAGCATACATGAAGAACTTTTAGTGTGGGGTGAAATATAATGGTAAGAATATACTACTGAACCCTTTAGTTTGCACATATATTGAGTTGAAGGAAGTCAGATTATCCATGCTTAAGTGCTTTCCCCCGTTTTATAGGTCCAAGAGTGCTACGAGCTTTCTGCTGAGTATGAGGGGAATTACAATCCTCAGAATTATGCTGGAAGAGCTTGGATGTGTGCTAACAAGTTTGGATGTAGGGGATTCCATTGTAGCCGCTAAATCTTTTTCCCACATGCTTAACTTGGTCAACTTGGCGGAGGAGGTTCAAATTGCTTACAGGCGACGAATCAAGCTTAAAAAAGGGAATTTTGCTGATGAGACATTGAAGAGACTATTAAGCTAAAGAAATCTCCAGAAGAAGTATTTGATGCTCTAAAAAATCACACTGTAGATTTGGTTTTTACTGCACATCCTACTCAGTCAGTTCAAAGGTCTTTGCTTCAGAAGCATGGAAGGTTTGCACTCGAACTTTTCTTTCATTAAGATCCTACCTTTTATTATTAAAGGATCTTCTGTTTTGCATTACCTTTCTATTTTTCAAAGTCTTATTTACAAGTCTTCTGTTTTGCACTCGAAGTCTTATTTACAATTCGTACAGTTGGTGATATGTTTAGTTGTTATTTTACTTTATTCTATTTTGTTTTTCTGTATGGTCTTTAATAATACTTCCTCTTTCACAGGATAAGGAATTGCCTAGCATAGTTGTATGCCAAGGACATAACCCCTGATGATAAACAAGAGCTTGATGAGGCTCTTCAAAGAGAGGTAAAACATAAATGCACATGCTATATCATAAATCTGATCCCAACTTGACAGTATTCTGATGGAACCATAATGCATGCGGTGTTAAATCTGTTAATGTGGTGCTGCTGGGCTGTTCTTAATAACATCGAGTTACAGTGCTATTAGATTAAACCGTCTACATCTAAAATCAACCCGTGCGCTCACCTAGCAGTTAAACATTTATTCGATTGATGAGGCAATCCTTCACCCTTGACTTCCTTCTCCTGTCTTTTAAGGCAACATCCAATGTAAAGTGAACATAATAGGGATCTACAAAGAATTTCACGATCGCGTGCATCCAGTCTCTCTTTCTCTTTGTTTTATTGGTTCGATGATCTTTATAGGTACAATATTTTGTGCCTGATGGCCTAAATTTCTTACCTTTTCCAATGGAGATAATGGTTTGTCTAGGAGGGCTACACATATAAGAAAAGAAAATATGCCAAAAATATCACTAAGAACAGTAGACTTTCGGAGTACATTTTTAATTGCTTTTAATTGGCTACACATGTAGACTTTCGGGGTACATTTTTAATTGCTCACTAATATTCATATATTCATTTTTTCCAAAATTTTAATGGAATAAAGAGTAGTTATTCTTTAATTTGGAAGTGTCGCTGTGCTGTCAATAATGCCCAAGTTTTATATATCTTCTGCAGATTCAAGCTGCATTTCGCACTGATGAAATTCGTAGAACTCCTCCAACTCCACAGGATGAGATGAGGGCAGGGATGAGCTACTTCCATGAAACAATTTGGAAGGGTGTTCCGAAGTTTTTACGCCGTTAAAAATCTTTCTGTTACTTGCTAGATTTAATTTGCTTCACATCTTGATGTTAAAATTATAGTGGTTTTCTCTTTAATGTGGCTTGATGTGATTTAATGGGAATCAAAATTCTACAGCAAAAATTTATACTATACAAATGCCAATGCAAAACCTTTTTGTTTTGGAGTGCGTGTGATAATCCCTTATCTTTGCCTTTATTTGTTTTTCAGTTCATTGTTTGTTTTTTTTATGCTTGATTTAATCATGAATACTATTAGTATATTACTAATGCTTCGGTTCTGTTACATTTTGTTTGTCTTACAGTCATTGCAATCTTGCTCTCTTCGCCAACAAGCTCCATTAAACTGGGTTCTTCTCCTTCATCTATATGCCAGAAGACCAAACAGGAGGAGATTCATTTCTTCTTCCGCCTCCAACCACTTACCAAACAGTTCGGAGAAGAGAATCTCGCAAACGGATGTGAGTTCCCCCAATTTCGAGTTCACATTTTTTTTTATCCTTTTGTATGCCATATTTTGCAAATTTTGCTCAATGGATTTGATTAATTTGGTAGTTTTTTTTATGGGTTTGATTAATTTGGTGTTGTTCTTTTCAAAGATATTCATTAGTCGTAAGATTCAGGCAGCGTCTCTCAATCTCCACCACCAAGGTTCCTAGCTCCCAGGTACGTTTTAAACAACCCCATTAGTTCAGATTGAAAAAGACAATTTTGAACCCTTTTTTTATCGGATTCGGTTGGTTTATGTTGTTCTTGATTACATGATTTTTTTATTTTATTTTATTTTATCAATGTTAATTCATTTTAAGTGTTTTTTTTAAAATGAAATAAAAACCCAATTGCGATTATTCGACAATTCCGTGAAATTACGATGTACTCTGTAGTAGTGCCAACGACACGGGTATTACACTAGGTAATTGAGGATTAGCATTGTGTTTTGGTGCAATTGTGATTTTGTTGAATACAGTTTTTCATTTAATTTGATTTGTTGTTTTTTTATTTGATTAGAGACACAAACAAAGCATAAAAAACCCATCATTTCCATGGCAACCTCCCAATTCCTCTGCATCTCATCTCTTCACACTTCCTTTAATTTTATTTAACTGCTTTGATCATAGCAACGGTTTCTGATTCCCAAATTGCAAAAAAGCAAGTTGAGGTATGTGTGGATTATAGGTTTGTGTGGGTTATAGTTTTGGGTTTTTTTTTGTTGGTAATTGATTGGTTTGGGTTGGGGTTTTGATGAATTTGCCTTCTTGGCGGAGAAGATGAAAGTCAAGAACAAGTACACTAAATTTTCTTTAGTTGAGGTATGTGATTTAGGTCAAAGTACACTAAATTTTGGTTTTGTTACTGCTTTATGTGGTTTTGCTTCATGATCTATTGACTGCCTTTAGATTTTCTTTTCTTTTTTTACTGCACTTGAGCAATGTAAACCTTCACTATTGACAGGGATTTAGAGTTTGTCTAAAATTTCGATTGTAAGCTTTTAGATTTCATTATCCTTGGCATCTTTTGATTGCCTTTAGATTTTCTTTTCTTTGTTGTTTTGTGTTAACCGTGATTATGTTGTACCCCCTTTGATCAAATTCTATTGGTTTTTGCTGCACAACAGGAGGCATAGTAGCTTTGGAAAAGTTTGATGCCCTTCACATTGGTCATAGAGAACTTGCAGTACAAGCATCGAAATTTGGGATCCCTTTTCTCCTTAAGAATAAAAGCTTTGATGTACTTAAATGTTTTATACTGCAATATTTTGATAATTAAATGATACTTTTGGTGTGGAGATATTATGTGGTGTTCATGGCATTGATTGCCATTGTAATTTTTTATGACAGGTTCAGACAGGTTTTAATATTTAAAAATACAGAGGAAATTCTGTCAAAATTTTGATTTTTTAATTGCTCATGACATTGATTGTCATTATAGTCACTTATGTGAAGTATATTTTCTTATGACATGTTCAGATAAATTACTTTATTCAAAAAATGACATTGTTTTTGATATAATGATATTGTGTGCATGTCTCTTTGACTGTTTAATACCATGTTCTACTATCAAACCTCTTTTAATACTGAAAACGTTGATTATATATTGCGTTGAGGCAGCAATTTTTTGTGAATGTCAAATTATGTGAGGTACAAATGCTTATGACAAGTTTAAATATTGAAAAAATGTGAATCTCTGTCAAAGTTTTAAATATTTTTTAATTTTTGTAAAAAAATCATCTTGATATTCTTCTAAACCAAATGTGCTATTCTGTTTGCCCTAATTATGTTTCTTCAACTGCTGCTTTACTAAATCGGGCATCAATTTCAGTCAAAACTCACTTGGACAAACATGGGATATTTTTTAATATTGAATTCTTTCCTTATTATTTTTAGTTAAGCTGACATTTGATGGAGATTAAATTTCTTAGCACATTGGTTGCGTTGATCAGTTTTATTAACAGTGTTTTACTATTCAAGAGTATTAACTTTTACAAAATTAATTCATCATAACTGTTGTAATAAACAATTAAGCAAGTGTTTTTAGAAATTGAAACAAAACTCCAAATGTGAGTATTCGACATAGCCGTGAAGGTAGGATGTAATCTGTAATAGTGCCAACGGCACGGGTATTACACTAGTTATCTACATAAGAGATAAAAGTGTAAAAAAAAAAAAAAAAAAACCCAATCAAAGCCAAGAAAAGTCATCAAACAAGACCGACTAAAATTTTGGATGGTTTTCATTTCCCATGGTTTCATTTAATTGGTATCAAAACTGTCAACATCCAAGCACTAAACACACCGCCACGGCCCTTGATTCCATCTCCCCAAATATACTTTCTTTATCCTCTTCCCTTTGGACCCCCATCTCAGATCTAGATACCATTCATCAAAATTTTCTGATTTTGAGATTTGGGTTTTGATTAGAACCTCTCAAAACCCCAACCCCAGAGTTTTTATTTTTTATTTTTTTGGAGCAAAATCCACAACCCCAATGGTTGGTTTTGGTAAAACAGTGGTTTTGATCACTGGTTGTTCTCAAGGTGGGATTGGATACTCTCTTGCCCAAGCTTTTGCTTCAAAAAATTGTGTGGTTGTTGCTACTAGTAGGTCTTTGGCTTCAATGAGAGACCTTGAGAGTGACCCTAGATTTTGTTTGTATGAGCTTGATGTGTTGTCTGAAGAGAGCATAAGGAATGTTGTTACAAGTGTGGTAGAGAAGTTGGGAAAGATTGATATCCTGGTTAATAATGCTGGGGTACACTGTGTTGGTCCTTTGGCAGAGATTCCTCTCTCTGTCGTGGAGCAGACTTTCAATACTAATGTTTATGGTAATTCACTTGAATTTTCACGTTTCATTATTTTTGGATTCAATATCTACATTTTTCGTTTATGGATTTAATTACATATTCATTCTAATGTTTGGTAGAATGAGTCGTATGTGAGTCTTCAGGATGTTGTTGAATTTAAGGTATCCAACATCATAATTTCTGCAATTTGTTTTACTTTGATTGGGTAGATCGACAAAATTTATATGCTTTTTATGATGATAGTTTTGAGGTTATATATTTGCATCATTAGTGCCAAAATGGTGTTTTGCATGTTTTATTATGTTTTTCTGAATTTATTTGTGTTTGATTAATTGTGGTGTGATTATCAAATATATGCTATTTCATCACCAGCGATAAGGTCAGGTCCTAATCTTTTTATCTTCACCTTGAGTTTGATGTTCATTTTAATTCCCTATGGGAGAAAACTATGTTTTCTGAGCATATAGTGATTACAATATTGTATCGGCCTATCGGGTCATATGTTCACACTTATGGATAAATGGTTTAAAACTAATCTAAATTTTAGAGAGAATGTCACCTTCTGGTGGTATATTATGAATGTATCAATTCGTATTTGTCAGAGCGTCTATAGCCGTTTGTCATATTCTCAAATTTGAGATTGAAACATTCTAGATAAAACTGTAAAATTGTGTCGGTAGCTAAGTTGTCGAAATCCTATTGGGAGGAAAAAGAATTACCGTCATTGAGTACAAAACATGCTCGCATAGAGGGAAGATTAATATTATGTGATTTCAACTAAATGGGCGGTGATGACCAGCTTGTTCAAGGGACAGTGCATCAACCAGGTCCAACACTGACGGTTATGCATGGGATTGGCAGTGGAATGTTGTAGCACTTGGACAGTGATCAAAACGTTTAGGGCTTTCTCAATTCTAGTTTTTGGTGTTGGCACAGCTATAACATGTGGACTCTTTGTTGTTTAGGTCCCATGAGGTTGATTCAAGCTGTGGTACCTCACATGTCATCCAGGAGAAAAGGAAAGATTATAAATGTTGGAAGTGTTAGTGCTCTGGCTCCGGGACCATGGGCTGGTGCTTACTCTGCCTCTAAAGCTGCTCTTCATGCTCTGACTGACAGTTTGAGGTTTGTTGATGCCTCCTTGCTTGATTCTTCATTTTTGTTCTACACTTCTACTGCTTCTGGTTGCAAAACACTATCGTCTGTGTATCCTGCTATTTTCTATCTCAATATTTCATTTCTTTTACGTTAAACTCTTGAACATGCATAACTCCATTTAATAGAGATTTTCCGTCAAGAGAGCATACCATATTCCCACATATCAAATCATGGATACACTGCAATGGATTTCTGTTTTGTGTCTGCATTTTGACAGTACTTATGATGTTACCAATGCAAGACTGCGACACCCATATTTGTTTTCCAGTTACATGGATTAAGGTACTCTTACCATCATATCATATATGTTGGGATGACAAGAAAACAAAATCTGAAACTTTGTTTCGTGGACGGGGGGATAAGACTGTTCATTTCGCACAAAGGTTTCGAAATATACATTTGTGATGCATTCGGCTATTCTTATTTGCTGACCTGTAGAATATCCAACCTTGAGTTAATAACATGTGAAATACAGTCACCTAAGCTCACGCATTTCCCAAAACCTTACAACCTTTCCTTTCCACTGTCAGTTTGAATTCAACTAAATCTGTTTCCAAGCTGAAGTTTGGAGCAGTCCATAAGATTAGTTGATGGCTTAGGGGGTGTTCTATTGTCTCTTAATCTAAGTAGAGTCTGAATTTTCGCAAAATTGAGACCGCTTATTAGATCAAGAGGAAAAACCTAACACCCCCTTGGTGTTACTGATGTTTTTAGCAATGTTTGCCTTTTTGCATTGTCGTTAGGGGTAAGGCTCATTATCTCTTTCTTGTTATATTTTTGTGTGTTAATATACTGGTAGGGGATCTTCCTCTGTGGAGTGTTTTCTATTGAAAAAATAAATAGCATCTGATAAACTATCAGTTTTTACATCATGTAATATATTTCAGAATGCGAAATTTAGTGACCAAGCACCTTTATGCAGATTGGAACTACGGACTTTTGGTATTGATGTTGTCAGTATAGTCCCCGGGGCAATCAAATCAAACTTCGGAAATGCTTCCACAGTCAGTTATGACCGGTTGCCTGAATGGAAGCTCTACAGACCATTTTCTGATGTCATTCGTGAAAGAACATACTTGTCTCAAGGCCCTGAAGCCACCCCAGCAGACGAGTTTGCAAAGAAGACCGTTGCTGCTGTATTAAAGAAGAATCCACCAGCATGGTTCACATATGGCAAATATTCGGTAGCTATGGGCATATTGTATCACCTGCCACTTTTCATTAGAGATTGGATTATTGGCAGGGCCATAAAAGTTGAAGCCCCATAATTTCTACGCCTGTTCAGATTGGTCATCAGGTACTCAAGTGTTTTGAACAGTTTGCAAGGCTTTTCTTGCTCTATACATGCTCTTCCTTAAACAATGATTTTGTTCTAGCTCATTGTAGTTGATAGTCTTATTTATTTTGAAGTGTCTCAGATCTTGGCAGAAACTAAATTCTGGTCAATGAAAGTGTCTGCAATCTGTACAGTTTGGAAAAGAGCATAACTGAAAGCTCAAATTTATTCACTTTAGTTGCTATGTAGTTTCTCTAAATATTAGTCCTTGATTGGCATCTCTGCTAACAGGTTTTCGTGAAATGTTGAGGTGCAGCCATTGGTTCACATGAATATACTTGACATTACATTAAGGGATGCACCCCAACTTGTCACAAGAACCTATTACATAAACCTGTTAGAACAGTCGATATTCTAATCTCAGTGGCTATTTTTGGCCAATCATTGTTTAGGGATATAGGCAGGATTGAAGCTAGGGGCGGAGCCAGGAAATTTTGCTACCCCAGGCCAAAATGCAATTGGTTTTAAAATGTTTACTACGGTACCAAGTAAAACTACCCCATCAACTATCATACATAGTAATTAATTTTATTTTAAAATCTACCCTGGGCTATAACCCGGGTCTTAGTGATACCTGGGCTATAGCCCGGGTCATAGATCCGTCCCTGATTGAAGGTATCATATTATGTGATACGAGAAATTCTAAATGTCGAGGGAAAGGGCGAGGAAAGACACGTGGCGGGGTGGGGACCGTCCACCCCGCTTGAGATGCGTGTCATCGTTTTTGATGCGCGCATCTCGAGCGGGGTGGATGGTCCCCACCCCGCCACGTGTCTTTCCTCGCCCTTTCCCTCAGACATTTAGAATTCCTCATGTGATACCCATAAGCCAAATCTTTTTAAACAAGTGTTAAAAGTTTAAAATGCCACATGTTCCAAACTACCTTATGTAAGAATCAGTTTTTAATTAGAGTTTTATTTGTTTAAACTCTGCTTAAAATTTTCATATTTTACATCAAAATTGACCGATTATTATGATCTTATATGTGATAGAGAACATCCATTACGAAAATATAGCGTCCAAGAGGATATAGCGTCTAATATATTTAGTCAGATCATATAACCCAAAAAGAATCAAGTCAATCACAGTGGCCTAAACGTGGCCCATTAATGAGAAGATATGGATAAAGCTCGAATCCAAGTCCGAAGTATAGCACTTTTCTTTTATTTGTTTATCCAACCTTATTAATGATGATTTGATAGATGCCATAAGTGAGGCAACCTCTAACTACTAAGAAACAATAAAATGTGTTGTGATTTAAATAAGAAAGATCCAATATGCAAGTTTTCTAGATGGCCAGACCATGCCCAAATACCGTTCATCATTCTCTAGAAAAATTCATAAAGTTTTCTAGGATGATGGATGGTATTGGACATAGTCTAGGATGATGGATGGTATTGGGCTTGGTTTGGCTATCTAGAAAGCCATCCATCATCCTAGACCAGGCCATCATCCTAGACTAGGCCCAATATCGTTGCACCCTGATTTGACCCTGTTCATGTTGAACTGCACAAGTAACGCACGGGAGTCATAGACCACCGTGGGGTGACCGATGACACTCCGATGCTAAAGTCAGACAGAGATCTGAGGAATGTGTAATGTTGTAACAGAGATTTTGTAGTGTATCTTAGCTTACCAACCTCATGTCTTATTTATAGTGCAAGAAGTTCTGATTTAACTAGGTCATCATAGGCGTAGTTTAGGGAGGAGATCTTCGTGGAGATATTTATCTAATTAAGAGTCGTGTTGTAAGAGGAAAGTTCTCTGTTAGCTCTGCACTCCTAAATACGCGAGAGATAGTTCCCAATCCAAAAACAATTTGTAGAAGGGAGTTTCCTTATGTGGAAGATACTTTAGTGTTTGCTTCCTAGTTGGAAGCAGAGAGCAGCTGTAGTTGCCCTTCCGAAGCTAATCCTCGAGATACTTATCTGAAGATGGCTTATAGGTATTGAGAATGGCTATGAGATGTCCGGGTCCGCTTGGTTGGATTGAAGTTAAGCAGACTTAGATTCGCTTGGGCTGGATTTGTGTTGGGCCGATGCTTGAGCCTATAGTTCCTTGAGATCATCATGACACGTGTTCGGCTTAGGAGTGTGACCGTTTTTATGTATCATCAACTACTCCCGCCCAGCTAGTGGGTCGTCACATTGGTTCGCTAAGTCATCTCTTGAAGGGATGTGACGCTCGTGATGATTGAGTTTGAATCGTTGCTTGAGCTGCATGCTGCATTAATTGGGATGCGTTGGTTCGGCGAAAAATAGGCGGGAACATGTCCTCTAAATGAGTGAGGCTAGGGAACTAGGTTTTATAACCAGGATGATGTGACATCGCTAGAAGAGGTTTTTTACAACATCGAGATACACATAAACATTTTGGAAATTTCATCATTATTTAAACATTACGCCACGTTACCATGGTTACAAAACCTGGTTTCCTAGCATTTTCGCCTCTAAATAGGTCATCTGCAGTATTGAAGTTGACCTTTCTGCTTCACTTGATTTTGAAGATATTATTCTGAAAGGTTCGTTCATCTTCTTTATGGCTCAAGAAAACCTTCTTGATGACGTTGTTATGGCCAAGGGCCTAGAGTTATTTGAAGACAGACTGCTGTCCGAGCCAGGTCTCGCTGAAATTCGTGCAAGGTTCGTAGTTCTTTTCTACTTTCTAGTTGAAAACCAAAGTCGGTTCGGTTTTTCACCTAAACCGTGAATTAAAATTTTCAAACCGAACCGACCATTAACAAATTCGATCCGAAAATCGAACTGATTCTAATTTATGCAAATCGTAACCGAACCGAACCGACTAAAATCGAACCAAAACCGAAATAAAACTGAACCGACCTACTATTTTAAACATATTGTATTATTTATATATAAATAATATATTATTTATTATATATTCGGTCGGTTTGGTTTGGTCGGTTAAAATCACATAGAAACCGAAAACCGAACCGACCACTTTGGTTTAAAATTTTTTAAAATCGAAACCGATCCAAACTGAATTTAAACTGAACCAATTGGTTCGGTTTAGATCGGTTCTGTCGGTTTAATCGGTTTGATCGGTTTTTTGTTCAGCCCTACTACTTTTTGATGGGTGACTAGACGTCAATGTCGCCTCCGACCGATTTCATCTGTTTGCATCGAGATATGCTTCAAACTGGAGTGTGTTTCTCGGTTCTGAATGTGATTTGGGAGTTTTTCGATTTCTTGGGAATTCATCCGACTCAGTTGGGACCCAATGGATACATGATCATTCTCATGATTTTGCTCAGTGCTAAGGAGGTCGGTGTTAGCGTGATTTCGTGGGTGATCCAGTTGTTGACCTTTTATCGGATGAAGAGCAATGTTGTCTGCAAGATAACGTCGCCAAAGTGCTTCGGTAAACTGCTTGATGATTTCAAGTTCTGGCAGAAGTACTCTTTCTTGGTTCCTGCGGATTCGAAGTATTTTGGAGCAAGGGTTGTTCGTTTGAGCGACAGTTCAGGCCACTTCATAAGTTCAACTCTTTTCATGTGACTTTGATATGTTTGATAGCGGTCTGAATGATCACTCCATATGTTCTTTTGCAGGAAGGTTTTCCACTGATCATCTTATCTTAGAGGAGCAAACCAACATGGAGGCATTTCGTGTCATGGCAAAAAGGGAGGCGGTTGATATCATAAGAGTTTCCAATTTCGTTCGTAGTCGGCTGTGGAACAACTGGCATGTCGCCCCTATTCTATATCAAAAGTCACGCATTAAGCTAGAAGAAGGGGCCCCTTCCAAGAAGAAGAAGGTTGGTAGGGCCAAGACTCTTGTTCTATCTGATGCAGAGGATCCATATGAAAAGCTTGCTTCCCTTGTGAGAAAGAAGTCTTACGTTTGGGTTGGGCTGTTTTCAACACGACTCGCTCCGTTGAGACAAGAACGCGAGTCTGTTAGGCCTGTTGAGGCGGAGACTAATGTTCCTAGCTTGGAGAAAGATTATCTGCGATTGGTGGGAGTTGTTGATGGGTCGAACCTTAGTAACGCGCAAGTTGAGGCTTTGAATGACCGTCTGGTGCGGCTTGCAATGGCAACTTTTACTGGCGTTGATTTGTATGGGGTCGCTCTGGTAGAGGGCTCTGTTGAAGATTTGCCTGAGGTGGTGGAATCTGATCATCCCACCGTTGACTTGCCTGAAAGTGGTCATGGTACCAGCAGTGTCTCTTCACCGTCTTGTTCCAGGCCACACCTAGAACTATTGGTAGGTCATTTGGATACTTTGGTCCCTCCTCTGATCATCCCACCGTTTGGGTTTGGGTCGTCTCGTAATATAGGGTCGGTCATTCTTGATAAGGGAAAAGCCACGGAGGAGAGTCTGAGGATGGTGGCGACCGTAAAGGGTGGCGCTGGAATATTTCCTGATCAGATGAAGCTTCATCCTGATGCACGGATAAGTTTGTTCTCGTCGGACTTGGTGAAGATGAGCTCACATATCTGGCACCAAGAGGTGGATGTTGAGTATGCTTTCAGGAAGCATATAAGCAGGCAACACAGTTGGCTGATGGACCACACTTCGAAACCCGATGAGGATACGCTAGAAGAACGTGTGGACAAGGGTTTGAAGTATCTTATTTTTGGTATGTCTCATATGAGCCACACGGTCGTTGTTGGGATGGAAGTAGAAGCGGCTCGCGAAAGAGTATATACCTTGGAGCGTGTCTTTTCGCACGTGCAGATGCTGTATTCTGATGCGCTCCATGAAATTGAGCGGCTTAAGAAGCATGCCGAAGAGATGCGGTCAGATCAATCAACTTTGGCCGTTGAGGCTTAGATGGCTCATCTGGAGAACCTTGAGCATAATCTGACTGAGGCGGTGTCCGAGAGGGACGAACTTAAGCAGGAGTTGAACTAGCTCCGCCTAGAGGTCGAGGTTGCGCAGGAAGTTGCGACTAAGGCACATTCTGAGATGCAGTTTTTTGCTGAGGAGAGTTCTTCGAAGGGAGCTGATTGGGCGGTTGAGAAGCAACAGTTTGAATCTGATGTGGAGATCTATGTTCGAGAAGCGAGGAATGGCGATGACCAACTCAAACTGGGATGGGCTGCGAAGAGCAGTCTCGGGTCGATGCGCTAACTGGCAAATTGGAGCTACTGGAGCGTGACCTTATTGATGCAAAAGTGCGAGAAAAAGAGCTTCTCCGATAACAAGGCAAATGTGAGTTCCGCTGGATTGTTCATTGCTAGCTGGAGTTGTTCGTACTGATGAAGGAGGAGCATCCGGAGTGGGATCTTAACCGTTACAAGAAGATGTCATATGTGAACTCTTCTGTTACCTCTGAATTGCTAGGCGAGGAGGACAGTTCAATCCCTAACGTCCAGGTTGAAGCGCGTACAGATGCAACTTCTGCCCCTACTCCTCCTAGGCTTAGCTCTTCTATTCCTGTACCTTTTCCCGATTAGGAGAAAACTTTGTGTGTTTGTACACTTTTGTTTTGGCCATTAATGAAGACAATATTTTTCGTTTCATACTTGGCGTCTCTATTGTATTTTTTCATTTTGCCTTGTCATCTTATTTTGGCATAGGCTGGTTGAATCAATAGGACGTTGTCTGGTCTGTTTGCAGCAGAGAGTTTGACCACTTTGTATTGAAAATGACTCGGTGTCATTGCTGCGTAGTTATGTCCGATAGCTAGCATGTTGCGAACAGTTTAACTGGGGTTGAGTTACTCGAGTTGTGTCTTGTCCCATAGGTAAGCTACTTGAGTCTTTTCTTCTTTGTCTGAATGGTCGGCTATAGTTGTTGCTGCGGGCAAGCTGTGGTGGCCGAAAATACGTGTTAGATTTTTCACACCGACTCAGGCGTCGTAGGTTCAAGTTGGCATCCTAATTAGCTTTCATCTGGGCACCGGGTTTACTATCATTGTATCAGCACGAGTGACATTTTTCTAATGTTAGAATGTCAATCCGTTTGAGCATGAAGGCGCTGACTCAGCTAAGCTCATATAGGTCATCCGCAGTCCTGAGGGAGAGCGGATGTCGTGTGGAGAGCTATTTGAGATTACCACATTCCGAATCGTTTATGACTCAGTAGAACGGTCAATAAATTCGGGGAGTAAAGGTTTGGCAACCAGGTTGAAGAGCAGTGGTCCCTTGGCAAACTGTCGGAATTAGTTCAGGACTAACTAGGCTTTCACCTTTCAAATTATTCATGACCGAGCAAAGCGGTTGACAAATTCGAGGAGTTAAAGTTTTGCAACCAAGCTGAATAGCAGTGGTCCCGTGGCAAGCCGACAGAATCAGTTCGAGACTGACTAAGCTCCCACCATCCAAATTATCTACAGATGAGTGCACCAAGCTACAAATTTGAGAGAGTTAGGCTAGCCACGCTGAAAAGCAGTGGTCCCGTGGCAAACCGTGGAATCAGGTTGTGGCTGACTAGGTTCTTACCTTCTAGACTATCTGCACCCTCGCATCGCGGGCTACAAGTCTAGGTTTGGTGATTTGGCGGCCACGCTGAAAACAGTGTTGTCGTGGCGAGCCATCGGAATTAGTCGATTTTCGCTCCTTGCTTTGACCCAGTTCCTACTGACCTACACAACTAACGCATGTGAGCCACAAACCACCGTGGGGTGGCTGATGACACTTCAATGCTTAAATCAGACAAGAATCTCAGCAAGATGTAATGTTGTAACAATTATTTTGTAGCATACCTTAACTTACCAACTTCATGTCTTATTTATAGTGCAAGGAGTCATGGTATAACCAGGACATCATAGGTGTAGTTTAGGGAGGAGATCACTCTCTAATTAATAGTCATGCTGTAGAAGGGAAGTTCCATGTTAGCTCTGCACTCCAAGATACGCGGGAGATAGTTCCCAATCTAAGAGCAATCCGTAGAAGTGAGTTTCCCTGTGTGAAAGATACTCTGGTGTTTGCTGCCTAATTGGAAACATAGAACAACTGTAATTGCCCGTTCGAAGTTGATTCTCGATATACTTGCCTGAAGAGGGCTTATGGGTATTGAGAATGGTTGTGAGATGTGTGGGCTTAGCATGCCGTGAGAGCCCGAGTCTACTTGGTCGGACTGAGCGGGCTTAGATTCGCTTGGACTGGATCTATATTGGGTCGATGCTTGAACTCGTAGTTCCTCAAGATCATCATGATACATGTTCGACTCAGGAGTGTGACCGTTTTTATGTATCATCAACGAACTTATCCGTTGTCAGTTGTCCAAAAATTAAAACACTAAGAAAATGGTCATTTTTAGTGTTTAACTTTGAATTCTGTTTAGTTTACAATTAATATCGGACTTGGTCTAATGGCCTAGCTAGTGTTGTCCAGAGCAAGGATTGTGCTTTCGTTTTTCGAATTAATTTCAGTTTCGTTATATTAAGCAGTATTTCAAAAAATATTTTGGTGTGTAAAAAAAAGGTAAAAATTTTGAAGATACATAAAATATGCATATTAAAATTTCGAGGATATTTGTGAAAAAAAAATCCCCAATTTTAGAAAACTAGGGCTACCAGCCATTTTTTGGCTAGGGTTGGGGTTCTTTTCACTTCTACCCTTTCTATAATTGATGTTCGTGATTGTGTTTTAAAGAAAATGGGTAAAATGTAAAAGATCCTAACCCTGACAAAAAATGGCGGGTTGCCCTGATTGCCTAGACTTACTCAAAAAAAATATATGAAATATGTATAATAAAACTTCGAAGATATTTGTGAAGAAAAAACAAGTAAATAAACTTGTAAACACATTAAATGAAGCCTAAATATCATGAAATGAAACATAAAATCAATATATAATTAGAAAATCAGCGGATGGTTTAAAAAATCGATATATAAGTAGAAATGAAAGCCTAAAATACCGCAAATTTACAAAAAAAAAAAAAAAAAAAAAACCTCAAAATTTTCAAAAACCCTAGAAAAATTTAATTTTTTCTTTTACACTTTTTCTTTTCGTAATTTCGTAAAAACGCAAATTTCAACAAAATTTTGCGAAAATACAATCCTTGGTTCAGAGTATTAGTATTTTGGACCGGCAAATCTAACATAAGGCCCATGGGTTCAGTTAATGAGATAAGCCCAACAACCTTCCTCGCTTCCAATTTGGATTATCATCTCACCTATCCAAACTCACATCTAGCCCAACAAGTAGTCCAATGAACCCTCCTTAATCATTTACAAAAGCAGGCGCAATCGATTTACATCACCACCAGAACACATCTTTAATAAACTTTTAATTGAAAAGCCTCTACTTGATCCTTAAAACTTGGTTGTTAACTTATCCAATTTAATCATGCTTCTCTTCCATGGGAAAACAATGATGTATTGAAATTTATCAGGGAATGACCCGCTAGTTAGAAAGTTATGCTTTAATGAATTGTTTTATTGCATATTAGGGTATTCTCTGTGTCGTTGGTATGATAAAAGTTTAAAATTTGTCAAAACATTATCAGTCTTAAGTTTTTATCTTTCATACTTATACTTATATTAGGGTATTCACCATCGACAATTGAAGAAAAATAAATATATATCAAAATGTTGGCTATAAGAATCGAACCCATGCTTACATGCTTCATACTTACATGATTTAACTTCTATACGATCCATTAAATTATTATATTTGAATAAATCTCAGCCGTCTTATTTCAATCGTGAAATGTGGTACAAATCATGAAATAAAAAACAACAAACCTGTCTGGCAAGCTATACCCATTATTATCCGAATTAGGAAACTCAAAGCAAAACTTCAGAGAACCAGACATGGTTGCTGATCATCTGTCAAAGTTTTGCTATGTGTTTCCTTATCGTATAATCCCCTGGATAGAGTTGGTCCGAATTCACTCCGACTTACTTGAACCTTGAGAAGATTTAAAAAGATAAAGGTTTGTAGATCCATTAAAAATCAGATTGCACTAGGAATATTATTTGGACCCTTATCCATGGATCCCAGTCCATTTTCTATTCTGAATTCAATAGGATCTTTGAATTAAGCTATACATGCCTCACTTTGCTATAAACCAAGTGTAATGGGGCTTTTCTTTCTTTTAAATTCTACATGGTAAGACTAATTAAGATCTATCTTCAGCAATTAAAGCAAGTAATCTATGAGGAAAACTGACCCATTACCTATTAAGATAGACTATCTTGGAAGAAATCTCAGATAAAACCTGTTGTAGTTAAACTCACATTAGCTAACTTTATCTAAAAGTATTCTCATACCATGTAGAATATTATGAAGTCAGTCTGACCTTTGTTTAAGGTATATATATAATATAGTTCCACTTTATTCCATTCACATCATGTCATATCCTAGATTTGAGGTGATAATTGGCATCACGCGTCCAAATATACATTGCATGCATGCTAGACACAGTCCATGCATTCTAGACACAGTCCATGCATGCGATATATAGTCTACAGCCCTGTATTTTGTTATAAGAGATGGACAAACTTATTATAAAGAGTATTTTTACTTTATTATTTGCTTGTGTAATTTACACAAATGTTCTTTCAGATTCATGAATCTGTTATTCTCAAGAGTGATTCTATGTGTCGAGGGAAAGGGCGAGGAAACCAGCGAGGTAAACGAGGTGGCGGGGGGTGAACCATTCACCCCCTCGAGATGCGCGTGCGGAAAACATCTCGAGGGGGGTGAACGGTTCACCCCCCGCCACCTCGTTTACCTCGCTGGTTTCCTCGCTCTTTCCCTCGACATTTAGAATTTCGCTATTCTCAATTAGTGATATTCATTTAAGCTTCTACTATTCTTCAACAAGTATACCGAAAAGTTAATACCAACAACACCATTGACAAATATGAGTTTGACAGTGAGATCACTGGTCTTATTTTATTCATTAAGTACTCATTTACCAACTCAGCTTTCATCTAAATTTTAGAACCATATTTTCTTTAGAAACTCTCTATTTATTTATGGCCAAAATTACTTATGTGTATAAAGAGTAATTTAACATGAACTCTAAACATGACAACACCAAAATAGTTGTGCTGATTTAATTTTAATAAATATTTAAAAAATCATTTCGGAAGGGGATGAGATGAGATATGCGAGATTGAAATCTCCATTCCGATCCCATCTCACTTTAGATCGAGACCAAAATTTGATGTATCGTTTAAAGCTGCTGCTCTGAAATAAATACCATGTAATTCATTTCCTATATCAAATTACTTCCAACTTTTCATATTTATCAATGATAATACTCAACTTTCATTCTACTATGACCGTACTTTCCTTTTTATGTTGGGTCTACCTCTTCCAAGTAATGAGTAAAGGGAGATTAGATAGTTATTGGAAAAGTTTTCATCTCGTGATGCTAAAATGGCTATGTATCGTGAGTTTTTCATGAAAAGAATTTGTTTTTCTTTCATTGGGAGATGTGTGGTGGAATGTCATAACCAAGGATTGTGATTTCGCTTTTCGAGTTAATTTTGGTTCCCGATTTTAAGAAATATTTCGGTGTGCAAAAGAGAACGTAAAATTTTCAAAGATATTTGAAAATGTGAAAAAAATGCAAGTAAATAAATTAAATGAAGCTTGAATCCAAGAACTAAAACAAACATGAAATCAATAAATGATTAGAAATAATGGGGTTGGTCTAAAAAATCAATAAATAATTAGAAGAAATGATAATTAGAAAAAACACTCCAAAATTTACGAAACAAATTCCGAATTTTTCAAAAAAAAACCATGAAAAAATGTAGTTTTTGATTGCTGGTTTTGTATTTTTACAAAAAAAAATCTTGAAATATTTGAATCTTTCGTCCTTTTTCTTTTTGTAATTTCAAAAAAAATGAAAATTTCACGAAAATACAATCTTTGGAAGAAAAAAAAACGAAAAAGTCTCATTGTAAAATTTTTTATTTTATTTTTAAATTTTACTTTGAAGAAAAGTACAGATTCACATATGAAATTTTCAGCTAAAATACTTTGAAACTAGCATTTTGCAACCAGGGTAAGGTGGCACAATCCGAGAGGATGAGGTATTTCGTGAGATATGTGTAAAATTTTCTAGATTGTGATACGTCATGGTTACAAAGCTTGGCACAAATTTTTGCCCATTTCACATATATATGATCCTTGAGATACACAAAAATGTGATATTAACTATGTTTTTCGGCGAATTTTTTTATCATAATCACGAACGAGTTAAGAGGTACACATGCTTACCAATGGACAAACACCGTCCATTATTGTAGACCGCTCATAGAAGCAATCCTTAAACACTCAGATAGAGCGATTTCATAGTGTCTTTCATAGATTACAACAACATATGAAAATGCGGTTATATAGTGTTTTTGGCAATTGTCAATGGTTCTCATTAGAATGGTTTCTATAGAAAAATTGTATGCGTAAGTTTCGTTTTAGGTTTTTATTTTTAATTTTTAATGTGTTTGATTTATTTATTATTAATTTTTTTTGTGTTTGCTTGCACTTGATTAAAGGGGTAAAAATAAGATATTATCAAAAGCTACAATATCCTAAATGGTCGCTAATTATGCACATTGAGAACTCGAAAGTTAATCCCCATATCTATATACTATTCTATTAAAATCAGTGTTCTAAAAATCGTCCTAAATGGTCTAACCCTTCTAAGTAATGAGTAAAGTGGAGATTAGATAGTTATTGGAAAAAAGTTTTCATCTCGTGATGCTAAAATGGCTATGTATCTTGAGTTTTTCTTGGAAAGAAATTTTTTTTCTTCAATTGGGAGATGTGTGGTGGAATGTCAGAACCAAGGATTGTGATTTCACTTTTCGAGTTAATTTTGGTTCTTGATTTTAAGAAATATTTCGGTGTGCGAAGGAGAACGTAAAATTTTTCAAAGATACATGTAGATTTAATGAATTTCGAGGGTATATGAAAATGTGAAAAAAAATGCAAGTAAATAAATTAAATAAAGCTTGATTCCAAGAACTAAAACAAACATGAAATCAATAAATGATTAGAAATCAGGGGGTTGGTCTAAAAAATCAATAAATAATTAGAAGAATTTATAATTAAAAAAACACTCCAAAATTTACAAAAACAATTCCGAATTTTTCAAAAAAAAAACCTTGAAAAAATGTAACTTTTTATTGCTGGTTTTGTATTTTTGCAAAAAACGAAATTTACGAAAAAAAAATCTTGAAATATTTTGAATCTTTCGTCCTTTTTCTTTTTGTAATTTCAAAAAAAATGAAAATTTCGCGAAAACACAATCTTTGGAAAAAAAAAATACCGAACAAGTCTCATTGTCAAATTTTTATTTTATTTTTAAGTTTTAGTTTGAAGAAAAGTAGAGATTCACATATGAAATTTCAGCTAAAATACTTTGTAACTAGGATTTTGCAACCAGAGTAAGGTGGCACAATCCGGGAGGATGATGTATTTCGTGAGATATGTGTAAAATTTTCTAGATTGTGACACGTCATGGTTACAAAGTGTGGCAATTATTTCGGTCCATTTCACATATATATGATCCTCGAGATACACAAAAATGTGATATTAACTATTTTTTCGACGAATTTTTTATCATAATCACGAACGAGATGAGAGGTAAATAGGCCGACCAATGGACAAACACCGCCTATTATCACAGACCGCTCAAAGAAGCATCCCTTAAACACTCAGATAGAGCGATTTCATAGTGTTGTTCATAGATTAGAACAACATATGAAAATGCGGTAACGTACATAGTTTTTTTCGCAATTGTCAATGGTTTTCATTAGAATGGTGTCATGCCCCGATTTTCGAAGAAAACGAAAATCCTAAAATCCACGTAGGATTATCTATTTCCCCGAAACTCGGGACGTGAAATTCAATAACGATAGAAACATTTAGCAACAAAGACAAAAAGTATAATTTAGAGAATAGGAACAAACTAAAATTAATACAAATGTCTAACCAGGAAAAACTGATGTCACTAGCCCCACTAGCGGAACTCCCGTAACGGTGCTCAAAAGTCTCTAAACCTGAAAAGCTAATCGGGTACATTCCCAAAGGAATGTACCCAAGAAGCAAAAGCTCACTTGGGTCAGCAATAAAGCGGGTGTGAGAAATATTCATTCAAAAAATCAATAAAAACGCACGTGATAAACATCAAGCTAAACACAAACAACAAACCATCACACCAATAGGTAGTTCCTCTACGAGGCAAAGGTGTGATGCAAGAAAACACAGTTCCAAGAATTTAGTTCGTCAACGTGGCAATCATATCATCATCATAATATGTAAATATGCATTTTCCTGTACTTACCCTATAGGAGTTGACTATGGCAAGTCGGACCTGCAGAAATATTAGTGGACTTGCCATCCTGCATAAAAAGAATTAGAAACCATACAACGTCATTTATTCTTTTTATTTGAATTAGGTTCATCTTTTTAACGGATTGATCACTTAGACGATACCACATTCGCACCACCTCCGTGCCGAACATACATATACGTATGCCTCTCTCATATAAAGGAGGACTACTCCGTCATCCATGCCTAAGTGGGGACATCACATACATGCATGCATCGCGGATACCCCTAACTATATGAGTACCAAAAGCCACCCTTGGGCTATCAATGCGCATAAACTCACGTCACATTTTTGACGGATAAATATCAAAGCCTATTTTAGGCATACAAATTCACCACATTTTCGAAAGACTAACCCGAAGGTTATTTTAGTTTCTCTAGTAAGAAATGGGTGCCCCAACTCCGCAAGACGACCCACTGGTCATTTAGTTTCTCTAGTAAGAGAGGGGAAATAATTAACAAAAGAGATGTGGTAGTTCTAAGTGATACAAGCCCAAGTGGTTTATATTTTCAGAAATCAAGGTTTACCAATATCATTTATTTTTGATAATTCAGAATTTCTCCACAATGACATTTTGTCAGACATAAATTGATTCACCATCTATCCACCCACATTTTTGGGGACAAACATAGCATATACATCAATCATGCTTTATAACAACATGGCAATCAAGCCACTCCTTGATTCAAATATCCAATATTTTCATAATGCATAAACACGTCAATATGCATACAAATCTCCAAATTTATCACAATGCATTAATATTCATCAACCATTCAAACACCAACCAAACAAAGTCACACTCAATCAATAAAATGGTAAACATGGGTGACCCCAAACATGAACTCAGCAAACTAGGAAAATCTCACACATCAAACAGATCAAAAATATTGGAGATCAAGCGTTTGCAACACAAAACACCACAAATAAGGCAACCTCATTCTCAACATGTCTAAAATCGCACAATTGGATTACCTGAAATGAAACTCGTCATTTCCATACAAGCAATATACATACAGTATACTGAATTGCTCATCCAAAGAGATAAAGGGCTAAGAGTTTCACTTACACCTTACACCCAAACCTTTGAAATGGAATTTAAATCAAGCAATATAACAAGCCTAAGAATCCAATCCAAAATCATCAAGGACACACATCTACAGGTCATCACACCGCCAAACCAAAATCCAAATCATTACCACACATCCTCGCAACAAAACTCACAAATCCCATCATCAAATCCTCACAAATACAATCACTAATTTAGTCAAGAAACAAGGATTTGCAAAATACAAAGAATAAGAAAACTCACAGTAAAAGAGAAAGAATGAAGAAAACTCACAGATTTTAAATCTTATAGCGTCCACCCCATTCAACACCTCCTCCATATGTTGCAAGCTTCCCAGCAACTTTGCATCGGAGTTCTGCATTTGGTATAACAAATCAGTAGGACCAACACCACTCCCACTAGTACCACCATGTCGCCTTATTTGATCATTCGCAGAGAACCCCATTTCAGCGACTAAAACAGCCACCTTGCAGCCTTGTTTCGCAGCCCACAATCATCCACTTGGCAACCCTGTTTCGCAGCCACAAATCACCACCTTGCAGCCTCCATATCATCACCCCACAGCCAACAAACACCCATCATGACTATTATAGTTGAAAATGATATATGAAGTCCCCCCCAGGTTTAACCTTTTTTGAACCATCCTTTACGTTTGAGATGCTAAATAAGTCCAAGGACTGACTTGGAAGATCAGAAATATCAATCTCACTTAGCTGATTTCCTACATAATTTATTGAAAGAAGAATGCAGATCCCAATAAACCCAGTAAAAGAAAATACTCTCAACCCAAAGATGAAAATTCGTATAAACACCACAGCATCTAAGCCCGTAGTTGACAAGAGCTCCTCTTCATTAGCACCAAACCCATTTATTCAACCTCATAATGCCTGCTTTAATTTCACTGTTTGATCCCTTAGCATTAATCTGCATAACTGATACATCAGAGACTACCAAGGTCCTTGCATCCACAGAGAACCAAGTAACAACCAATGCTAGAAAGAATAAAAGAGAGTGGACTTGCTCAAACCTAAGATGTTGCAGCAGTAGTCTCAAATTTGTCTAGCCAACATCACTATTCATCCCCAAGCTTCTCCTCTGACCTTAAATTCTCCTTCCAGTTCTCAAATTCAGTGACAATCTGCTATGAAGCTAACTTGGAAAGGCATTGAATTAACTTTCAATATCTTTCTTGAAATGAATGTCCTCCAACGCCTGCTTACACTCGCAAACCCTTAAAAGGTGCCTTCACTCCTGCCAATCACTTCTTCACTACTCCTTCACTCCCAATTCAATCATCCCCAATGAAAGATCATTCTCTGGTTCTGGCTCAAGTTTTTCTTCTACCGGATCTAGAAGCATCCCAACAAGTTCCAAACAAAGCAAAAATTTAGAAACCTTGTCACCTCACGGATCAACACCACGTTCAAACATAGATTCAAACTTCACTCCATGACAGTCATTCCTCGCTGAATTAGTTAGGCAACAAGAAATTAGGGCCATAGGACACCACCCTCGGTGCTGGATCTGCTAGTGCCACAGCCATAAAAGTTATGCATCCCCAAGGTACATCGAAGAGATGAGTCAATCATCAACGCTGGATTTGCAAAACCTTGATACAGTGGCGCTTGAAGAAACTGTTGTGCGGTTTCGCATGTTGATGGTCAAAAGAACTTGGATCAGGTTCATGCATCCACACCCTTACAACAATTGTTCCGATCTCATCATCTGCTTCATCTCCCTCACAGTCTCTCACCAGTTTCGTCTCACCCGCCATCAAAGAAGAAAAAGTAAAAGAGGAAAAGAAGAAGGAAGGAAAAAGAAAAGAAGAATAAGAAAGAAAAGAAAAATAGGGTTTTATCTTTATAGGGTGGGTGGCTATTCGCCCCCACTAACATTCTGAGAGCACCCGCCCTTTAACTCACCAAATAAAACCTTAATTTCGAAATTCACATTCAATTAAATGTAACCCTATTTTATTTAATTAAAAATAAAATAAATTATCATTATGAAATTTAAGGGTGTTACATTATACACACGTTAAATGGAATCTCGTCCCGAGATTCGGATGGTAAGACAGTTAACTGAATTTCGAAAAATACTAGTTGTCAAACAAAAGAAGATTCTAAAACACAAATTTCAATTGAATTTTTAAAACATAAATTATTTATTATTATTTGAAAAGTAGGGGTGTTACAAATGGTTTCTTTAGAAAAATTATATGCATAAGTTTGGTTTTAGGTTTTTATTTTTATTTTTATTTTTATTTTTAATGTGTTTGATTTATTTTTTGTGTTTGCTTGCACTTGATTAAAGGGGCAAAAATAAGATTTTATCAAAAGCTACAATATCCTAAATGGTCGCTAATTATGCACACTGAGAGCTCGAAAGTTAATCCCCATACCTATATACTATTCTATTAAAACAGAGAACAATACCATCTTTCCTAGCATTCCCTCAATTGGATCAACCAAACCAAAATTTCCATCCACTTTTCTTATTTTCTTTATCATTCTAGCTAAAGTACTTTTGCAAAAATATCACTGAATATTTGTTTTTCATAATTTCTATTACCTATAAAATTTCAACATCCTAAACTCTCTTTGGAGTTTATCAATGGCAAAATCAACCATAAATTCCTTACCACTCAACTCTAAAAACTTCTCCACTAATTAAAATCTCATTTCTATATCTTCAATTACTTACAATCTCTCTTACATGATCCGATCATAGATTTCTTTTCGAAGAATCATCTACAAAATATTTTAAACTTTCGATTCCTGCATTTCTTAGGCATGCATATCTCTTAAAATATCCCCTTAAAACATCTCATTTCTGTTCATGGTGATTTTTTGTCAAGTTGTCTTTTGTATGTGTCATGGATTTCATTTTTCAACGAGGTAAGTAAATTACTCATAGATAATATCATTAGGTTTTGTTATTTTATTTATCTTGAATATGAAGTGTGCGTGAAGTTTTCCATCTTTCATTATTTATACTTTTCAGGATTTTTAGAATTTAGAACCAAATTGTCAGGCCAAATTAGAATTAGGCATCATTACGTTGCAATTGATCTCTTAAGCTAAATACGAAATGATCACGCTATGCTTACTTCAGAAAATGCATTATTTCTAATATTCACATTTTTCAATTTTTCAACAAAAAAATATAAAGGCCGACCAATGGACAAACAGTTTTTTTTATTAAACCTCCAGAGGGGAGAAGCAGCCATGGGATGCCGACTCTCTTTCTTGCCATTGAAATAACTGGAAGCCCCAGCCTCTCCAAGGGATCTTTATTAGCACTACTATATTTTGGATTAGCAAAGGAATTAGCCATTCTAAAAAATCGTCTTATATTCAAAATCCCAACAATATGATTCAAATGCCCATCTTCATAAACACATTTGCATCTTTGTTTCCAAATTTCCCAAATAATAAACAACGGGTTAAGAAATAATAGCATACATACTTGAGTAGAAGAGTAAGCTGTACAAAACCAAACCGACAGCATCGTGGTGATCTCAACAGGTCTTCTGATATGAATGTCAAAAATACCTTCAAAATGTTTTCAAATATCTGTGGCGAGCTTGCCTTTTAAAAATAGATGCTTCAAGGATTTAGTCTTAGGGATCACGCAACACCTGCATTTCGAAGCCAAACTAAAACCACACCTATATAGTTCCTCATCTACAGGCACACCCCTCATCAAAAATTTTCACATAAAAACTAAAATTCTGGAAGGTAACTCAGGTTGCCATATTTTCTTATGAAGTGCACTCCCTCTAGCTTTGTCTCTTAGCAGCTCATAGGCCGAACGGGTACTAGATAAACGAT
The DNA here is from genome assembly GCA_003290165.1 of Berberis thunbergii. NCBI lineage: Eukaryota > Viridiplantae > Streptophyta > Magnoliopsida > Ranunculales > Berberidaceae > Berberis > Berberis thunbergii. The sequence continues at coordinate 186,810 of QNQO01007703.1, forward strand.
CTGACTCCGGGATCCAAACACAAGTGTCATCGCAGAGAATCCTATCCCAAATTCTATCTTCAAACAACTTGCTCGCCAAACCTCTAAATTCAGGATTAACAACTTCAAATCCCCCATTCACCACATCCCTAATTGTAGGCCATTTTCTTTGAGAGACTAGTTCTCATGTTCTTCTAAACACTGCCACTGAGTTCCAATTTTCTAAAAAGAAGCTGAAATTTCCTTTCCCAATCCTCCAAACAATGTTACTTAAGGTAAAAGACTTACACCTCATGACCTCCTTCATGAATGGATAAGCGTCATTTTTTTCTATTTGTCTGCTCAAAGGAATCTCTGATTTCCAATATTTACTCATAAACTTTACCCATAACAAATTTAAATTAAGTAAACTCTACAATGTCTTAACTCGAAAGGCCTTAAGAACAACCTCCAAACTCCTAACCCCCAGTCCTCCTTCCTCCTTAGGGAAGCAAATATTATTCCAATAAATCCATTTTTTCTTGAGTCTCCCTTCGCAGTCACCCCAGAAAAAATTAGCTAGCAAGGTTTGAATTCTTGACAAAACTTTCTTAGGCACACACATAGCGCTTAGAGTATAAACCAGTATGAAACTCAGCACATGCTTGATCGGTATCAGTCTCCCTCCCGGATATAAGAGTTTAGCCTTCCAACCTGAAATTCGTCTCTGAACTTTGTTAACAAGCTCTTTAAAGAGCATAATTTTTCTCCTACCTTGAAAAATGGGAACACCTAAATATTTCATAAGGGAACCCTTGGATTGGAAACTTGTATAAGTCTTTAGTGCTACCACTTTGTCTACTGTAGCCTTTTATTCTAACATGAAAGAACTCTTCTCTGTATTGATTTTCTGTCCCGAAGCCTTACTATATCTCTCCAAAAACTTAATGCATCCTGAAACTGATGATTTTCTACCATTGAGAAATATAAGCGTATCATCTGCATACAGAAGATGTGTGACAGGCAAGCATGCTCTTGGCGTATAGTAGAAACTAATCTCTTCCTTGTGAAATGCAATCTTGAGACCCCTATTTAAAACCTCATAAGCAATAACGAAAAGTAACGGAGAAAGAGGATCCCCATGTCTCAAACCTCTAGATGACGTGAAATAACCATTATAGACCCCTTGCAGAAGCACTGAAAATCCACAATTAGATATGCAATTCGAAATAATGTGGCACTGGCAAACTCTGTTATTAAATCCAAACCTTTTGAGGACCCGTAACATAAAAGACCATTCAAGGCGGTCATAAGCTTTCTCCATATCAATTTCAAAACTACGTTACCACCGAAAGCCTTTTTGTGAATATCTCTAAACATCTCCTAAGCGAGACCAATGTTTTCCAGAATGGATCTGCCTCTAACAAATGCCCCCTAGTCTTGGGCCACCATTTCTGGTAATAAATTGGCTAATTTATTGCAAAGAATTTTACTGAATATTTTATAAATCACATTGCAAAGACTAATAGAGCGAAAGTCATAGACGTAACCTGTCTCATCGGCTTTGGGAATCAAAGCAATATAATTAGCTGAAAAGGATGTTGGGAGTGCCTCGCCACCAAAGAATTGAGCTGCTGCCTCCCATATATCAAAACCAACCACCTCCCAGCATGACTGAAAGAGCCTAGCAGTGAAACCATCTAAACCCGAAGCACTATTCTTAGGGATATCAAAAACCGCTTGCCTGACTTTCTCCAAGGACTGTCTCCTAGTCAAATCATCACAACTTGAACTAGAGATTATAGTAGGGATGCAACCAATCAATTCTTCATCCACCATTGCATCTTGACGTTAGCATCATATGGAAAAAACCATTTGCTTCACGGATGATTTCCTTCGGATCCGAAATATCTGTTCCACAAGGCATTTTAATATCAGATCTAGCCCTTCTTTTTTGTTTAGACTTAACAGAGGCAAAAATATATTTAGTGCAAGCATCACCTTCCTGAAATTATTTTTCTCCTTACTTCTGTAACCAATAAAGCTCCTCTTGCTTAAGTGCTAATCTGTATTCCGCATGACATCTATTGAGGTTCTGAGAGGCATGCACATCCTAATTTGCATCAACATTGAGGCCATTATTTTCAATCTCCTCCCAACTTGCCAGAAGAATAGTTTTCCATTGGTGCATCTCATCTTCCAGCGCTCTAATTCTGCTAAAGACATTACCAAAAACATTTTTGTTCCATTGAGTAAGGGCACGTCTCAAAAATTTAAGTTTAACATTCACTCTGTCCAGGGCCCTCATTTCACCTACCTTTGTAGCCCATATAGTTTTAACCACTTCCTGAAAAGTATGATGAGTTACCCATATATTGAAAAAAAGAGAGGAGAAAAACTCGTTCTCACCTGCATTGGCATGGAAGCTAATATAGGGGAGTGATCAGAAAAAGTACGAAGAAAATGCTCCACCTTTGCATTGGATAGAAGTGACAACCAGGCCGAGTTTACAAGCACCCTATCTAATCTGGCCCTCCTGTCTATTGTTGCACCAAGTGAACTTAGGCCCCACTGATCCACAATCATGTAAGCCACGTTTTCGATACAGTCAGAGAAGTTAGACATACTAACTATAGAAGGCTCTAATTCCCCTAACTTCTCTTAGGAACTAACCACCGTATTAAAATCCCCACCTACCATTCAGGGAATATCACAGTGCAAAGCAAAATCCTCCATCTGCTCGCATAGTTGTTTCCTCTATTCAACAAAACATTTAGCATAAATAAAAGAGATCATAAAAACCCGGGAATTAGAATCAATTACCTTACAATGAATAATCTGATCTGACATATCCACCACCGAGATCGCCAGGTCCGAGTCCTAGCAACCTCCCAATGCACGGTCGAGATTTGATCCTATGATATAGGAACGGTTAAGATGAATGAGTATTAACGAGCACAGTCCCGATAATGGCCCCACAAGATCACCTCAAAGCGATTTCAAAATCGCCTTAGAGTCCCTTCCTCTCTATCTTTCCTTGATATTTTTAATGGACAAACACCACCAATTATCGCTGACTGCTCAAAGAAGCAACCCTTAAACACACAGATAGAGCAATTTCATAGTGTCTTTCATAGATTAGAGCAACATATGAAATGTTGTTATATAGTGTTTTTTGCAATTGTCAATGGTTTACATTAGAATGGTTTCTATAGAAAATTGTATGCATAAGTTTGGTTTTAGGTTTATTTTTTTTATTTTTAATGTGTTCGATTTTTTTATTTTTTTATTTTTATGTGTTTGCTTGCACTTGATTAAAGGGGTGAAAATAATATATTATCAAAAGCTACAATATCCTAAATGGTCGCTAATTATGCACACTGAGAACTCGAAAGTTAATCCCATATCTATATACTATTCTATTAAAGCAGAGAACAATAGCATCTTTCCCAGCATTCCCTCAATCGAGAGTTCCATTTGCATGCCATGAAAGAAATTTCTTTCATATCTCCCCATGACTAACAAAGTCTCATAATCTCCACTTATCGGATCAACCAAACCAAAATTTCCATCTACTTTTCTTATTTTCTGTATCATTCTAGCTAAAATACTTTTGCAAAAATCTCACCAAATATCTATTTTTCATAATTTCTATTACATATAAAATTTCAACATCCTAAACACTCTTTGGAATTTATCAATGGCAAAACCAACCATAAACTCCCTACCAATCAACTCTAAAAACTTCTCCACTAATTAAAATCTCATTTCTATATCTTCAGTCACTTACAATCTCTCTTACATGATCATAAATTTCTTTTCAAAGAATCATCTACAAAATATTTTTAAGCTTTCGATTCATGCATTTCTTAAGCATATCTCTTAAAATATCCCCTTAAAACATCTCATTTCTATTCATGGCGGTTTTTTGTCAAGTTGTGTTCTGTATGTGTCATGGCTTTCATTTTTCAACGAGGTAAGTAAATTACTCATAGATAATATCATTAGGTTTTGTTATTTTGTTTATCTTGACTATGAAGTGTGCATGAAGTTTTCCAGCTTTCATTTTGTATACTTTTCAAGATTTTTAGAATTTAGAACCAGATTGTTAGGCCAAATTAGAATTAGGCATTACGTTGCAATTGATCTCTAAAGCTAAATATGACATGATCACGCTATGCTTACTTCAGAAAATGTCACATTTTCGATTTTTCAAAAAAATTTATTTTATAAATTCTTTTATCTCATTGTCTTTTTTTCATCTATATATATATAAGATTCCCCAATAACAAGCACAATTTTAAAAATGTTATAATATTCCTCATAAGTGCTCTCTATAATTACAAATCTAATCTAAACTATATAATGAGATTTGGGCTTAAAAACAATGATTTGTATGCATGCCTTCAACTCGATTTTGGGTTGCCCAAAATGAGTCAAAAGATGGGTAAAAGTAGCAAAGGGTGTTTGTGTATTTAAATGAAAAACGCTATTACATATTTTTACAAATTTTCACTCCCAAAATTCAAATTATTTACAATCAAACTCAACATCTCCAAATATTCATTAATTATATCTAAATCTTTAACATTATTTATTTGAAGCTCTTCAAGTATTTATAAATTATACATAGGCACTTACATCTAACATTTTATTTCCCATTTTGCCCTACATTTCAAAACTTTTACAATTCAAACCAACATCTCTTAAACATTGATAAATTATTCCTAAATCTCTAACATAATTTATTTAAAGCCCCTCAAATTATCTATAAAGTATAAAAAAGCCCTTAAAACTAACTTTTTTATTTTCAATTTTGCCATCCATGTTTCATATTCTTGCAATCAAAACCAATTATTCTCAAACATCAATTAATTATACTTAAGCCTCTAACATTATATTTTATTTGAAGCTCTCTAATTATTAATAAACTATACATAGGCCCTTAAATTTTAAATAATTATTTTGTTAAAAAATTCAGTTATAATTTTTACTTATTATTAAAATTTTGTAATTAAAAATACTAAATATCTGCACGCACGTAGAGCGCGTCCACACCCTAGTGTTTATATATGCAAATGCTCTTCATCATGAGCCCTAAAAGTATTTCTATAAATTGCATCATTTGGTTTTACTTAAAGTAGGCATTGTTTCAATTAGCCTTCGAGCATGTAGGGGTGGGCATCTCATTCCGCAATTCCGATTCTGTCCCTATTTTTTTCGGATCCTATTGAGATTGATCAATCCCATTTCGATTACATCCCGTCCTGATCTAGAGTGGGATGGGATTGGGATGAAGATTTTCAATCCCACACATCCCATCCCATTTTGTCCCGTCCCGAAATAATTTTTTAAATATTTATTAAAATTAAATCAGCCAAATTGTTTTGGTCCAGTCATGTTTAGAGCTCATAGTAAATTACTCTTTATATACATAAGTCTAGTTGGCCATAACTAAATAGAGAGATTGTAAAGAAAACATGGTTCTAAAATTTAGATGAAAGCTGAGTTGAATGACTTAATGAATAAAATAAGACCAATGATCCCACTGTCAAACTCATATCGATGGTGCTGTTGGTATTAGCTATTTCGGTATTTGTTGAAGAACAGTAGAAGCTTAAAAGAATATTACTAATTGAGAATAACTGATTCATGCATGTGGAAGAACATTTGTGTAAATTACACAACATGGCATGATTAAGCAAACTAAAAATACTATAGTAAAAGTACTTTTTATAATAAGTTTGTCTGTCTGATTTTACAAGATACAGGCCTGTAGTGCCTTGAAACTAGATCTTTTACTGCAAAAAATGACTAAGTATTACTGTTAGAGAATAGAAGTCTACCTATGTTACAACATAGGAAAGTGTCACAGAATAGAAGTCTACCTATGTTAGAATAGAATGGGTTAGGAAGACTTTCCTATTGTATTTTGGTTTCCTAAGTTTGGTTAGATTTCCTATTATGGTTATCCACTTATGCTGGAGCATAGTCATAACCACCATCATCGTCATCATCACCATCAGCCTCCACTGAAGCTGTCAGAGCAAAGATATAGTCTTAACTATATATTTTATTTCCTGAACATGGTCATATTCAGTCTTCATTACCATGCACCTTGGACAATAAAGAACTCATACTTGTAAGTGAATCCATGTTTTTACTTCTTTCATTCTCACCATCAGCCCATCTATTTTGGTGTTGTTTTGTTTGGTGAAATCTTGTTGATTCCGTCTCGTCCCGAATCCATTTAGAATAGGATGAGGTCGGGATAAGATATATCTCATCCTGATTTTAAAGGAATGAGATGAGATAGGGATGAGGTCCATCTCATACCGTCCCATCCCGTGCCCACTCCTAGGTAAGACTAAGATATATTAAGATGGACTATCTAGGAAGAAATCTCAGATAGAACCTGTTGTAGTCAAATTCACATTAGTTAAATTGATCTGAAAGTATTCCCATACCATGTAGATATTATGAAAGCAATGTGAGGAGCTTGTATATATATATATATATATATATATAGTTCCACTTGATTCCGTTCACATCATTTCATATCCTAGGTTGAGTTGATGGGTGTACATTCCATATGTTCCATACATGCGATCAACGCGTGCCAAATATACATTGCACATGCTAGACACAGTCCATGCATACGATATATAGAGTTAACTTCCTTGTATATAAAGAGATCCCCAGGTTCAAAAAGATATCAGAAAACAATTACAGGTTCCTGAATATGTATAGAAGACGAAGACGTGCAATTCACGGTGAACGCATTTTGAGGCAAGCATCAGCATTACCATTTATAGCAACCCTTGTTACTCAAGGAAGCAGTAGTAACATTAATCCTTTAGAAACACATCCATTCCCAATAATCATATCTGTCATTTCCATTGTTGTATCATACTTCACTTCTCTATTGGTTCTGATTCATCCCAAGATGACAAGGAGGAGAAAGATGTCTTTGGTTTACATTTCAATGTTCTTGGAGAGTATGGCTTTGTGTTTCTTGGGAGGAATTGCTCTCTATGATAAGTTAAAGTGGCCGACATATTTCTTGTGTTTTCTCTTGGTGTTTTGGGTGTTCAAACCATTTATACTCATGTTTAAGTGGATGTACACATTTGACATGCTACTTTCATTCATTTGGCACTGTTGTCATCGAGATTCAGCAGAAGAGAGACTACCAGTATAGCCTGTGTTTATTAAATAACTTTATGTTAGTAATAACAAACGTGAAATTTTAATCAGACGAGGAGGGACATGTGAAGCAAACATCTGCATATTTATTGACAATATCTCTGCTTCAGTGGAGGGTGATGGCGATGACGATGATGATGGTGGTTACGATTATGCTCCTGCTGCATAAATAATTAACCACAATATGGTGTTAACTATCCATGAAGTGTAATACTTAGTCATGTTTTTGCATTAAAAGATCTAGTTTCGATCAAGACACACACTACAGCCCTGTATTTTGTAATCAGATAGACAAACTTATTATAAAGAGTATTTTTACTTTATTATTTGCTTGTGTAATTTACACAAATGTTCTTTCAGATTCATGAATCTGTTATTCTCAATTAGTGATATTCATTTAAGCTTCTACTATTCTTCAACAAATATACCGAAAAGTTAATACCAACAACACCATTGACAAATATGAGTTTGACAGTGAGATCACTGGTCTTATTTTATTCATTAAGTACTCATTTACTAACTCAGCTTTCATCTAAATTTTAGAACCATATTTTCTTTAGAAACTCTCTATTTATTTATGGCCAAATAGACTTATGTGTATAAAGAGTAATTTAACAAGAACTTTAAACATGACAACACCAAAACAGCTGTCCTGATTTAATAAATCACTTCGGGACGGGATGGGATGAGACGTGCGAGATTGAAAATCTTCATTCGATCCCATCTCACTTTAGATCGGGACCAAAATTTGGCCTATTGCTTAAAGCTGCTGCTCTGAAATAAATACCATGTAATTCATTTCCTACATCAAATTACTTCCAATTTTTCGAATTTATCAATGATAATACTCAACTTTCATTCTACTATGAACTTAATTTCCATTTTATTTTGGGTCTACCCCTTCTAAGTAATGAGTAAAGTGGAGATTAGATAGTTATTGGAAAAAGTTTTCATCTCGTGATGCTAAAAATGGCTATGTATCTTGAGTTTTTCATGGAAAGAATTTTTTTTCTTCAATTGGGAGATGTGTGGTGGAATGTCATAACCAAGGATTGTGATTTCACTTTTCGAGTTAATTTTGGTTCTTGATTTTAAGAAATATTTCGGTGTGCGAAGGAGAACGTAAAATTTTCAAAGATACATATAGATTTAATGAATTTCGAGGATATATGAAAATTTGAATAAAAAAATGCAAGTAAATAAATTAAATGAAGCTTGAATCCAAGAACTAAAACAAACATGAAATCAATAAATGAATAGAAAATCAGGGGCTTGGTCTAAAAAATAATTAAATAATTAGAAGAAATGATAATTAGAAAAACACTCCAAAATTTACAAAACAAATTCCAAATTTTTCAAAAAAAAAAACCTTGAAAAAATGTAATTTTTGATTGCTGGTTTTGTATTTTTGCAAAAAACGAAATTTACGAAAAATATCTTGAAATATTTTGAATCTTTCGTCCTTTTTCTTTTTGTAATTTCAAAAAACAATGAAAATTTCACGAAAACACAATATTTGGAAGAAAATAAAATAAAACAAACAAGTCTCACTGTAAATTTTTTATTTTACTTTGAAGAAAAGTACAAATTCACATGAAATTTTCAGCTAAAATACTTTGTAACTAGGATTTTGCAACCAGGGTAAAGGGGCACAATCCGGGAGGAGGATGTATTTCGTGAGATATGTGTAAAATTTTCTAGATTGTGACACCTCATCATGGTTACAAAGCGTGGCACAAATTTTGTCCCATTTCACATATATATGATCCTTGAGATACACAAAAAATGTGATATTAACTATTTTTTTCGGCAAATGTTTTTATCATAATCACGAACGAGTTGAGAGGTACACAGGCCGACCAATGGACAAACACCACCCATTATCGCAGACCGCTCAAAGAAGCATCCCTTAAACACTCAGTTAGAGCGATTTCATAGTGTCGTTCATAGATTAGAACAACATATGAAAATGCGGTTACATAGTGTTTTTCACAATTGTCAATGGTTTTCTAGTGTTTTTCACAATTGTCAATGGTTTTCATTAGAATGGTTTCTATAGAAAATTTGTATGCACAAGTTTGGTTTTAGGTTTTAGGTTTTTTTTTTTTAATATGTTTGATTTTTTATTATTATTATTTTTATGTGTTTGCTTGCACTTGATTAAAGGGGCAAAAATAGGATATTATCAAAAGCTACATTATCCTAAATAGTCACTAATTATGCACACTGAGAACTCGAAAGTGAATCCCCATATCTATATACTATTCAATTAAATTGCAGAGAACAATACCATCTTTCCTAGCATTCCCTCAATCGAAAGTTCCATCTACATGCCATATGAAACAAATTTCTTTCATATCTCTCCATGACTAACAAAGTCTCATAATTTCCACTTATCGAATCAACCAAACCAACATTTCCATCTTCTTTTATTATTTTCTGTATCATTCTAGCTAAAATACTTTTGCCAAAATCTCACCGGATATCTGTTTTTCATAATTTCTATTACATATAAAATTTCAACATCCTAAACTCTCTTTGGAATTTATCAATGGCAAAACCAACCATAAACTCTCTACCACTCAACTCTAAAAGCTTCTCCACTAAAATCTCATTTCTATATCTTCTGTTACTTACAATCTCTCTTACATGATCCAATCATAGTTTTTTTTTGAAGAATCATCTATAAAATATTTTTAAGCTTTCGATTCCTGCATTTCATAGGCACATCTCTTAAATTTTTCCCTTAAAACATCTCATTTCTATTCATGGCGATTTTTTGTCAAGTTGTTTTCTGTATGTGTCATGGCTTTCATTTTTCAACGAGGTGAGTAAATTACTCATAGATAATATCATTAGGTTTTGTTATTTTATTTATCTTGAGTATGAAGTGTGCATGAAGTTTTATAGCTTTCATTATTTATACTTTTCAAGATTTTTAGAATTTAGAACCAGATTGTTAGGCCAAATTAGAATTAGACATTATGTTGCAATTGATCTCTTAAGCTAAATACGAAACGATCATGCTATGCTTATTTCAGAAAATGCATTATTTCTAATATTCACATTTTCGATTTTTCAACAAAATTTTTTTTTTATAAATTCTTTTATCACATTGCCCCTTTTTTCATGTATATATCTATATATTTATATATATAAGATTCCTCAATAACAAGATATAATTTTAAAAATGTTATAATATTCTTCATAAGTGCTCTCTATAATTACAAATCTAATCTAAACTATATAACAAGATTTGGGCTTAAAAACAGTGATTTGTATGCATGTCTTCAACTCGATTTTGGGTTGCCCAAAATGAGTCAAAAGATGGGTAAAAGTAGCAAAAGGTGTTTGTGTCTTTAAATGAAAAACACTATTACATATTTTTACAAATTTTCACTCCCAAAATTCAAATTATTTGCAATCAAATTCAGTCCCTCTAAATATTCATTAATTACATCTAAACCCCTAACATTATTTATTTGAAGCCCTTCAAATATTTATAAATTATATATAGGCACTTACATCTAACATTTGTATTTCTCATTTTGCCCTTTACATTTCTAAATTTTTACAATCCAAACCAAAATCTCTTAAACAATTATTCCTAAGTCCTTAACATAATTTATTTAAAACCCCTCAAAATTATCTATAAAGTATATAAAGCCCTTAAAACTAACTTTTTGATTTTCCATTTTGCCATCCACATTTCAAATTCTTACAATCAAAACCGGCTCTTCTCAAACATTAATTAATTATATTTAAGCCTCTAACATTATATTTTATTTGAAGCTCTCTAATTATTAATAAACTATACATAGGCCCTTAAATTTTAAATAATTATTTTGTTAAAAAATTCAATTATAATTTTTACTTATTATTAAAATGTTGTAATAAAAAATACTAAATATCTGCACGCACATAGAGCGCATTCACGCCCTAGTGTTTATATATGTAAATGCACTTCATCGTGGGCCTAAAAGTATTTCTATAAATTGCATCATTTGGTTTTACTTAAAATAGGCATTGTTTAAATTAGCCTTCGAGCATGTAGGGGTGGGCATCCCATCCCGCAATCCCAATCCCCTTCCGTCCTAGTTTTTTACTTATCATTAAAATGTTTTTGCTTCTACTATTCTTCAATAAATATTGAACTAGCTAATACCAAAGCACCATTGACAAATATGAGTTTGACAGTGAGATCATTTTTCTTATTTGATTCATTAACTCAATTGACAGTGGACGTGTGGTAAAACTCGTAAGGATAAAATTAGAAATGAAAGAATTAGGAGATACTTAGGTGTAGCGCCCATAGCGGAAAAAATTAGAGGAAGACGTTTAACTTGGTTTGGTCATGTGCGGAGGAGACCAAGCACGACGCCAATTAGAAAATGTTTAGATTGGCAAGTTAATGGAGGGTGTAGACGGAGGGGACGACCGTTGATATCTTGGATGAAGACGGTGAATGAAAATATCATTGAGCTCGGATTAGGTGAGGAACTGTGGAAAGATCGCATTGCTTGGAGGACCAAAATCCATGTAGCCGACCCCGAAAATCTCGGGATTGGGCTTTGATGATGATGATGATTCATTAACTCATTTACCAACTCAACTTTCATCTAAAGTTTAGAACTATGTTTTCTTTACAAACTCTTTATTTAGTTACGGCCAAATAGACTTATGTGTATAAAGAGTAATTTACAGTACCAAAATAGCTGCAGATTTAATTTTAATAAATATTTAAAAATCATTTCGGGATGGGAGGGGATCGGGATGTGATCGATCAATCCCAATAAGACTCCAAAAAAAACTAGGACGGGATGAGATCGTGATTGCAGCATGGGATGCCTACTCTTAGATACTCAAAGGCTAATTGAAACAATACCTATTTTAAGTAAAACCAAATTATCCAATTTATAGAAATATTTTTAGGGCCCATGATGAAGAACATTTGCATATATAAACACTAGGGTGTGGACGCACGTGCGTGGATATTCTATACTTTTTTTATTACAATGTTTTAATAATAAGTAAAAATTACTGTTGAATTTTTAAACAAAATAAATAACTCCCCAACCTATTTTATTGTTTGAGGGATAATGAATTGGTTTTAATTAAATCCATTAGTGTTTGCATTGCACCCTTTTGATTTCCATCAATTACTTTTTGCATTTGGGCCATTGAATGGTCCGCTAACGCGGAATTCCATTAAAAAAATATTATTTCTATCGATCATATCAGTTGCAATTCAGATAACTTTATCATTATACTAGCTCCCAGTGCATAGTTTCCTTCAAATGAAATACTTTTATTGATATAAAACCTAACCCATTAACTTGTCTTATTAGTATTTGGGCTTTCAAATCAAAGATTTTGAGCTCTAATTTCATAACTCGATTAATTTTTTTATTTGATAATAGTATATAAAATAAATCTTATACATCTTTAGATTTAGAACATTTGATCTTTAAATTAATATATTTCTCCATATGAATGACTAAAACTAAATATGAAAAAAATTTAATAATAATAATAATAAATTGCTAGGTGGTATTGCAAAGAATTGGTCCACTACAGAAACGATATTTCAAAAGTTCCGGGACTTGAAAGCGGAATAGAGGGTCGGAAGATTCAACTGTCTGTTGAAAAGAGATGCAACAATGTTGAAGAAGCAATTATCTCACTTGCAAGCATATTTGGGTGGCATCAAATATATGACGGGGTTGCCTCATATTGCAATCGTTGTTGATCAGCAAGAAGAATATACAAAATTCTTCTAGAATGTGTCACTTTAGGAATTCCAACAATTTGTTTAATCGATACATATTGTGACCTGTATCTTGCAAATATTTTGATTCTCATCAATGATCATGTTGTAGCTTCAATCCAATTCATTCTTAACAAATTAGTATACGCAATTTGTGAGGGTCATTCCAGTGATATAAGAAATCGTTGATTAATAATAAAATAAGTCTATTACTTCAGAAAATCCATAGATATTTGGAATATGTTGCTTTTTCTAAATATCAAAAGAGATAAAATTTGCATGATATATTATTTATAATTTAAGGGTTTATGTATAGTTTATGAATAATTAGAGGACTTCAAATAAAATATGATGTTCGGGGCTTAAGTATAATTAATTAATGTTTGAGAATTGTTGATTTTGATCCATAGAAGAAAAAATGGACAATGAGATAAAAGAATTTATAATTTTTTTTAATTATGAAAAATCAAAAAATGTGAATATTAGAAATAATGCATTTTCTGAAGTAAGTATAGTGTGGTCATTTCTTATTTAGCTTAAGAGATTGATCGCAACGTGATGCCCAACTCTAATTTGGCTAAACAATCTGGCTCTAAAATCTAAAAATCCTGAAAAGTATAAATAATGAAAGCCGGAAAACTTCATGCACACTTCATACTCAAGATAAACAAAATAACAAAATCTAATAATGTTAACTATGAGTAATTTACTTACCTCGTCGAAATGAAAGCCATGATACAAATGAAAGACAACTTGAGAAAAATCGCCATGAATAGAAATGAGATGTTTTAAGGGGAAATCTCAAGAGATATGCCTAAGAAATGCAAGAATCGAAAGCTTAAAAATATTTAATTTGTAGATAATTCTTCGAAAAGAAATTTATGATCGGAACATGTAAGAGAGATTGTAAGTAACTGAAGATATAGAAATGAGATTTTAGAGACGTTTTTAGAGTTGAGTGTTAGGGAGTTTATGGATGGTTTTGTCGTTGATAAATTCCAAAGAGAGTCTAGGACGTTGAAATTTTGCATTCAATAGAAATTATGAAAAGCAGATATTCGGTAAGTTTTTTGCAAAAGTATTTTTCGCTTGAATGATACAGAAGAAAAAAAAAAAAAAAAAGGAAAATAAAAGGAAATTTTGGTTTGGTTGATCTGACAAGGGGAGATGATGAGACTTAGTTAGTCATGGAGAGATATGAAATTGGTTACATGGCATGCAGATGGAACACTCAATTGAGTGAATGCTAGGAAAGATGGTATTGTTCTCTGCTTTAATAGAATAGCATAGATAGACTTTCGATTTCTCAATGTGCATAATTAGCGACCATTTAGGATATTGTATCTTTTAATAATATCACATTTTTTCCCCCTTTAATCAAGTGCAATCAAACACATAAAAAGAAAGAAATAAAGAGAGAAGGCTAACACCAAACCTATGCATACCATTTTTCTATACAAACCATTCTAACGAAAATCGTCGTTCAGAACTGCAGAAAACACCATATAACCACATTTTCTTGTTGTTTTAATCTATGAAAGACACTATGAAATCACTTTATCTGAGTGTTTAAGGACTGCCTCTTCAAGCAATCTAGGATAATAAGCGGTGTTTGTCCATTGGCTAGCCGTGTACCTCTCAAGGTGGGTTCTTGCTCGTTCATGATTATGATCGAAAAATTCAATGAAAGAATATTTAATATCACATTTTATCATGTATCTCGAGGATCATATATATGTTGAAATGGACTGAAAATTGTGCCACACTTTTGTAACCAAAACGTGTAATATGGGAAGATTTACACGTATGTCGCAACCTCCCAGATTGTGCCACCTTACCCTAGTTGCAAAATCCTAGTTACCAAGTATTTTAGCTGAAAATTTCATATGTGAATCTGTAATTATCTTCAAAGTTTCAGATCAAATGAGGTAATAGGAGGCTATAAAATTAAAAAAAAAAAAAAAAAAAAAATTCACAATGTAAATTTTACAATGAGACTTGTATGTTTATTGGTGTGTTTATTTTTGTTCAGTGAAAAATCATTAACATGTTGAAAAATAGTACAAGAGATAAAAGAAATGAGGGAGCGAGCATGACCTTTCACCACACATCTCCGAACATGAAGAAGAAAATAAATAAATAAATCTTTCCAAGTGAAGCTAAGATACTTTTCCATGAAAAACTCAAGAAACATAGCTATTTTTAACATCGCATGATGAAAACTTTTTCCAATTACTATCTAATCTCAGCTTTACTCACTACTTAATAAAATGGGTAGACCCAAATTTTCAACCTTTTTTTTTAGCATCAGTTGGCCCTGAAAAAGTCCATGCAATGAGATACACCCAATCACCTGTGGAATAAGTTTAGTCAGCAATGTTTGCTGGCATTTTTTTTGGAGTTTAAAACACAACATAAAAAGTATAATAATAATAATACATAAATAAATAACTAGCAAACATGGCTGGCTATACTTATTCCACCTGTTTATGATTAAAGGCATTCTGAAACAAATGCAGCTAGAGTGAGTTCAACTGTTTTGTGGATGGAGATCTTATGATCCGAAACCAGTTTTGAACAATAGCAATACAAGCTGCACCAAACCCTGAAGGTTCAATTTCTGTCGTAGAACTTATAACCACAATCCACGAGGATAACTAAAAGAAAACATTTTATCAAAGTAATAATAGAGCCCTCAATCTCGCCATGTCTTGAGACTAAAATATATCCATACAAAAAACAGAGTACTGGAAAACACGTATTGCCAGTCATTTCCTGTAAAGTAGCACTACGCCAATTTAAAAAATATTACCAAACAAGGCTCTACTGCATTCATTCTAGTTTCTGAGCAGCAAGCCTGTGGAATATGCATTCTTTGTTATTTCATCCCATTGCATTGATGACATAATAGAAAGTACAATCCTAAGATGAATACACTAGTAAAGCAGACAATTTTATTTTTATTTTTTTGGTTAAAATTAAGAATGCTCCAAGCTCCAAAATTTTGATTTCCATCTTTATAGAAGAGGATTGAAGTATATTCAAGTAACAGGGACACGATTACCACAATAAGAGGAGGGGCTGCAAACCTGACCACAACTCAGACTGCAAGCCATTTTCTATTTTACACCTATGGTTATCCAAGCTATACTTTGCATATAACTGATTAAATTAAGTTCCTTGAAAAGTCTCTTTGTGGCAGAAATAATTGATTACCTCGACTAAAACTGTATATCTGCCAAAAAAAAAAAGGTGAGCACACTCAAGCTAACGGGGTTGAGTATAGTACACCATTCCAGGTGGCTGAAGGGGACGGAAACTAGGAGGTGCTGGAGGCTGCTGAATCATCTGCATTGGTTGTTGTTGAGTCAATGGCATTGTCATGTTCATATGTAGAGGAGCCGGCGGTAGTGGTTGCATATTACCGTACCCATATGATATCCCTGTCATAATCCCACCTGATGGTTGGAGGTACTGTTGGGAAGCTGGATTAGGAAGTAGTTGATATTGGGGTTGCGACATTGAAGCTTGGACCTGCATGGGTTGTTGGTGCACCATGACTGTTTGATACGGTGTAGTTGCTATACTCTGGGAAGTAATGAAAACATTGGAATCCGACACTGCCATTTGATTTTCAAATCTCGGCCTAGAGTCACCAAAAGAATTAGCAGGAACGAGTGGGAATGAATTAGATTGGGCAGATGTTGTTATCAATCCAGCATTCTTTGCTTCCTCGGCTGCAAAGGTTGATAGGACGGATGACATGATCTGCTGCGATGAGGTTGAAGCAGCCAGCCTGTCCGCAACCTCTGCTGCAATGTCAGCTGCTGTCTTTTTGGAAGTTTCACCAGCTTTCGCATTAGAATTTTGAAGAGATGCAGCAGAAGCCAAATTATTGGGAACCGACACATCTGTTTCATTGTTGAGACGCTTCCGCATGATACTAGCTTCTTCTGACTGAGCCTGAGCAACCTACTCATCAGAAGTGAATGCAGATATTAGAGGACTGAAGAAAAGATTTTCATACTCAAAATATTGACTGGTACAAAATGACTCCAATTAAGTAAGATTCAGCAACTCATTTTAAGAAAATCATTGTTTTCCAACTGAAATTGATGTACAAAAATTTATATTCATCGTGAAAAAACTGGTTCTAAATGCAAATACTAGAAATTATGATTTAAATCAGTAAGCCAATCATCTCCTAAAAAGGTTTAACTAATGTTCAGAAAAGATCAAAAAACACGTGGAAACTGTGAAAAACATAATTTTTCAAGTACCGTGACTAAGACCTAGATTACAAGAGCAGATATCATCCAATACAGAACCCGAAACTCTTCCATGAAATACATCCAGAAACTACTATGGTGAAATAGAAGATGGGTCGTGCACTCCAAAATTAGTGCGCAAAACAGTAATACCAAATCAACATCCATTCCTGTGTTCCAACATCTATCCTCCAACTGTCGCTTGGAGGATTTCATGTTCTCATGGATAGCTTCATCTTCGGGTAATGCTCCCTCTATTATGTGATTGTTTGTTACCTTTAGTGAGCTTCTCTCACTAAAGGAGTGTTTTTTAATAAAATTTATGTTTTTCCCAATCAAAAGAAATATGTATGTGTGTGTGTATGTAAACTTTTTAAGGAACTCTATTCCACGTTGTTGACTACATAAAGAACGAATCCATTGATGGAATCCCTTTATTCCAAACTAGCTTTATCGAAAAATTATTACCACAACAATGAGCATATTCTCTGTGGCCAAACTAGCATAACACAAATATGCTGAGAAGTCATTGTCTGTCTTCCTTCCGAACTCATTTATCATCCTCGTCGCCCAAACCAAATTCTTCCAAAATATTAGTGGGGTTCAAGTTTTGAATTAAAAAACAAGAGCTAGTATCTAAAGTTGAGACATTTATTGACATGCTCAACCAAGCTCAAGTTTGTGCTTTGTCTTTTATAGAATAAGAACAATAATTATTTGGTTTTACTAAGATGTGAGACTAATACGTGAACAATATCAAGAGCATTGACACTATGTATAGTGGCATCTCAACTCCCGCGGAGATGGAAGGCTGGGTGGCATGCATGTCCCACACACTTAGACGGTCAACCAGAGTGATAAATGGGCATATGGTGTTGGTATGATTAGTCACACATCATGTGTTTTTTTTTTTGGGTGGGGGGAGTTTATAGCTAGTTTATAATTGGTTGTCTATTCATCACTTGTACCGAGGCCTTTTGAGATAATAACCACACATCCAAAAGCCCAAGATGGAGCTCAATGGATGATATTTGAATGGTTAAGTTGGGGACAATGTCGGCACAATATGGGCTTCACTCTCAGAGATGGGCTTTAGTCTATATTTTAGAACAATAGTAATACCCCATCACCTATACGAATCAATGAACAACAAGGATCTTTATATAAGTCTTAAGTAATAAAGAGTCGCAAAGCATCAAAGCCAAAGGGTTGTGTTATTGAAATTTTAAAATAAATCCTTGTTTGTGGAAAGGATACATTTTATGGTTGGGTTGGTGTGTTTAGACACGAATTGGGTGTAGCCACTCGTGGACACATTCAGACACGACTCGCTTAGGACACGCCTACTTTTCGACATCGTGAATTCAAGCATCACGAGTATACACTATGTTTTAGGAAAGCCCAATCACTTGTTATATAAAATAAATATTTTTATAGAGGTATGCATCTTATGTTAACACATGATATACCTCACAGTTATAATAACTACCTTATATAGATTACTAGATTGTTAATACTTAATATTGAAACATACACCCATGTTACTGAATCTTATATTTTAAGACATACCGTGTCAAATGGGTATATTTGATTCCTCGTCGAGGAAAATTGGGGCCGATGGCCATACTACTTTTGGCATACACAACAAATCTCAATCAAAAGCATGTAAACCTTTATCATCCTCACAATCTGTTTTGCACAATGAACGGAACAAACTGACATAATAAATAGGCATGTTGGATAAAACACTCCCGATAAGTACTAGTTTCCCACCATTCACCAACAACAACTAAGCCTTCTATATTGCAAGTCAATTTCCCCTGATTTCCACCATCAGGTTCTAAAATGTTTTTCCTATTTTTAGCTCCCGCTGGCAACTCCCCTACTTGACATTTGAGCACCTACCTCCCCCCCTCCCCCCCTTCTCTATCTACCATCAAACTCCTTCCCCAACTCCAACGACAACACTTGGTAAGTTAAACAATGTTTCACCCAAAGAAACATCCTGACAATGTACCATTAATCAAGAACGATCATACGTCTATGTCCTTTTTTTCCTTCTGCTTGCTCTTTTGCTCCCACCACTTTCACCTCCTACATAGAGATACAGATATGTTGGCTACCTTGTTTAGGCTACTTCACTTCACTTCACTTAAAACAAGGATGCCTCAAATTGCTTCCATGACTGTCACAACCCGATCTAAAGAGTACTATATTGTTCGCTTTGAGTCCAAGGCCCGCACGGCTTTAAAACGCGTAGTTCTTTGTAGAACCAACCTCGTACATATATAGTACATCTCCTTTCCTCACCTAGGCGATGTGGGACTATAATCTCCCATTGGTAGCTCGCTAAATCCCTCTTAGGATCCACGGGCCTATTGGGCTTCGCCATCACGAGCCTTTCCCGCACCCTCTCCCTCAGGTCCGCCCACACAATGGTATCACAATCCATCCCTCTAAGGGAACCCAACAACCTCGTTGGCACACTTCTGGTTAGGTCCGACTCTGATACCATTTTGTCACGACCCAATCCACCGAATACTATATTGTTCGCTTTGGGCCCAACCCACACAACTTTAAAACGCGTAGTACTTTGTAAATCCAGCCTCGTACATATATAACACATCCCCTTTCCTCACCAACGCGATGTGTGACTATAATCTCCCCTTGGTAGCTCGTCCAACCCCTCTTGGGATCCACGGCCTCTCCCACACCCTTCCCCTCAGGTCCGCCCACACAAGGGTAACACAATGATTCGAGTTTTTTTACTACAGAATGAAACAAATTTTCCTTCCTTTTCTGCTCCAAGTTTCTGTCAAAATAAACTTCAAGTCTTCCTATATGTTCCAATATAGTATTGTCGGGACATGTTTGGTTCCCCTCCAACCCTCATCTGACACATCTCACTACCCTATTTCAACTAAATCAATCCTAAGCTCATGCACTTTCTTGATGCATATGGTCAAGTTTTCAAAACTTACCTCTCCTCGATAGACCTCCATAAGCGTCTTGCCTCTTTCCCACATTCTTATCATATTGCCTTCAACTGTCACATCTTACAGCATGTTTCTACAAGATTTCAACACCAACTCGATTGTCCCGGGCTCCTCTTCTATGATATTTCCTCCGTTATGCCAGTAACAACTCCAGGACCACTAGACAAAATGCTGAAAGAAAAGTTGTATCCATTAGTACTTTTATAAACCTCCTCAACTCTTCATCCCACCCCAATCCACTCCAAGTGTTGGTACCCTAGTTAGTTTGAACTAAAGCTGATTCCATACTATTCCTTGGAGCATACAAATTTCAGTTTTTCAAACTTAATCTCCTTGGTTGACAATCCCCTATAAGCCTGCTGTCCTTCCTTCACTTCTTCTTGTCCTTCACTGCGGCGAGGTTTCTTCCTCCAGCTAGTATCAATCTAGGACCACTCTTGGCACGGTGCAGCAAGAACTTGCCATCTATACACAATTTAATTAAATTGCATTCCCAACAAATCTGCAGCTTCCATCTGCACCTCTACTCAGACATTCTTCTTCCATCGGATAATATTGAATGTATAGACATTTCCCACAACCATACACTAGAAACTTAGCTCCATAGATGAAGTTGAGTATACAAGAAATCAAACAATCACCCATCTATCTTTTGTTCTAATGAATAATTGTGCATCTGTTGCACTTAGCTTCCAGATGTGTATGGCAATGGTAAACCCCTTGCATATTGCTCCATTTTGTTGCCTCCTCCCCCATCCTTACAAAAGGAGATCTCTGACTTGGCCACAAGGTAGTACTCTAGCAGCAGTTGATAACTTGACAATTGTTTCAAGATTTCAAGCACGAAACCCAAGTTTCAAAGGCGTAGTTCCTTTATAAGAAGGTTTCCTAATTAAAATACACAAAATGGACAATTTGTAGTTTGCATCATTTTATTCTATGATGCACAGTCTGGGTTTTGCAATCATCTCAATCCCTTGGAGGAGCCATTTCGCCACCCATGCCATGCTATTTTGAGAATTGAGAGATGAATACCTTACACAATTTCTTTCTTACACTTCCCTAATCTCAACTTGTTCTTTTCATCTCAAAACTATTTATTCCGCCACAATTCTTTTCCTGCACTCTCCCTGTGATAGTTTATGTATATATATGTGAATCGTTCGAATAATATAAGATAAAAAAATAAAAAATACAAAAGCTAGCATGCATAGTGCTAGAATTTTCTCTTATGGTGGCAAGGTAGCATAGCCAAAAGTCGGGAGTGTCAGAAACTCCACCCATGCCCCACTCTGGCTCCACAAAATGCTGACACGGTGACCATACGTAATTATCACCCAGAGCATAAGTTATATATGTTCCTACCTAACTAGATGTTTGTCCTTATTCATAGCTCGAGACAAGGACACAGCAGATTGAATTCAAAAACAAAAAGTAACCAGCACAACAGGTTACAAAGTTTCACGTAAAATGCCAAAATACATTTAAACATGGTTACACCAAGGAACCAATCAGGTCAGCAATTTTATGGTCTACTAAGTAAATGAATGGAAAACTATAAGCAAGAAAATAACTGATTATGCACTAGTAAACAGCAGCAGCGAGTAACAATAAATAATTTCACTTTAAAAATGTAATAAAATAAAAATCAAATAGCATTCAATGAAAAAAAGCTGACCTGCAATTGGGTGCGAAGATTCTCTAGTTCAGATTCCTGAAAAAGTTGAGAATAAGTACATGCAGTTGCAACACTTACAAATAAATTCAGTATGATTAGAAGAAGACCATTTTTCATCATATCAATCGGAACCAACATGTGACCCAGTACCTGCTCATGTAGTGCCTCTCTTAATTGAGACACAAGTGCTTCCCTTGTTGTTTCCACTGATTTGAGTTTCTCAATACACTCTTTTAAAAGGGTCTCCTCCTCCTCAAGTTCTTTGGACAACACTGTCCGCTTTGGGTCTCCCACTGAAGAGCAGTTAAAGCAAACTTAGCCAAACTCAAACTCGTCAAAATTTGAAATGACTGTTTAAAATACGAAGAGATGAGTAGCTCAAAATACGAAGAGACATGTAGTTCAGACTTCAGAGAATTAACTCTTCAAATATCAATGGTTTTTCTTTTATTCCAGCAACAGAAAACCGTACGCAAGTAATAAAGCAAGGAGTTTAAATAGACGATGATGGTGGCCAGGTGCCTACTTGCGATTGTTGAACTTCATAGTGCAGCCTTACCTTTTGTACAAGCACTGTCAACATCTTTTTCCATCTTCTTTACTCGATGAACAGCAGACTTGCACTTATCCATAAACAAATCCTCAGTTGAATTTTCTCTAAGCATTGTGTGGAAAGCAGATACTATTTTCTCTGCAGTGACTCCAGTTGCCAATTTCTGTTTGAAAGTTATGGTACAGGTAGTGAGATGCATGTCAAACTTGTTAGCAAAACTGAAAGACACAGATGTACGCTAAGACTATAAAATAGCATTAGTTAGATACAGAAGCCAGAAACCAGTACGAAACAGAATCACAACAGAAGG
Source organism: Berberis thunbergii (assembly GCA_003290165.1). Lineage (NCBI taxonomy): Eukaryota > Viridiplantae > Streptophyta > Magnoliopsida > Ranunculales > Berberidaceae > Berberis > Berberis thunbergii. The sequence continues at coordinate 209,546 of QNQO01007703.1, forward strand.
AAAATAAGAGAACAAAAGGCTCAAGTAACTTACAATTCTTACAGAACGTGAATCCCTCTTTACAATTTTAACAGCTCTTGAGCGTTTTCTGTTGTTGAACTCCAATTGGGGAAGGGATTCTTTTCCAAGCATTAAATCTTTCAGGCCTTGTGCCTTAGATCCAAACACTCTCCTTTGCTCCCAAATATCAACCTATATGATAGATAATTGAAATTACTTTTACTTGACAGTTTTCGAAAAAATAATAACATAACACATAGAACAGGTCTGCAATTCGATTTGTCTAGAATCTGAACAGATATCATATTAAAACCAACTCATGCTTTGATTCATCTCTTTTTTTCCCCGAAAAAGTTATTTCCATGGCCAACAACCTAGGGATGAAGTGGGGCGGATTTTCACGGATATCCGCTCCACCCAAACCATTTGGGGCAGATTTGGACTCACCTGAATGGATCTCTAGGCGGATTCGGGGATCCAAATTGTATTTGTTCCAAATACGGGGCGGATACGAATTTAACCACATCTGCCCCACCTAACTAATTTAAATAATAATCCAAATAGCATCTAAACTATAGACAAAGATTGTGAAAATAAAAATAAATAAAGTACAAGACAAGACATGTGTCTGCAGCCACCAATGTGACCCTACCACCCACCAACGTGAATATGAGAGAAACTAAGATAGATCTAAGAACATATCTTTCTCTAATAAAAACTCTCTTTCTCTAAGAACAAATCTTTCTCTAATAGAAACTTTCTTTCTCTCCACTCTCCATCGCCTCTGAATGGCAAGTTCTTCTTCTTCACTTCTACACTTTTTCTTCTTTAGAGAAAAACAATAACACCACACGTATTAATCCCTCTCTTTTCGAGAGACCGATCAGATCTTGTTGTTCTCGATCGATTTGCTAATTGATCAAATCTTGTTGTGTTAAGTTTGTAAATCGCGGATCTCAAATCTTGCTATTAATTAAAGGATATTGGAGGGGGAAAGGGAGAGGGAAGGGTGACGGGAGGTGTTCATCGGTGAGGTGTTCATCTGAATCCGCCAATCCAGCAAGGTGTTCATCTTCTTCTGTTTGCAGTTAATCGAAGCGGGGTGGATATCTGCCAATCCGTGCAGGGCAGTGATGGTTTTAAAAAAATATATTTAAACAGTTATTCGGGGCAGATTTGGGGATCCGCGATTCCTGACGGGGCAATGACGGATTTGGAAAAATCTGCCCCAATCCGCCCAGTTGTCATCCCTACAACAACCAAATCATGGAAAATAACAAGCCCAACAGAAAATAAAGATCAACCAATAAAAGGTGGAAGACCAAAAAAAAACTCCATTTGCAAATTTAGCATGTAAGTTCCTAACCAAGAATGGTGTGTTCTCTATATTATAATTATAAGAAACAAGAAGCTAGATTTTTTAAATTTAAAGTTGTGTTAATCGGTTTTGGTTTTCCTTCTAGAATTAATGATTTCTAAACAAAACCATATTATAGCATTTTCAATCATTTTGCGGGGTAACCTGATACTTCCATGCCCCAATATTCAAGGAATCTCCTAATCCTAAAATATTCAGAACCAAAAGTGGGGTTAACAACATAACATGGGGGTTAGATCCAAAATCTTCATTTTATATAATACATATTCAATCGATTGAGGAAAGATGCAAATGAGATTGATATATTCTCAACATTGTGACATACAGTTTTAACATAATAAAAACCGTTAAAATAAGCTGCACTGAACTAGTTGATACAATCCTCAATAAAAGAAATGATTAGAAGCATACTCAATCATGATATACAAGTGCCAGACATACCAATCTGGAGGCCGAGTTCTTTCCATGGTCATCACCGTTCTCAAAAACATCCTTAATTGCCGCAGGAAGAACCTTCCAAAACTCAGAGACGAATTCATTTCCTTTGCGTTTGCTATTCTGTAGAATGTCATTTGCTAGATACAAAAAAGGAATCTTCTGAGCTGTCTGCGAACTATGAAATTGTTTATCCCACGTAGCAACCACTAGTTCTGCCTTTGTCCGGTGAAAAATACACCAGTGTGAAAGAGCTATAGGAAAGTTAAGATGACATTATTAACAAACATAAAGAAACACCATAACATGTTAATAATGTAACAAGGAATAAACTAATTAAGTCGATGTGAACATCAGATCATTTGGAAAACTAAAAATGAAACTTTAGTCATGAATTTACGTGTTCTAAAAATCAAGTTCATTTACCAACTTCGCACTCATGCTAGTTGTGCCTGTCTTAATGTCATGTCTAATGACCTAGATAATATAGTGGCTTATATCAACCATGAAGTCCACGTGTACTTTACCTAAAGAGGTCCATTTCAAAACAGTGAAAAGGTTGAACAGAAATATCACTATTTTAGTTTCAATGCCATTTACCACTTGTTGTACGTATCAAAAATATATATAGATCAACTTTGCATGCTTATATACATACAGAACACATGTATTTTCAGTTTCAACAACCTAATACTTCTGAATACCGACAAGACAATCACCAATCATGGTAAATTCTACTTTGTCCTGAAATTTAACAAAAATGATTGATATTCAAGAGCGTAAGGAATAAAATGCTATATTGTGATTTGTGATTTGTGTTTCCATTAATTTAATTTTAAGCTGAAGGTTTACTGCACATCCTTTTTAAACATAAGGATACCTCCTACTTGAGCATTTATAACCTTGGTTTGAGAATCTGACAACTGTTATGTATCAACCTCAGCCAAGTGTTTATTTGGGTATAATCAAATGATTACAGATATTCCAGCTGAAACTTAACCTCTGTCCACATTGAATTAAAAATTGCTAAATCAGTTTGTCAGTAAGCAACGCTATTGCACTTATAACGTGTTGTTGAAGGTATCTAGTGACTTGAGTTTAGGTATGCAAGTCACTCAGTCCACCTCTTCAGAAACTAAAGCTTCCATAATATTCATATGGAATAACTCACAAGTCACGAGCACTTTAATCAAGCAAAGATTTTCACCAAATACTAATCAGGAATACTTATATGTGAAACTCAACTAATAAACGCTTGTTGTCAACATGGATCCCTTTCTATCGCCTAGGACGAGAAATGAAGGAGGTAGTGTGAGGTTGACTCGCTTAACAGAGGCAAGTGACTTGAATAAAGTGAGCCGAGATGCTCGCCACTTTTCGCCTAAGGCAAAAGTGAACTAAGTAGCTTAAGGCTCGTCAAGGCACTCACCATAGTAAATGGACCTTTTCTCCTCTCATTACATATTTGCTTGTAATTTTGGGGTGGTGTTTGAATTTCCTAGGGGATAGCAACTGATCTGAGATTGGAAGAAATTAGCCAATAAGATGGTGTGCATCTTTTCTTCCTTTCTTTCTTCTTTCTTTATCAGTTCTTTGAGCGTAGTCACATAGTCAACACATTTTGATTTTTTTCCTTTAATTGTTCTAAATACTTCTAACTTTCTTTATTTCTTTTGTATTCTTTCTCCATTTCCTTTGTTGCAATAGTGTGAAAATTTTTAATAGTAGTAGAATTTTTTGTTAGTTAACTAGGTAAAATGGCATACTTGTTCATTTTGCGCTTTATTTGTACTTTTTATAGCTTTTAGTTTTTGTTCACCTAGGAGCTTGCCTCACCTAGTGGTTCTCACCTAGGAGCTAGCGAGGGCTAGTCACCTTGACCTCACCTCACCACTGTACTACCTTGCATCTCATCCTTTCAAGCAGTGGAAGAAATAATTATCACAATCTAGTAAGTTACAAATTCATCTACCCATATCTAATGAAACCAGTTAATTACGAAAAATGGATCGACAGTAGTCTCACAATCAAACTTCCTTGATATGATGTGTTGAAACCAAATTAGCAGAATCTACTAGATAGTTTCAAGTTTCTCTTAAACAAACTTCTCAGATTTTATATTGGTATAAATCACAAGCATAGCTTACAACTGCCCTCACAGCTCATCTTTGTTTCTTAGCTCCGATCCAATAATCATGTTCCCAAAAGGAACCCAGAACCACAGGTCTATACATTGACAGATTTACAAGTACGTCACTATATCCTTCCCGCAAAAGTTCATAACCACAGGGCATTCATGTCAACATTTTTACTATGAAATCATTATACATCAGAATGCAACTGTCTTAGAACCCCAAAAAAGAGACTATATGAAACCATAAGTTATATTACAAACTTATGCAATGACTTTCCTTTCACACTTGCATGATCCGTTTAAATTGGAAAAAGGAGGCAAAAAGGAAAGTACATAGATATACCCATCAAAGGCATCAACTATTGAGATTCCCTTCTTCATACAATTTTTCAGTATAAACAAGTAGCAATGAGAGACTGAAAATCAAACTAAAACTTTGGGCATAAAAATGAATATAGGCACCATACAAATAAGAATGAAGTTCAAACCGAAGAAGAAAAGAGAAGAGGAAGAAAGGATACTTTCAATACACTGTTGAGTGCTATTGAGCTTCGAAAGCTTGTCAGCAAGTATCTGCTCACTGAACACACTATTCATCCCAGCTCAAAATCAAATCACCAACAAACCCTAAAATTCCCCAATCCCTTCAAGCCGCCAATCCAATCCAAATCAAATCTCGTCGTTCTACACCTGTAAGAAGAAACTGAACCGAGAAATTAAACAAAACCCAGACCTCCAATTCTCACAAAACCCCTGATTACAGAATAAAAAATCGATTTTTCAAACCTAAAAACGTAGAAAAACAAGCCCCGATTGCAATAGACAAGTAGAAATCTCCTGAATTGAACAGAAAACGAAGACAACACAAACAGAATAAGAACCCCAAAGACACAAAACCCCAAACAAATTCGAATCTGGGGGAGATTTCGGAGACCAAAAAAGTAACAAAAAAGTGCAAAAGTTCGAACTTTTTTACCTGAATTTCGTATCCGACATTATCAAGGGCAGAGATTTGGAACCCTAATGGAGGTTTTCAAGGACAAATGGCATTGTGAGAGTAGAAATTGCACATATTTGTAGAGAAGAGAAGAGAACAGAGAAAGAGAGAAAACAGAGTTTTCAGAGAAAGGGGTTTAGCAGAGTTTAGAGAGGTTTGAATTCGGGAGAAGGAAGACCGAATTTGGGATTTAATCTTCATCATTTAGGGGTCTTATAGAATCGGGATACTAATGAGTTAATGTCCAAATCGGGATCGACCCGGTCCATGATTATCGATTAAATTTTGATTATTTTTTTTCCACAATAATCATTAACTATTTGATGATGAAAAATACATTACTTTTTAAGCTCATGAATGCATACTAGAGAAAGGAGAATAATACCAAATTTATATGGAAATTTAGCGATAACTTAATTCCTACCATTATTAAGTTTGGTGACTACGATTTGATAATTCTTACAAATTTTAAAAGTGATTTTTTTAATAGATATTTGGGAAGCCCTTAGAAAAAAATATGACACTGAGGAAGCTGGCACAAAGAAGTATGCTGTCAGTCACTATCTGAAATTTCAAATGACTGATGATAATCTGTGGAAACCCAATCACACGAGCTTCAAAAGATTGTTCATGAAATTATATCTGAGGGAATGACTTTCGATGAGCAATTTCAAGTAGCTGTTGTGATAGACAAATTGCCCCCTAGCTGGAAAGATTTTAAGAATGTCCTTAGGCATAAAACTAAAGAGTTTTCCCTAGAAAGTCTGATAACCCGACTTCGTATTGAGGAGGAAGCCAGGAAACAAGATCAGAAAGTTGAAGTTCTGATTATATCAAACCATAAGAAGTCTACCCTTGTTTCTCTGAAACCCAATGGAAAGACAATGAAAAATCAGAATAACAATAAAACCGAAACTATCAGAATCGGAACCAGCAGAACCGGAACAATCAGAACCGCAACCATCAGAATCAGAATCCTCCGCGAAATCAGAATGGACAGAAACATCCCTCCAAGAATGATTCAGCACAGTTCTTATGCTACACCTGTGGTAGGCCAGGGCATATGGCCAGGAACTGCCGGAATGGATTTCGCCCTGCACCTCAGGCGAACCTAACCGAAGACCAACTTATTGCCATGATCTCTGAGATCAATTTTGTTGGTGGATCCGAGGGATGGTGGGTTGACACTGGTGCTTCTCGACATGTCTGCTATGATCCAGAAATGTTCAAGTCCTATTCTGAAGCTGAGGACAAGAAAGTATTGTTGGGTGATTCCCACTCCACTATAGTTGCTGGAACTGGAACAGTATAACTGAAGTTTTCCTCTGGAATGACTGTTATCCTGAAGGATGTCCTGCATACTCCAGAGATGAGGAAGAATTTAGTTTATGGTTATCTTCTGAACAAGGCTGGGTTTACTCAAATTATAGAGGTTGATTTATACACCATTATAAATAATAATGTATTTGTGGGGAAAGGGTATGCTACTGATGGAATGTTTAAGTTAAATGTTGAAGCGAATAAAATTTCTAGTTCTTCTTACATGTTGTGCACTTTTAATATCTGGCATGCTAGACTTTGTCATGTTAATAAGCGTATTATTAAAAACATGAGTAACTTATGACTAATTCCAAAATTGTCCTTAAATGATTTTGAAAATTGCAAATATTGTAGTCAAGCTAAAATAACCAAAACACCACATAAATCTGTAGTTAGAGAATCTGAACCTTTAGATTTGATACACTCAGATATATGTGAACTTGATGGTATATTGACTAGAAATGGAAAACGTTATTTTATTATGTTTATTGATGACTGTTCTGATTATACTTTTGTTTACTTAATGAAAAATAAAAGTGATGCCTTTGACATGTTTAAATTATTTTTGACTGAAGTTGAAGGTCAATATAATAGAAAGATTAAGAGATTTAGGAGTGATAGAGGCACTGAATATGATAGCAGTACTTTCATTGAGTTATATAATTCTCAAGGAATTATTCATGAAACAATTGCACCATATTCTCCTGAGATGAATGGCAAAGCTGAAAGAAAAAATAGAACCTTTACCGAGTTAGTAGTTGGCATAATGCTTAACTCCGATGCTGCTTCGCACTGGTGGGGAGAAATTATATTGACAGTCTGTTATGTGCTAAATAGAGTCCTCAAATCGAAAAGTAAAACATCTTCATATGAGATTCTGAAAAATAGACAACCAAACTTGTCTTATTTAAAAACTTGGGGTTGCTTAGCTTATGTTAGAATTCCTGATCCTAAAAGGAACAAGCTTGCTAGTAGGGCATATGAATGTGTATTCATAGGATATGCCATGAATAGCAAAGCTTATAGATTCTATAATCTTAAAGATCAAGTTATTATATAATCAAACGACGTTGACTTTTATGAAGATAAATTTCCTTTTATTTCGAGGAATAGTGGGGGTACATCAGCAAACAACGTACCCTTGATCAGGGTAAATGAAACTGATAAAGCCACAGAATCTGAGCCAAGAAGAAGTAAACGGAAACGAACTTCTAAAACATTTGGCCCCGATTACTATGTCTTTTCAGTCGAAGAGGATCCCCTTAGTTTTCAAGAGCCCATATCCTCTATAGATGCCAATTTTTGGGAAGAGGCTATCGATGGTGAAATGTACTCACTTGAGTCTAACAGAACCTGGCACTTAGTCGATTTGCCATCAGATTGCAAGACAATAGGATGTAAATGGGTATTTAAGAAGAAATTGAAACCCGATGGTAATGTTGACAAGTTCAAGGCTCGTCTCGTAGCCAAAGGGTATAGACAGCGAGAAAATGTTGATTTCTTTGACATGCATATTCTCCTATAACCAAGATTACATCTATTCGAGTGTTAATTTCTCTTGCTGCAATACATAACCTAGTTTTGCACCAAATGGACGTTAAGACTGCGTTTCTTAATGGCGATTTGGAATAAGAAATTTACATGGACCAACCTGAAGGTTTTGTTATTCCAGGACAAGAACACAAAGTCTGCAAACTAGATAAATCACTGCACGGTTTGAAACAAGCTCCAAAACAATGGCATGAAAAATTTGATAATCTTGTCATCGCACATGACTTTAAAGAAAACGAAAGTGACAAATGCATTTACTATAAAGATGAAAATGGCATTTGCACTATTATATGTCTATATGTGGATGATTTACTTATCTTTGGTTATAATATCCATGCCGAGAATAAAGTGAAAGCTTTATTGTGTGCAAACTTTGATATGAAAAACCTTGGAGAAGCGAGTGTAATCCTTGGTATCAAGATTACTAGGTCTGAAAAGGAAATTTCTTTGGATCAATCACACTATATCGAGAAGATTCTAAATAAATATAATTACTCTGACCGTAAACCTGCATGTACTCCTTATGACTCTAGTGTAAAGTTGTTCAAGAACACCGGTGACGGTGTTAGACAATCTGAGTATGCGAGCATCATTGGTAGTCTTAGATATGTTACCGATTGCACTAGACCCGACATAGCTTACGCTGTTGGATTACTATGCAGATTTACAAGTAGACCTAGTATAGAGCATTGGCATGCAATTAGGGGTGGGCACGGGACGGGATGGGACGAGATATACCCATCCCTATCCCATCCCGTTCATACGGGATCGGGACGGGACGAGATGGAAAAAACCCCATCCCAACCTCGTCCCATCCCAAACGGGATCGGGACGGGATCAGCGGCATCCAAAAAATTTGAACACTTCATTATGCAAATTTGAACACTTCATTATTATCAATTCGTTATGCAGTAATAATAGACATAGAATAGAACACTTCGTTATGCATCAGCTGGAATTTTGATACAAAGAGTGCTGCCAGCCTGCCATTGTTTATGCTTTCTGGAGATGGAGGCTTTGGTAGCATCAAGCAATACACTTTCACTGATATATTCAATGTACATTCTAAACTCATTTCAAGCAATACGCTTTGGTCCTATTGATGATCTTCAGCATCCATGACAACACTGCTCTTAATTGTAAGACTCTTCACTGATCAAGAACTGTAAGACTTGAACTTGAACTTTGCTTGATGGTCTTCAGCATCCATGATGTAAGTTCAATGTACATTCTAATAATTGTAATAGATGAGCTTGATATTGGTCCTAAACTAATAATTGTAAGACTCTTCACTAATCTTATTTGCTCCATTTCAAGCAAGTTAGAGGCTAGTGGAAATGGAGGAAACATTTGCAAACTGACAGCTGAACTCCACACATTTATGGAGTTTAAATACACACAAGAACAGCTCATAAAACATAAATGCATAAGAACACCATAAATGCATACTCCAGTATCATAACACACCATTTATGGAGTTCAAGTACACACAAGAATACAACAACTTCAAATATATTCCAGTATACAACAACTTCAAATACATTCTAGAATATATTCATGGAGATGTGTAACATATTTATGGAGATGCTAAAAAATTAAATATGTTATATACATTGGTATATTTGTAAGGGCATCCACAATTCTAAAATAAAAAAGTTAAATAAAAATATTAATAATTAATATTAATAAATTAGTTCGGGACGGGACGGGATTGGCGGGATTGAAAATCTCCATCCCATCCCATCCCATTCTAGATCGGGACGGGACGAGATCGGGATGAAATTATTCAATCCCATTAAGACCCGAAAAAATCGGGACGGGACGGGACGGGATCGGGACGGGAACGGGATCGCGGGATGGGATGCCCACCCCTACATGCAATTGAACGGGTCATGAGGTACCTGGAGAGGACTAAGAACCTCGGATTACATTATCAGAAGTTTCCCGCTATCCTTGAAGGATATAGCGATGCTGATTGGAACACCCTTCCAGATGACTCCAAAGCCACCAGTGGCTATATTTTCAATATAGCTGGTGGAGCTGTTTCTTGGAAATCAAAGAAACATACCATTCTGGCACAGTCCACGATGGAGTCAGAGATTATAGCACTAGCCACGGCTAGTGAAGAAGCAAGTTGGCTGAGAAACCTGCTAGCAGAGATCCCTTTATGGGAAAGGCCGATTCCAACTGTCTTGATCCATTGCGATAGTACCCGCGGCTATTGCAAAAATACAGAACCGTTATTATAACGGCAAGAAACGACAAATACGTCGTAAGCACAGCACAGTTAGAGAGTTTCTATCTACTGGTGCTGTGAGAGTGGATCATGTACGGACTGATGCGAACTTGGCTGATCCTTTGACGAAAAGATTAGCTAGAGAGAAGGTTTTCAAAACCTCGAAAGGAATGGGACTAATGCCCTTAGATTTTTGAGTTATTCACGATGGTAACCCAACCTATAGACTGAAGATCCCAATAAATAGGTTCAATGGGTAATAACAAGTCGTGAATGATATGATGTGAATCATGCTGACAAAATAACAATCTCATTCCTAGACTACAACATGAATTCCTTAAGCGATAGTAGGATGAGTTAAAAACTCTTAATCAGGTCTATACTCTATGTGGAGTGGAGTACCTAGCTACAGGAGTACTCTTGATAGACTCACCTAAGTGATTGTGGAAGTTTGGCCGCTTTCTATGGAATTTGTGGGCAAAATTTCTAGAGCCTTCACTACACTGCGATATACGTGCATGGCCGTAAAGCACAGACTTTTTAGACTTCACCCTGGAAAGGTTGTGCGTGTAATGTCTGTTAGAGATAGAGTTCAAAACTACGAGTTACTCTAGTATATTCTAAAGCATGAACACTACGCAAGAGTTCAAGTCGAAAAACACTGTTGCTTATGCACAATCTTATATTTTATAGATTGCTTGATGAAAATTGTTTTTAAAAATCCAAGTGGGGGATTGTTGCAAATTTGGTTTTTTTAAAATAAAAACAAATGTGTGTCTACCTGGTTTTGAACCCTGGATCTCTCTCCTAATTTGATCTTTGAATCACTCTCTTATTTATAGTCCCATATCTATTATGTATCTCTTTGTGGTAGAGTATATAAGGAGATAGTTAGGACTTGGGTTTGGACCCCTTGGGCGTACCACTCTTTTATGAGGAGGGGAGAGATAGACTCTCGCGCCCGCCGCCGTCCGTCCGGTCGGGCGGGTCGGGTCATTTAGAGAGCAAACCATTTTTTTGCTGAAAATTTATTTAAACGAAAAAAATAAACTCTTGAACTTCTGAAGAGATCTGAATCAAGATACGATGTATTTGGACAGTCTCTCTCAATCACGTATGGCATAAGTCGCGGCGGGATTTTCTCTCCACGATTTGATTTTATTCTCCATGCAATTGATGCCAATGAATCGAGTCTATATTTCGTTTTCGATTGTACGTTTTCTATCTAAAAACACCATCTAGTTTTAGAGTTTTACAATAGAGAAAAACAAATAAGAAACAAAGTCTTCTTTCAAAATCAGAAACTGAGTGTTTTTTCAGAAACATAGTGTTCTTCCAGAGTATTCGAAGTTAGAAAAGTTTTACAAACAGTCTTCTTGTTTATAATCAGTTTTCGTCTATTAAATTTCCGCTTCTTGCTGATTTCTTTCAATGGTATTGGTGATTCCGAGCAAATAAGGAGATTAAGGGTGATTTGTATTCTGTTCATATACTGTGCAATTTTTGAACGAGACAGAGAAGATTCTGGGCTGTTTTATCCTGGGGACGGTGGGGCTACGAAACTGCTTGCACAATTTTGAGCAGAGCCACGAAACGTCTTAAAGAGAGCGACCTAGTCCGCGACTCAACCCAAGCAAAATTGGTACCATCATTCCTACTTTTTAATTCGAATTTACAATTATTTTTCCAACAGGAACCAACTGTTTCTGTGTGTTAGTTGTGTGTGGTGACAGGTGAAGTGAAGAAGCTATGTTACAGAGTATGTGAAGAAGAAGAAATAAGAACTGATGGAAAATAAGAAAGTTTTGAATTCTGTAATTTGCACCCAGCACCATTGCTCAAACCACCACACCACAGTTTGCTTATTTTCTTCTTAACTCTTCTATGTTTTATTTGAATAATTGTTTTTCCTGCATTATGTGTAGCAAAATAGTTTAGTTAGGGATGAATTGAAGCACTAGGGATAAATATACTATTTTTATAATTGTTAGGCAAAATATAATTGTTTGTCACAGCATCACGCTATACTATTTTTACGATGCCCAATTGATTAATTTCTGATTTTATTTCACCTTTCATATAAATATTGTTTATGCTTGATCATCGAATGAATGATTTTTTGAAAATTGTTATAGGGATAAATTTATATGGTCGAGTCTTGTGCCTATGCTAAGTGACAAAAGGAACCAAGTAAGATCGGTTCTTGAAATTTATCAACATGAATGACCGAAATAGATACCATGTTTTATGTTTTGTGTTTTTGTATATTTCCATTGATTTATGCCCTTAGATTGACAAAAATTGAGCATTGAAATTTAGTTTGTATCATTATGCATGTTGTTATTCGAAGGAAGATGACTAGTGGTGGTTATCAAATCCCTAACTTCTTTAATCACTATTCGAACTTATTTAGTTTTTTTTTCTCATTATCTTTTCATATTCAATTAATTATTAGGTTTCATTGAAGTAGTAGTATTAGGAAAGTTGTTTTAAACACAACTTATATAATCCTCGAGGGAATGATCTCGTGTTTGCTATCTGTACTATTTGTTTGATCTTGTGCACTAAACGAGTAAAACGTATAATTATAAGCTTATTAATTAGGTTAATATTTTTACAACAAGTTTTTTCCGTCGCTGCCTGGGATTGTGACTAAATTGTGTTTAATTCTTTTTTTTTAGTTTAGCTGTTTTGTTAAAAAAAAATTTGCTCAATAATTTCACTTTGATTTCTTTAGTATCTATTCTTTCCGAAACATTACTATGTACGTATTGTCTTGCAGGATTGAATTTTGTTTATGCATGGTCATAGGTCACTGACCGTAAACATTCATATATACGATCTAGAGATTGAACGAACATTTAAACGATTTAAAAGGCAAGCTGTGAAAATAGAATCCGATGAAGTAATAGACCAAGAGCAAGTAGAAAATCCACCATTGAGGAAACCAATGAAGAACTCACTTATTTCGTAAATCTCAATCAATCATCGTGCTCTGCATTCCAGCAACAATGAAACCCAACTTCAATTTATCGTTTCACTTGCTTAACATGGTGCCAGATTACAAAGCAACAACTTCTGAGGATCCATGTGTACATATTAGAGATTTCTTTTATTTTTGCAAGACTCAGAATATTCAGGGTTTAGATCCGGAAGGAATCAGGTTAATCCTTTTTCCTTACAAGATAATGCTAAGTTGTGGTTGAACTCTTTGGCTACAAATTCCATTAATACATTGGAGGACTTGACAGCTAAATTTCTAAAGAATTTTTTCCAGCTCAAAAGATAAGGCAACTTAGAATGGAAATTCAAACCTTCCAATAAAAAGATGGACATCTTTTATTTGAAGCATGAGAATATTTCAATGAGTTGTTTCTCAAATGTCCACACCACAATCAATCTTAGGATGATCAAATACAAACTTTTTTATGAAGGTTTAAATGATACTAATAAAAATCTTGTTGACTCTGCTATGGAGGTTTGCTTATGGAAAGGAACAGTGAAGAAGTTATTGAGCTGTTTGAGGCCCTAAGTGAGAATTCTCAACGATTCTAATCAAGATGGAAGCCATAAGTGAAAGGTGAGGTAACTACTAATGTTAGAATCCAAGCTCAGATGACAACAATGGAGATGAAGCTAGATATTCTTGTGAAAAGCAATGTCAACCCAAAACATCTCCCCATGTCAATAAGTTGCTCAAGTCGCGGTATGTGGTATATGTTCTCATTCTAATCATACTACTGAGACTTATCCTATGTTTTCTTGTACAGAGCGAGAGCATGCAAACTATGTGAGACAAAATAACTATCCTCCCAAGAGAAATCCTTATTCCAATACTTACAATTCAAGGTGGAGAAATCATTCCAATTCCTTTTGGAGTGGAAATCAAAACAATCTAGATCCACAGAGAAATTTTCAGCAGGGAAATAATTTTCAATCTCCACCACAAGGGGTATAGCCAAATCCTTAGCAGAAGAAAGTTGGTCTCAAATGTGCCATACTTACAGTTCATTGCTACATATCAACAGACCATGCTCCAACCAGTCAGAACATTCAAAGATTGGAGGCACAAGTGACAATCGGACAAGGAGTTGAGTGAGAGAAAGAAGGGAGAGTTTCTAGGCCATGACAGTTCTTAATAGTGGTAAAGTTATTGACAACAAAGTGGAAACATGTAAGAATGAGGAAGAAAAGTGGAAGCACATCCAATAGGTAGCATGAACTCCAACAAGATTAGTGAGAATAAAAATGTAATATTGTCACCATTCCTTCAAAGGTTAGTCAAACAAAATAAAGATAATCAGTTTCGTGATATTTTTGAAACTTTAAGGAAAATAGAAATTAATATTCTTTTACTTGATGCAATTCAAAAGATTTCATCTTATGCCAATTTTTTTAAGAATTGTTGTACTCACAAAATAAAGTTTTAGGAATATAAGATAGTTGTATTGAATGAAGAGGTAAGTGCAGTTTTGTTGAGAAAATTACCACCCAAACTAAAAGATTCAAGCACTTTTACTATTTCATTCAGAATTGGTGGTAAATTCTTTGAACATCATCTACTTGATTTAGGAGCCAATATTAATTTGATGCCCTATAAGAGTTTATGAAAAATTGAAGTTAAGGGCACTTAAACCAACTTTAATTACATTGCAATTGGCGGATAAGAGCATCAAAAGACCTAAAGGTATTTAAAGGATGTCTCAGTTCAGGTAAATCAATTTACGTTACCTGTGGAATTTGTTGTCTTAGATATGGAAGAACCTTCTTCGCTATTATCTTAGGAAGACCCTTTATGCATATTGCTGATACGAAAATTTGTGTTAAAAATGGTACTATAAGCATGAAAGTAAATGGTGAAAAGATAGAATTTAAGGTATTTGATACATTAAAATTACCATATGATGAACATGATTGTTTCAAGTACATAGCCTTCATCCACTGGAGGCTGCCATCACTAATAGTTTCACAAAGCCCAATCCTAAGCATGAAGATGACAATGTGATAATGAACATTATCGAGGTCGGACACTCTTTTGTGGCTTTAAGTCTAATTCAAGTAAGTATGCTCATTCTTTTGAAACTCTTGCATCTACTAATACAACTCTTACTCTTTCCATTATCAGGGCACCGAATATGAAACAGGTAGGTAACAAGAGGAAACTGTTGTTAAATAAGTTAGAAGAATTGAGGCATGATGTCTATGAGCATGCCAAGTTTTACAAGGAAATGACCAAGGCATATCATGATAAGAACTTTATGAGGAAGGGTTTTCACGTGGGACAAAAGGTCAAAATTGCAACTTTTCCCTGGGAAGCTTAAGTCTAAGTGGTATGGTCTTTATGTTTGTGACCAATATTTTTTTCTCATGGAGATGTAGAGGTTCATAGCAAAGAGAAAAATCTAACATTTAAAGTGAATGGACATAGAGTGAAGTCCTACATTTAGATGGGCTTTGACCCTGGAAATGATGACTTGACTCCCCACTCCGTCCAGTACATGGCATGAGAGTCACACGGTCTGGTTGAAGACTATAAACTTAGCACTACTTGAGAGGTAATGGAAAAGTAGAGGATAACTTTATGCTAAATCGCACGTGTTATAAAAATCCAGTTAAGTCTCTCCCTTGCTTACTTTTTAGTATTTTCGTATTCTATTTTGCTAGGTTGTTAGATTGATTTAACATTGAAAACAATGTCCAATTTAGGTGTGGGGTGTCGAAATGTTGTTTTTCTTTTTATTAATTTTTTTTTATAAAACAATAATTTAAAAAAATATTAAAAAATTTAATAATAAAATAAAATTGCAATGATGTCTTGGCATGGTTATGTTGAACTCAATAATGAATTAAGTTGTTTTTAGAGTGTTGTTGAACTTTAGTTTTGATTCAAAATTCATTAGCGAGTTTAAAACGGTGAACACAAGATCATATGTCTAGGAAATTTGAATTTATACTAGTTATTTTTTGTTAGTAAGTATTTCACTTGTTTACTTTGAATTCAACACAAACACACTAGCATATAGTGTGGGCTATAAAAAGGTGAACCAAATATGTCTTAGGATAAATTGGTAGATTTGTTAGATGAGTAATTTTCGCATGATGTTAATGTATAAATAAACTAGTTTAGTTTCTTAGTCTTTTTTACTCGAGTTAGTAAATCCATAGGGGACTTTATACACCTAATGCCCTAATTAAGTCATTTGGTTTAGGAGTCATTGGCCTAAAGCTCGTTACACAAGTCAGTTGGAAAACTTAAGGGAGCTAAACATATAACATGTTGAAGTCGGTTTGTGATTAGTTTAATTTCATAGTTTTTTTTGCTTGAGTTAGTAAACTCGTGGGTGTTTCTACATCTAATACTTTAAAACCATCAGGTTTGGGAGTCATTGGTCTAAATCTAGTTACATGGGTCAGTTAGAAAACTTAAAAGAGTTAAACATTGAACAGTCGACACATATAACCTTGAAAAAAATATATTAATTTGTGTTAGTATTCATTTACTTGGTTGTTTCATAAATAAAAATTCCAATGAATTTGAGGTAGTAAATTATTCTATTTTTAATATGAATAATTGTTTTGCCATGCATTATGTCTAGCTAAACATTCTAGTTAGGGATAGATTGAAGCACTAATTATGACTCCTTAAGAATTTTCACATGCCATGCTCATTATTTTTACGTGATTAATTTATGATTTTATTTCACCATTTATATAAATTTTGTTTATGTTTGATCACCATATGCATGATTTTATTAGGATTGTTACATGGATAAATTTAGATGATTGAGTCTTCTGTCTATGCTAAGTGATAAAAAAAAATTCTTTTAGTTTGACACTCATTAGTTTATACCTATTAGAGTTTGACACTCATTTTAAAAATTATTTGAGTCTAACCCTCGTTTTATAATGAAACAGTTAACTCCACATCATTGACTGGTTAAAATTTATTTTCAAACCTTTTACCCTTACTTTTTGTTAAACCATTTATTATTTGTTTCGCACCCCATCACCACCATTTTTCCTTCTTTTTTATAGCATTTTTCCTTCTCTCTATTTCGCAATCCCACCTGCCGCCGTCCCCACTTCTTCCTCCCTCTTAACCAGTGAGAAAAAATGATGTCATACCCATCTAGTCATTTTCTTAGATCTCATTCTACCAAACACCAATCTCATATCTATTAAATTATTTCCTTTTTATACCTCTTTCTTTGTTTTCCCTCCATTCTCTTCACAATTGTTCTGTTTTATTTCAGTCTCGTGTCCAATTGTGACACAAAGTAAATAGCAGAAAATTTTCTTGAGTTTGAAAATCAAGTCATCAGACATGGCAGTGAATCACTCTCATCCCAACAATAGATTAGTATCATTCAAACAGATAGCTTCAAACATGTAATCAAATGCAGTCAGTCTCTGAAGCTATCAATTCGATCATACCTAGAAAGACAAAAACTAGGTCGGTCCTATTTTATCTCAACCAACTAAACAAACAGTAAGTACCTCTTACCTCTTCCAATCTGAAATTTCAAAAAGAAACAACTTGACCTTGATGGGTATTCAAACTAAATTAGTTCAAAAATCTTTGTGTAAAAAATTTAACCTAAGGTAAGGGCAAACGGGTCCAAAAATAAATTTTAACTGGTCAATGATATGGACTTAATGATTCTATCATAAAATGAGGGTTAGACTCAAATAGTTTTCAAAACGACTGTCAAACTCTAATAGGTATAAACTAATGAGTGCCAAACTAAAAAAAACCCTGAAAAGAACCAAGTAAGATCGGTTCTTGAAATTAATCAACATGAATAACCGAAGTAGATACCATGTTTTGGGTTTTATGTTTTTGTCGATTTTCATTGATTTATTCGTTCTTGATGTGCAACTTATTAGATACCATGCTAAATACCTTTAGAATGAAAAAAGTTAGAGTAGACACTCATGCCTAATTTGTTGTTTAGGGAAATTCATAGCTTAAAGAGTAGACACCCATGTCCTTAGGTTTGCAAACTGTGAGCATTGAAATTTAGTTTGTATCGTTGTGCATGTGGCGGATATCGAATCCCTAACTTATTTTCTCACTATTTGAACTTATTTAGTTTTTCTAATTATCTTTTCATATTCAATTAATTATTAAGTTTCATTGAAGTAGTAGTATTAGGAAAATTGTTTTAAACACAATTAATCCAATCATCGTGGGAATGATCTTGTTCTTGTTATCTATACTATTTGTTTAATTTTGTGCACTTGTGAGTAAAATGTACAATTATAAGTTTATTAACTAGGTTAATATTGTACAACATAATTCTTTCTTTGATGTAAAGCATGCCATCAAACATTATTGTCAAATAATTCTTATTTAAGGACTTCACACTATAGGTTTCATTAAGAAATGTTATGAAATAAAGTCGTTGATTGTATTCAAGGAATGACAATAGTTTATTCTAAATTATATCGAGTTAAAGTTTTTAATCGTCAAGAAAAAGTTCAAAATCATCTTATGACAATTGAGCTTATTGATACACATCTCACTATGTATTATTTATTAAGGATATACCACATAAGGTGGTCAATGAGCATGTAGCTCATTTATGACGTGGTTAGTTCTTATGATATTCCTGATCAGCTAGAGTATAAATTACTATGTTTATGGTTAAAAATTTAACTCGATATATTGATGATTCTGAAATAAAAATTTATTGATGATTAGTTTATTGATTATTCTGAAAAAGACATGATTCTCAAATAAAAATAAAATTTTCTACATTTTTAATTATGGTTGCGCATATACAGTTTGATTAGGTAGAATAAGACGCTCCAATTTTGAATCATAAGGTATGACCAATTGAAAATAGACATGATCAAGGATTACATTACATGTCATTTTCATGTTACACATTCATACTTTGATCTATGTTGTTGATTGTATTGGTATTTGTGACCATGGATGGGTCCAACCACGATAAATGTGGTGAATGTCACTATAATCTTATATGGATATTTTCAATGGACCAAATTGTGTTGAGACGACACTCACAGTTCTCGACAGTAAAGTTTTACAATGTATAATCAATGGAAGATCTATGTAGTCTAAGTGAGAGATAGTTAGAAAATTACCTGAAGGTGGATCTATATAGTTCATATTATACGTTGTAGAATGTCGAACTTTATGTGAGTGATGTTTGATTAGACCCGATTAGTTGTGATCATTAAGATTCAAGATTATGTTCATAAACACATTTCTAATTATATGTTGTATGTCCTGACGTTTATTACTAAATTGAGTATGAATGTTATTCATGTGTAGATACCAATAATATAATTAGGGGCTAATATAATAGAATTATGTATGTGTAGATACCAATAATAGAATTAGATACCAATAGTAGAATTATGGGTTATTTATGTCTTGACATAAGTCCTACTATAATTCTATTAATGATAATGGGCTAATAACAGAATTATGATTCTATATATACGGCTGAGGTCCCCACTCAAAACCTAATTCTCTATCTTGTATTTTTTTTCATTCAGTTTGAGAAACACAAGATAATGGTTTTGGAGGTGGAAGATTTCTCCGCTGCGTGATGTTTGGTTCATGTGGATTGCATACTTTTCATCAATAGCTTCATGTTCGCATCAATTAAGTTGGTCTTCATTGATTACTGACATGAGGTCTTGGTATGAATCTAATATTATTCCAACAAACACACCTCACGTACAAACAAAACTCGTGAACCCTATTGTCTTCAATTTGAATGTGATAAAGTTGGGAACCTTTCGATAATATTATACCCCAGTTTTCAAAATTGTTTATATTTGCCAACTTGTGATTCAATGGCCACACGGACCATTCCTAGTTAGATAGTAACACAACATTTTAATCTCAATAATTATATAATGACACAATAAGCAATTAGTCCAAGTAACAAAATACTTATTTTAACATAAAAATTTGAGGTCATACCTCCATGAGATGCAAAGTCATCGCATTAGCTGTACAAAAATTCAATCTTTTTATTTATTTATTTATTTTTAATTGAAAAACGTACGAGTGAGCTCAAAACAAATATGTCAGGACTAAAGTGAGTATCCCCTACGTGTCCCCTTATACAGATCCATGTGTACCATAACGATCGAGAATATTAGAAGACTTTGATTACAAAAAGAGGATAAAAACGAGCCCTAAAAATTGCCCGTCGTCGTCTCTTCGTCTTCAAATCGGATCAATTTTGAGGTAATTTCATCTAAAGATATTTTCTTTTAGTCTTTACTTATAGATATGATCAGTTTACAAGGTTTAGTTGTTATTTTGGTAGTGTAATTGTGGGTCGAATTGGTGTGAGATTCTACTTGTACTCATACATTGTTCAATTGGGGTTTTTTGTGTTTGATCTTGTTGTTTTTATTGGATTATTAGTAGTGTTTAGAAGATCGTGGTTTGATTATGTGTAGCTTTAAATGGGTTAGGGTTTATTTATTTATTTTTATTTAATCCCTTAACTTCTCCTACCCCAGATGTAGCCGCAGGGTTTGAACCCTGGACCTGTGATTCCATCTGCCACAAACCTACTGTTAAGCTGGTTTGATTGTGCGTAGCTTTAAATGGGTTAGTGTTTAGTGAAGAGTGGTCGAGTTGTGAAGTTGTTGGGAATTTTGTTTGTTAATCTCAATATTTGGGGGGGAAATTGCATAATTTGAGAGATGGTGGTTTGCTTTGCAATTCATTTGGGGAGTGTTTAGCCTGTGTGAGAACTTTAAGAAGTGATTTTTTTCAAGGGTTGGTGTAGTGGCAAATAATGGGGCAAAATCTTGTCATTTAGGTTATTCAAGGGTTAATTGAGAATTTTGCATCCTAAAGCAGTGTTAGAGTCCTAAGTTAAGAAATGAAATTTCCACTGTTGCGTGTTCAATCTTTCTATGTTGTCAAGGGTGAGGCAGGGATCAAGTCTCTCATCTAAAGCCAATTACTTCGATGAAACGGCTCATTACTTAACTTTAATTTATTAGTATTTGTAAAGTAACATTATTATTAGTAAAATAGCATTATAATTTAACTATTGAGATAATCGTAAATCGTAAGATTTTTTAATTATAATATATATTATTTGTTATATATATATATATATATTCTTGCCTTCATTTTGGAAATTTTCATTTATTTTTACTTACATTCTCTGTAGTCTTTACAGGTTTCAGAATTACCTGGAACTCAAAGTGTATTTAGCTTGATCAAGTACAAAAGTGGGACAATAGATGTGGCAAGTGCGAATGAGATGACTATTAGAACGACCATTGTGATTAAGAAAAGAAATTGTTAGAATGAAGATGAATGAATGTAATCCAAATTCAACTTTGCTTTTGTGATGAAGAATTACTAAATAATTGATCAGTTCCCATAGACTATTATTTGTGCAGAACATTGTTTTTATTAAGTCTTTTTGAAAATTCTAAGAAAACAAACAAAATATAGTAGAGTAAAGTGGACTTCATTTGCCAAAAAGTATAATACTTCAACACTTCTTGTTCATTCTAACATTCTATCCTATACGCAAAATATACCCAAGAATGTGTGGAAACATATACAAAATGACTCCCAAAAAGCAAAATATAAACTATTAAGCAATAACTATTAAATTATAAGTCAGAATCTTCCCCTAAAAGTCAAAAGTATGATTCAAGAATCAAGATGTCTTCATTGGTTCCTAGTTCAAACTTTGATCCCTTCATGAAATAGTTTCATGCTCATCAATAATTGTAATGTCTGCATTGTCAATGACATCAATCTCATCTTCCAATTCGCAACTTTCTTCCTCTTCATCTTCAATGACTTTGTTTTTTCCTTTGTCGACTTCGTTAAATTTCTTAGTTCTTTTCACATTAAAGCTCAAAAGTAGTAACTATAGTAAACAACTAGAAATAGATTTGAAGAAATAAAGCAAACAAGTTATAAATTATTAACTTACGACATCGTTTTCGGCTTGGCTCCGCTTCATTCTCAACGAAACAATCTACTATGTCCAACCATGAGGTATCATTGGGGAATGCCGAATCTTCTTGCTCCATAATCCATTCATTATAATTATCTAATTCCGACAATAGAATGTGATCTGTGCCTTGTGTCTTATGTTGTTGGCGTTGATCAAGAACAAGAATATATTTGACAAACACAAGTGCATTCAATCGCTTTTGTTCTAATCGATTTGGCTTCTTTGTATGAATCTACAATGCATGTAACATATTAAAAAGTTAAATTACTAAATATCCACATCATATATGACAAATAGTAAGTTAAAATATGAATAAAACAAACAATAATTTTTCGCTCACTTGATCAAATGTGCTCAAATTACGTTCACACCCCGTAGCACTACAAGTCAAGCTCAAAATTCTCTTAGCCACATTCTGTAATTTCGGACAATGGCTCCCAAAGCCTTCCCATCAATAAGCTACAATAATAATATCATGATTTTAACACGTAAAAGACGTAAACATAAACATAAACATGTAATCAATCAAAATGTTTAAGTTAAATAAACATTAAACATACTAGGTTGTTTCGTGGTCCTTGCCTCAACGACAGATTGTCTCCCAAATGTCCCAACACCTCTTCTGAACACATCAAGTTGTTGGTCAATAAGATTCCTTTCTCGTCTTGATGAAATCAAATGCTCAATTGTTTCATAATAACCATCTATGATCTCTTCATCCGTTTGAAAGTCGTCACTATAATGAAAACGATGATTAAAATAGTATGCTGCCACATGTAAAGGGCGATGAAGTTGTAGATTCCACCTTTCATCAATGACATTCCATATTTTCTTGTATCTCGACTCCTTGTTCCCAATATTCTTTGCAATTTTTTCTTTGGGTTGATCCATAACTTCATAAATATAGCCAATGAGAGGTCTATCATCCACATCAACCAAACGCAAAACACGAACCAATGGAGAGACATAATTAATATTATACTTCACCCTGGGCCAAAATTGTTTATCCTCCAATATAATATGCATTACCTCAAGTGCCTCTGGCTTCGTTGAAAAATGAAACTTTTTTCACTTCGTGCAAGAAAACATACTCCTCGGGCGAACCCTATTATCAAGAATGCTTTGTAATGTGAGGTAGGCTGTAACAAATCGAGTGATGGCTGACCTTGCTAACTCCCTACCATTAGTGTGCTCTCTCATGAGACTCAACACTCACGTGTGGCTGTAAATGTACACTATTACTTTCTTGGCCTTTTAACGGTTTCATTTGGGAGAGGCAAATCACCAATGCCCAAAAGTATGAGATCTATCAAGTGTGCCGCGCAAGGAGACCAGAAGGTGTGGCCTATTTTTCATAAGGTATTCCCTGGCTTTGACATAAGCCGAGACACTATCCATGCACATTTGGATTACATTTTCTTCACCTACTTCCTGTACCACTCCATCCAACATCAAGTACATGTTTTCAATATTATGAAATATGATTGATGTATCAAGGGATTTCAAGAAAATAGTTCCCTTTGGACTATTGACAAGAAAATTTGTAGTGCTTCGACTTTTACCATCAGTCCACCCATCGGACATGATAGTGCATCCATATTTCTTGTAGGCTTCAAGCTTCAAATTCACTTTTTCCACTTCCTTCTTCAAGTAGGTGTTCCTAATTTCATAGTAAGTGAGGGGGTTTTAATCCACTATCAAATTTACAAATTTCTTCAATCATCTTTTTAAAATATACACTTAGTGACAATGTTGAAAGACAACGCACATCCATAAATGAACCAAGCAATTTTGACACAACATTTTTTCCTATCAGTTGGTTTCCATATATCATTCATGGTAGTTTATTTTTTTTACCTCTATAATCAACTTTATTTCCCCTTACATTTCCATCATCCCTATACATTGGAGCATTCATTTCCCTCATTTCAACAACCTTTGCAACCACTTTATTTGTACACATCTTCTTGAATAACAAATAATTTTCATCCGAATTGCTCAAGCATGGTGAAGTATCATTGTTTGTTCTTCTAAGATGATTTTTCATTTGAAAAAGCCTTTCCCACATCTCTTTTCCACAATAATTACACTTAACATATTATTTGTTACCATTCACAGCTACACAATGTTCCCAAGCTACATCTGGCATATTAATAATAGTAAAGTAATCTAGTGGAAAATATCAAAGAATAATGAGATTAAAACTTTTTTACCTTTGGTTGAAGGAAAGTTTGCTTTGTTTGATAGAGAAGCCTTAATATATGAAGTAGAAGACTATGGAAGAAATTAAGAAAGTATAATTGTTTGGTAATAAACAAGGATGAGATTTTTTATGAAAAACTTAAGTTTACAAAAGATTTTCTTTCCTCCGAGAAAAGCTCAAGCAAAGGAAAAACTAGGTTTACAAAAGTTTAATGAGAGAACGTTTGGGGATCGTTTTTTATTTTAAAGGATAAAAACCAACTTTGGAAAATAAGGGTTTAAGAATGATTTTGTATTTCTTTAAGGATTTAATTATAATAATTAATAACCAATATTTGTTTAGGGGTTCCAAAAAGTAGTTTTCTCAATTCTCAAACATCCATAATTCTAAAGAGCCAGGTTAGACAAGCCAGGCACATGCCAGGCCAGGCTCGGCCCAGCACCATCCATCATTTCAGATATGTGCATCTAGAGGATGGTGTTGAGCCTTACCTGACAGGTCTGGCCTCTAGGGGTGAGGCCCACCTACCACCATCTATCATCTTAGAGATGGATGCATGGTGGGCATTTTTAGGATGATAGATGGCGGTGGGCGAGCCTTGCGCGGGCCTCGCCCCCTAGAATCAGGGAAACTAAACATTCAAACATATTATCAACCCGAACCCTTTTAGGGGTGAGGTCCATTCGTGACCATCCATCCTCCTCGAGATGCATTCACGGATAGGCCTCGCCCCTGCCCTCGCTCCCTAAAATCAGGTGTCAACCCTAACAGGGGAGAGGGTGAGGGGCGCACAAGGGCCTTCCACCATATTCCATCATCCTCGAGATGCGCTAGCTAGCAAGGCTCTATTATCAATGAGTGATTCTACATGCGCTAGCTAGCAAGGCTCGACATTTAGAATTATGCATTATCAATTATCAAACATAAAACGAAAACAGAGTAGTCTCACACACAAAGAAGAAAACAGAGGGTTTATAATCCGATGATCAACTCCTTCTTCAACAATCGGTCGAATCTGACGATCAAATCCTTCTTCTTCTACAGTCGGTCGAATCTGATGATCAACTCCTTCTTATTCAACAATCGGTCAAAGCATATGAGGCGAAAACAGCTCGAAAAGGAGCAAATCCGTGCGGATCTTAGCCGGATCTGAGGGATTGGCCTCGAGAAGCAGTGGATGTGAGTCGGAGACGAGGGAAAGAGCTCGTGTCGGAGCGGATCTTAGCCTGGTCTGAGCCGGTATTGATCTTCTTCTTCCCCTTATTTATTTTTCTTTCTCGCCTTTGTACGAAAGAACATAAATCGAACGATTGTCTTTCAATCGCGCTTTACCGATTTCATTCCTGAATCAGAGACGATTCACTCCGATTTGGACGAAATCCGATTTGTTTGTCGATTCACATCGTTTGCATGCCGAGTCGAGTCAAATCGGCGATTTATACCGATTCATACAACACTGGTCAGAAAAAAAATAGAAATTCCAAGAATCGATATGTGATTGGTTGCATGGACTCCTATGCCATGTGATTCACCTTTGATTTTGAGATCAATCAAATATTCACGGAATTTCATTTTCACACTTGATCACAAAATCAAATAATGGAGGTGGATTAACAGTGAACCTCAGATTTAGGTGGTCTCCTGGATAGATTCCTTGTAACCAAACACGCCATAACCCATAAGAGGAATGTATAAACCGATACCTTCCATAAATTGATCCTGGTTTACAATGATAACTTCCACACCTGTTCATTTGGGATTGGGAGAGCGTCTCCCCGATCCCTGATACAGGCGAGTAAAATCCAGCAAAATTTCTTTGGTAATCTATGTAGAAAGTAAAATTAAAAAACCCAATAGAAGCAAAAGTTATTTGATCAATGTTTATCAAATTACTTGTTTCCTTGTAGCTGAATCCCCAAGTTTTTGGAATGCTCCAAATTTTACTTGAGCATCTAAATCTAGATCAATCCTAGCAAAAACATCTTTGAACAAAGTTCTAGGCTTCTAGCACCATATCATGGCGCCAAGGTCCACCTACCGCAACGGAGCATTTTTAAAGGGCTAGAGATTTTAGTCTAGTAACCTTCAACTTGACTAGTTCATGGCTTTGTGACGCCTAAGGCTAGGGCAGGGCGCTTTAAAGTAATAATAGAGCCTTGCCGGAACCCCCAACAACATAGAAAGCTTTTGAGGAGCATTGGCTAGTTCTCTTACCAATAAAATTAAAAAAGTGAAAAAATCTTTAGAAATGTCAGAAAGAAAACTGAAAATATAGTCTGGGCTTGCCCACACTCCCACCCTTCTGCATTCATTCCTGTTTGGAAACCACTTTCAGACCCTAACATAGATACTACATTACCAATTTCCAGATTTGTTTCTGCTCTGGGGATGATTAATTCTACTATTCTTGCTCTTCCTGATTGACGGGTTCTATTGATGAATGTTGCAAAGACGAGTGGGCACTTAAGCATTTGCATTGATAACTGATTCCTTTGGTGTTTCATGAACTGTTTAGTGGGGCAAAGCTAACTTTGGGAATGATGTAGCTTATTGAGCTTGATTTTGTATAGCTTTCTGAATGATGTGGCTCAATACGAAAAGATATAACAAACTCTAAAAATTAACATCCCTTATTTTTTTTGAAACATTTGCAATATTTCTACCATAGAATATCCAAGTTGAAACTCTATTTACCAGTTTTATACCGCTATTTGATTGTTTTTGCATTGTTAAGTTCTTAGCTAATGATGTTAATTTGCTTATGAGATTTGAAGCCGATAGTGATACTAACCACTTTCTTTTTCCTCATTGCTTTTTGATATACTTCCCCCCTTATTCTAATATGCAGAAATTTTTGTTGATAGAGTGTCATACAATGATCTAAGTTGAATTGGCCGGTGGAAGTAATCGAATCTTGCATTGATCTGAACTATTCTAATGGGGCAATTATTTAGTGTGGCTGGAACCAGGGTTGCGTCAAACGAACATGACGAGGTTTTACAAAACATCACCTCCAAGAGGCAAAGGATGTTAACTGATGTCAAGAATCCAAGGCTGATTCCCAGTCTTCCTGATGAGATATCTATACAAATTCTTGCTAGATTGCCTAGAATTTGCTATCTGAATGTGAAATTGGTTTCAAGGAGCTGGAGAAATGTTCTGACAAGTTCTGAGCTTTTTGATTTGAGAAAAGAACTTGGAACAACTGAAGAATGGCTTTATATACTGACTAAGGCTGAAGATGATAAACTTTTATGGCACACTTTTGATCCTTCTTCTAGAAAATGGCAACGGTTGCCACCAATGCCTACCGTTGCTAATGGAGAGGAAGGTAAGAAAATTTTGTCTGGGATTGCTGATGTCATAAGAACATGGCTCAGACGGAGGGATCCTTTGGACAGGTTACCATTTTGTGGTTGTGCCATAGGGTCTGTTAATGGGTGCCTTTATGTCTTAGGTGGATTTTCCAAAGCTTCAGCTGTTAAATGCGTGTGGCGTTTTGACCCAGTTTTAAACAGGTGGAGTGAAGTGGAATCCATGTCTGTTGGTAGGGCATACTGTAAGACAGGTGTATTGAATGACAAACTTTATGTTGTCGGAGGGGTTTGCAGGCTTGCAGGTGGTCTAACTCCTCTTCAATCAGCTGAGGTGTTTGATCCGCATACAGGGGTATGGTCTCAAGTACCTAGCATGCCATTTTTGAAAGCTCAGATGTTACCAACTGCCTTCTTAGCTGACATGCTAAAGCCTATTGCCACAGGAATGACATCATACATGGGAAGGCTATGTGTGCCACAAAGTCTCTACTCGTGGCCATTTTTTGTTGATGTTGGAGGAGAGATTTATGATCCCGATACAAATGCATGGTTAGAAATGCCAACTGGCATGGGAGATGGTTGGCCTGCAAGGCAGGCAGGTACAAAATTAAGCATTGTAGTTGATGGGGATCTGTATGCTTTGGATCCTTCCAGTTCCTTAAACACTGGTAAAATTAAGATTTACAATCATCAAGAGGATGCTTGGAAAGTTGTTGTGGGGAAGGTTCCCATTCACGATTTCACTCACTCAGAGTCTCCATATTTACTTGCTGGTTTTCTTAGGCGGCTTCATGTCATTACAAAAGATGCCAATCATGACATTGTCATCTTGCAGGCTGACCCACATAATAATGTTGTGGCTTCTTCATCATCATCATCGACATCTCCAATTGATTCATTTCAAGAACAGTCTGACCCAAAGGTAGAAGCTGAAGCTGATATTTGGAATGTCATTGGCACTAGGAATTTTGGGTCTGCTGAACTGGTCAACTGTCAGGTCCTTGACATCTAACATGCTACTTACCTATTGTGTTCTGCTTCAGTTACAGTGGAATTGCCTTCAGAATCTATTGCCACATTGGAGTTGTCAATATGGTAAAGATTACTAGCAGAATTGTCTGACATGTTTCAACTAGAATTCTGATATGGGCGAGGTAAAGGGCTCGTAACATCTTTTGACATTGCTGAAAGATGACGCGTGGTGGAAAGTTGTAGTACTACAAATGAAAATATTCTCTCTTAAGGTTGCAGGTTTGACCTTGTTTTCTCTTTTCATGATGCATTTTGTTTTATGTCTAAGTTAGCTGCAACTTTCAAAATGGTTGTCATTTTTATCCTAAACGTAAGATTGGGTCATTATTTCAACCATAGAGTTGCAATACTGGTCCCGAAATGAATTCTAGAGTTGTGTCAGATATTGTTAATGAAGTTTATACACGTCATGTGATGCACTCCCTTGATGGAGAACAATTATGTTAGTTTTCGAGCGATAGAGGAATTAGTGAATGTAGTGATGTGTATCTTATGTTGAGTATATAAGTGGAATATATTCTTTTGAAAATTTGCAAACTACAAGGAGAGCTGCCTTGCAATAAAGGGGACTCTTCTATGATCTGTTTGTGTAATATGTGATTGATACTCATTATAGTTTTTACCCATTTTTATCTTTCTGTAAATGATTGAGATTCAGTTTATTTTTTTTATTTTTTTTCCCATTCAAGTCTTGATCAATGATTATGACCTCATCCCAAACGAGTTTGCGACGGGATGAACATGATTGAATTTTGTGCAGTTTGAACTTATTACTAGGTTATTATTACGTGCATATTTAAATGTATAATCATATAGGTACTATATTATCAGCCATTTCCGTTAGGTCTACTTATTTTGAATTCTTAGAAAGTAGGGGCAAGGCTCGAGTATAGTCTAGGCAGCTATACAAGGTCCAAGTCCAATAAGAGTGGGGTGGCTCTTCGAAACACACTAGATCAATTCATTCTCACTTTAAGCACATTACATAGTATTTTGTTCCAAAATATGCCTCGTCTTCTTTTTGCAGGTTTCTATTTATGTCATCAATCCAAAATACTATAGTCTATTTTATATCATTATACATGTTAAGGAGTTATCTATGAAAGTGATATTGTTTTAAACTATAAGACAATTATTTGTGATATTAAGTTCATACAACTCCTCAAAATTTCGTGTACCACACTTAATTTGAACACAAAATTTTGAGTTAATAAATATTATAATTAATAATAATATATATTAATAAATAAGTTTGGGATGGGACAAAATGGCGGGATTGAAAATCTTCATTCCGATTCCATCCCACTCTAGATCGGACGAGACGGGTCGGGATGGGTCTGATCAATCACAAAAGGACTCAAAACAATCGGGGCTAGGATGGGTTCGGGATCGGGGGATGGGATGCCCACCCCTATTTGGCAGGGTATGATTGTGTGCGCGTCATGTAGATGTAGGAGTTGAGTTCTCAGGGTTTTCTCTAGGGTTTATAATGGGACTGAGTTTGGTCTCTTAATTTTTCGCTTTGAGAGTTTGCTTTGTGTTGTATTTCAATATTTTTTTTCTTTCATTTTCAAATTGAATATTGTGATGAAACTCAATCTTTAAATAATGGTTTTGGGAGGGACAAAAATAACTTAATGATTGTAGATAAAGGAATTTTATCATAACCAGAAAAAATTACAAATTGGAGAGATACAAGATTAAGAGGAGAGAAATAGAAAGGGGATATACAGAAGGAATCATGAAGACCTAAGAATGATATTCACTTAGCTAGATACAAGATCTAGAAAAGCTAGGCCTTCAGAACTAGCTAAAATGAATTTCCCAATTCCAAATAATCACATCACAATTTCCTATGCCATGTTGCATTATTATTTGCCTCATGTACAAAGACTCGTCCCTTCTGATCATACCATTCAATAAGTAGCCTAAAGGATCAGTTTACAAATAAGCTTCAATACCCCTTAACGTAGGCTGAGTTGAAAGCTTCTCTGTTATCATAGTGAAGAACTGTTTCCATCCCAAGTAGACTAATAAAGAATTTCCAAATCCAGTGAGGAAAGACATTATGGAACATAACATAAAAGCTGGTTCCATAGCTTCTCTGTCACTAGCTTTTATTTACCCTTTATGTTACTAGCTTTTGCTCCCTTTCACTGAGAGAGTCAAGACTTGACCACCAAGAGCAAAAGGAAAACTACCTTGGTGAATAGGTTTCCAACTTTTGACGAACCAGGAAGGGTTTCCACTATCCTAGGTCAAATAATGCACTGCCATTATATACACTCCCATGCTGAGTCCATGCATCTCAAGCAATATCTGTTAAGGAATTCCTAATTCATATGGTTGTTAGCTTTATTGAAATGAAACTTGTTTGACTTTCTATCGCAACCTGGAATCAATCAATTCCACTCTATCAGAATCCATGAATTTAAAGCCTCTCTTGTAGCGACACATAGACGCTCCATTATTACCAGAGCTTTGTTGCACTAGCAAGACTTAGAGAGCTCTTAATCTTGTCCTGATCCTCTCTTTTCATACTTCCTTTCCTCTGATCCTCTCCCCTTCTTACGTCTCCATTTCCTGTTTACTTGAGAAGTCAATTCTTTGCATCCAGCATATCATGAATCCATGACAGATTTCATTGTGCAGTGATTCTTGTGTCAAATAATCTAGAATGAATCGTCTTTGATGTCAACTGAAAAAGATAAGAATAACTTGATTGCAACCAAGCATACCCTCAGGACATAAAACTTTACTGTACGCCCTTCTTACGGAGAGACACTTGCGAAGAACACTGGTTTGAGGAACAATAAGTTGTGCTGTAAACTTCCTATTTAACACAAGCTGAACTGAAGTTGGTTCAAACAAACTTTCTAAAAAATGCGAAAGTAAGATTCATGTAACTTTGTTTAACACTACATGAGATTTATAGTTGGTTGTAGAGCAGTGGAAAGCAACGTTGAAGTCATTTTGTATAGAGTGTATCAGACACAAAATCTGGCAAGACTTCTGCAAGTTCCAGCAACATGACTTGCGTTCTAACCAAGTTCTACATGATGCTAGGTTTAGTCTTTTAGGTATTTAACCAGTGTCCATAGATTCTTTTTATCTCTGCTGCTGATTATGTTTAAGAGTTTGTTCTATAATAAGTTGTTCCCTATTTTCTATTGTTTAGGCTACAACTCCTACAAAATGTAATGCAGAGTGAAATGTTAAAGTGTGAATCCCCCTCCTGATTTGAAGCAAGCCCCAAAGCTCTTGCAGATGTTTTTGATGAACCTCACGCAAGAATAAAATTTGCTCGTGTTGTGCACGATCCATGATCCTAGGCCCCTTGAGATATAATAGATCACCTTCCCTAACAGCTTCAGCTTTTAGGGAAACTGCAGGTCAACATGTTGCTTGTTGCTAAAAGCTCTGTTGATTAGTGTGTTATTGTTGCAGGGTTTGTTGAACCTATAGATCCCTTTGTAGACTCTTTTCTGATGCTGTAAGTGTCCCCCATTTCCACTCTCCAAAAAATTTCAAAATGACAAGGGTCTCCTTATTGTTTTTGAGCCAGGTTCATCAGACCTTTATTTTTGTTGGCCCTTCCTATGCTTGTGTAGCAGCCTGTTGTCTTTCCGAAATGGGTTTCGTGAAATGATGCCGACTCAAATGAATCCTATAGCACGGATATCTGCCATGAAACTGAATTGTTAGGGAATTTGTTACGTTCAACTTTTGGGAGATTGTAATTTATTTGCAACT
The DNA here is from genome assembly GCA_003290165.1 of Berberis thunbergii. Classification (NCBI taxonomy): domain Eukaryota; kingdom Viridiplantae; phylum Streptophyta; class Magnoliopsida; order Ranunculales; family Berberidaceae; genus Berberis; species Berberis thunbergii. Next base: position 241,886 of record QNQO01007703.1, read on the forward strand.
TCTTCACTATCTTTAGTTTTTCACTATCAAATATTACTTTCTTTGGCAATAGAGCATAACATGATGTGCTTTAACAACTGATGTGCTCAAAGCTGAGCCTGAGCACTGAATGAACTTGAGAAGATTTTTTGTTTCTTCAGAGAGGAAGAGGTATTAAGGCAGCTTTTGGATACTTGTCAAGAAGTGGCTTGACTGATTAATCAAGTCGAGGACCACAGTATGTTTGGACTTGGGAATACTTTGGGGGCTTTCCCGTAGATCCGACCTTACATTTTGTACCCTTATTCTTGCACCAACCAATGAGAGAATTTGTTGAATCTTTCTCAGCTTGGCAGGAATTTTTATAAGCCATTGATCTTCTTCAATGTTCCTAAATGCATGTACAAGTTATGCAACTTTTCCTATACCTTGATTTATGGTAATCAACAATGTGCTCAGTGAAGTTAATTTCAGTTTCCTTTAGATCCTAAATGCAGTACGAGTGGGATCATGTGTATGCAAGGTATGCACATTGCATTTGCCACAGGTCCATGGCAGCACTCGAAACACAGCCTTTATGTACTGGTTTGAGTGCTTGGAACTAAAACAATCCAGGTTTTCAATACCATATAAGCCGGCAACATTAGCTTTTTAAGAATTGGTTATCTCTAATCCAAAAATATATATATATAGATTATCATGTCTGCTTCTTTATTCTTAGTTGTAACATTCAAACATGAATTGACTGATATTTGATGGTGGCTTAATTTCAGTGATTGACTCTATCAACAGGGATTGAAAACATAAAATATATAATTCCTGTGGGCTGCCACCAACCAATCTAAACCACTTTCATTAAGCTAAAGCACCACAATTAAGTGCCACTTACACATTCTATACCACTTTATTCTTCTTATTGTTACATAACACATCAAACAATCATTCTCAAATTCCGGATTCCTAATTATCATCTCTACCTATTAGTTTTCTTTATCAGATTCTTTGTTTCTCCATTAATGAGAACAAGGAATCAAATGGAAAGAATATGGACATTATGTTTGCCCTCTGGGTGGTAGGGTTATGGCATATTGTTCAGCATCAAGGACATTATGATATTCAAATCCTTTGTTTAAACTCAAAAAAACAAAAAATGCTCTCTCATTGCAACTCCTTCAGGAAAATGAACCTAGACATAATTTCCTACTAGTTGGATGGAAAAAAAAAGGTTTTTCCTTGTTTGATGGCGTCCGATGTACTATTTTCTTTGACTGCCTAGACATAATTTCCTATTAGTTGGATGGAAAAAAAAAGGTTTTTCCTTGTTTGATCGCGTCCGATGTACTATTTTCTTTGACTGGGCAAACTTGAATAGTTTGTATTTCATATTTTCAATGTGTTAATTATTAACTTTGAACATTTGTTTAAACAATGTGTTTCTTTCTAAGTAAACAACCAAACCTGGATCTGAAAAATCTTTACCTACCTCATTTATGAATATGAATATATTCATAAATAAAGCGGTAACCTGCAAGCACTTGATCAATGAAATGAATCAACTTGGTACCTGTAGTTGTCCATCACTCAGTGCTTTCCCAGGTGTGATTAACACCTATGCACAGATACTTTTCTTGCCTCAAAGTGCCTATCAATTAACCCCAGGAACATAATTTTTGGGAACATGGTTACAGATCCTCTAATCTAATAAAGAGAGGAAGCAAGATCCTTAAAGCATGTAAGAGTTTTGTCAGACCCTCCAATCTTTGCTTCACGTAGATAAACCCTCCAATCTACAAGGTTAACCAACACACAACCCAAGGCATAATAGGAGATGCAACTTTTGTCAGACCACCGACCATATGATATCATTTGCTACAAGTCTTAATAAATAAACTATTTGACATTGGCAAAAACATAAATAAATAAGCGATCAAAAAATTAAGAGTTAATTATTATCAACCTAATTGTGACCGGATTCTAAATTCGAGTTGCATGGAAATCATTGGCTTATAAATCACTCAACCATCATTGGAATGGACTAAAATCTTGTAGGTATGGTCTTACTTATGAAAAGAGTACAACACCAATAAGCAATGACAAATCACCACCAAGCTTAGCCTAAAAGAACTAATAACCCCAGCCAACAAGATTATTACGCTGCCACTTTCAGAACCACAAGGGAGACTTGACATGACTACAAAGTGCTTGAGCGCAATAATCTTAGTCTCCAAAGCCTATACGAAAGGCAGCGATATTCCTAAAATTCATGGAGTTCTCGTGTAATTTTTGCTTTGACATCACTTGTTTGCGCGGCATGCTGAAGGACACTAGCATACACAATCCATTTTTTTTAATCTCTTAACCCTTTTCTATGTCGCCAGCATGTTTCAAATCTTGAAACTGCAATTACATCTACCACAAGTCTATCACTGAGTTGGTACCCCCATTAGCTAAGGTTTCTATTTGATAAATGTTTCACTTCAAAATGTGTATGGGCATCGTTTTTAGGTGTATATAGATTTCATCTAGTAATAGCAAAAATAAAATCTAAGTTTATTCAAACAAAAGCCAAATCAAATCCATCTTGACATGTATTCTATATGTTTGTTAGTTAAATATCTTACTTATATTACTTTAATTCAGCAATAAGAGAGAAGGCGTGGGCACGTTCAACTCTGTAAACTCAGACCTCAAAACAAACCATAATTTACAAATCTATCTCTCTCTCTCTGTTCTTCTTCTTGACAGAATTCCCAGATGTGGGTCTCTCTTTCTGATCAAAATAGATCAACAATTATTCTTTTTCACTGAAGATTTCATCTGGGGTCTCTCCATTTTCATCAAATTTTATGTTCTTGAGCTCAAAATCAGGAAATTTGATCAGGGGTTTTACTGGGTTTATGTTCTCTTCTGTTCATGAATTCTATGGAAACTATTTTGGTTTTCCAAATTCATTTTTGTGAATCTTGAGCGTGATTTGATGTAAAGATTTGATCTGGGTTCTTGGGAAAATTTTTGTTTCTTGAAAGAATTATAGAAATTGGTTTGTAGTTTGGAAGAATGGCCGGAGAGAATTTGATTGAGCTCAAGTTCAGGCTTTCTGATGGGACTGATATTGGTCCTAACAAATACATTCCTACTACCACTGTGGGATCCCTAAAAGAAGTCATAGTTTCTCAATGGCCGCAGGGTCAGTGATCTTTACTTTATCTTGATCATTAATTTTTCTTATTAATTTTATGAATCATGGATCTCTGTGTGTTTGGGGTTCTTTGTTGTTGTCATGGATGTTTTGGGATTGAAATTAATGTTTATAGATCAATTTATTGGGAATTCATACTTCATAGCCTGTTAGCTAATTATGATCTATGGGTTACATCTCATGAATTTAAAAATATTTTTCATCTGGCCTATAATAGGAACAACCACCGATTAGTCATTTCTGAATGTCAAACCTGGGTCAGGCACTAGGTGTGCCTTCACCGTTTTATCGAGTTAAAGAAGTGTTGATCTGAAGTTGTAGTTGGCATCTTTATGTGTCTTCATAGGTGAATAAGGATTGAGAATCATACTAGGATGTTGTTAGTTAGTTCCCTTAAAGTTTCCATGTCCAGTAGGTAATTTGTACATGATGGTTTCTGGTCCTTAGGTCCATATAGTGATCGTTCATTATATTTTAAGTTGGTATATTAGATCAATTGGATTATGCTTTTATAGATGATTTACTGCTGCATTATTTGTTATGTCTAATTTATTGAGTAAAAATTGAAGTTTGCAAAGCGAGAATAAAACGTTAGATGAAGGTGATTTTCATTTTTTTGCCTTTGTTTAATGACTGCAAATATTGGTAACATTTTTCCCATCTCATTGTGTTTTGTGATGGAGCCCTTTTTCTAACACACAATAAACCTCTAATAACATTGTTTTTATTGTTGTTTCCGAACATCCAAACTTTTCAAGTACAAAGAAGTGGCCTATATGTCTTTTCCATCGCGTCTGCTTTTGTTGTCTCCTATCTATGCAGGCTATATCTTGTTTATCTTACAGACAATATTCTTGAATGGTTCTGTAGTTCCATGATGATATTTTGGTTTCCACTAACTTGGTTAAATTTTCTTACCTATTTCCTTTTTAATGGTAGACAAAGAGAAAGGCCCAAAGACAATAAATGATATAAAGCTTATTAATGCGGGAAAAATAATGGAGAATAGCAAGACCCTTGCTGAGTCCACTGTACTGGTTGGTGAACCTCCAGGAGTCACCACGATGCATGTTGTGGTGCAGCTCCCCTTATTGGACAAAAAAAAGGGTACGCGCCAAAGCATATTATATTCCATAATAAAATGCGCGCATTCGTATTTAAATACATTCTGGTGAAGTAGTCATTCAATATCTTGGTCTGATCCTATGCTATAATTAGCTGTTAGAAACATCACACGTTGTTGCCTATTTATTTTTGTCCAGTTTGGTTGAAAACACCATAAACTGATTTGCTTCCCTCTGAAATGACTTTCCTCTTTTGGGTGCTATGAAATTGCAGAAGACTGAATATTTTGTTGACACTGTTTTGATGGTAACTTTTAATTTGCGAGCTTTTCATATTTGTTTTTTGTAGTTATCTGGTATCCTCTAAACCAGGGCTCTGAACAAAATTAAAGCTCACTTTCCATCTAGTTTATAGACATGTCAATTTAGTTTATAGCTTACTTTATATATTTTGATTTCATGAAAGTTATGTAAGTAATTGATCTACAAAAGACTGTAAAGAAAAACTTGGGCGCCAACAGCTTTGGGGGAAAGGGGCTCGTTCCTAATAGCAAATGCATGGGTCATGGAAGATTATCGCTACTGAAAGTACCATATAGCATCTAGTGACATGCAGGATATGATCCCATATAAGGGTATCAAGTGAGATGGAGGATTTCTTCTGTTTCTTTCTTTGCAGGTGGAGGCCTTACTAAGAGTCTATGTTGTAACCAGCAAATTATGGCATTGATGTAACATGGTACTAGACTACTAGGTTTTATTGGATCCTCCTTCAAGTAGTTTATAGATAGATGGGAAAACTTTAACAAAAAAGTCGATTTATGTTTATGTTTACGAAGTTTTCCAAACTAGTAAGTGGCCTCAGCCTACTTTCCTTCCCATCCTATTTATGGTTTTGAGGACTTACACCTCTAAAATGTATCTAAGACTTGATGGAGGCAAGCAGTGTGAAAAGGCATAAGTCTCGACCTACGAGTTCACAAGGCTTATGCTTTGATACATCAACAGTCGAAATGCACATTCTTGCCTGTGGTTGTTTAAGATCCAAATGTGGAAGACAAAAAAGCAGCGGGGAGGAAGAAGAAGCAAAAGGGATAGGAAGAGAAATGGAGAAAGAACAAAGATGCCGACGTTTACTATTTATCTTCTACCAGGATGGAATTTGAAACCCGCCGCCAGAGATTGGAGATTCTTGAAAAAGATTTTCTGAAGATAAAAACAAATAAAGTAGAAGAGCAAAAACTTACTCTTGCTGAATAGAGAGGAACAAGAGTGAAGACAACTTCCTCCATATAATTAAATTTTATTTTTTTTTCAGAGAGGAAGGGAAAATGACAAACTATCTTGTTTTTATATCCCTTCTGCTGGCCATAGATAGTTCTCTTTTCATACATCCTTTCTGTTGGCTTATTTTAGTAAAACATGGGGTAAAAGGAACAACTCAGTTTTCATACTGACCCAGATTTCCTTCATTACTTCCGAATGATGATGACTATTATGATAACTCATAGATGGATCATATAGAAATGTTAAAGGTTAGGATGATGCCCAACTACCCAAACTAGATCCCTAACAAAATATTTTTTCTAATACTCACATTGTGTTTGCGACAGAGAAACAGATAGCTGACTCCCCTAAGAATGGATGCACGTGCGCTATCCTGTGAACTCACTGAGAAGACCATCAAACTCCAATAGTAATTTTTTTCCAGATAACAGTTAGCATGTTTCTGCTGATGGTGCATTTCAGGAGCAGATAGAATGGTATCAAGTGTGAAGCAGCTTCAGCGGAAGCTTGGTTGGTTCTGTTTGTTTGCACTATGTGAACTTTGTGGAGTTCTTGCTGTAGAACTTAGTGGTTTGATTTTTATGTTTGTGAAAGAGGAAATGAATTGAAAATGCAAATCATAGATTGAATAGTTGAAAATATTTTTCTCATCCATGGATTAGAGAAAAAATGGTATAAGTTGTCAGTCGATTTTCACTTTTTGATGAATTTACAGAAAAAATTAAATAAATTTTGATCACATTTCTTTATGCAACTTTCAAGCACTTGTACCATTCTTGTTATTACATTTGAACAGGGGGGCTATTGTCAACAATTATGTGTTGCCTCATGTCAAACTATTGTAAGATTACGAGGGAATGTAAATCTCAATATATGTTATACGCTACCAGCATGTGATACCTTGCAAAACCTGTTAAGCTCGATCTCTTGAAAGGCAAAAACAAATCTAACAGAGTCATAAATTATCAATTGAGAAGCCACAAATGAAGATGTTTCCAGATCACCAAATACCCTGAGATGTGCAGATGCAAGAGAAATTGAATGGAACATTCATTTCCATTCAGAAACAACTGTAATAGTCAAGAAGGCAAGGGCAAAAAAATATGAATAACATTGCATCGCAGAACTCTTTGATCTTCATACACTAAATAGTTGATGAACAAATGTAATTACTATACAGCACGGAGAATTACACACCCATGTATAAACAGGTGAATGTGCTACAGGGTTCCTAATCCTATATTGTATCATCTAATTACTGACCACATTAACGGGAGACTTGGTTATATACATAAAAGGAGTTTGCCTCAGCTTGGATACCCTTGACCAAGCATTATGATCCTCCTATATACAGTCGCGCAGAAGGTCATCAGTATTCTAACCTAGTAGAAAAAATAGTCAGCCCGTGGATTCTTACGGTCGGTATGGTGGGTAATATCTTGAACTTGCAGATAACAGGTATAACTTTTTCTTTTATCTATGTGGCTAAGAAGGATCTATGTTGGCTGGCATAGAGTTAGACAATTGCAACATCTTCTTGGGCTCTCTGGCATTCTTGACTGTCATCACTAGTTTTTGTCTCTCTCCTTCTACCTCTGCGAACTGGAGGCTTAGTTGAGAGTACCGATCATGCATTTCCTTCAACTCAGACTCCACCGTTGTGTATCTTTCCTTTAATGCCAACATATCTCGGATCAACTCATTAATGTCTCTGAAGCTCTGGAACACTGCCTCCTCGTCGGGGTGTTGTTTCAGGAATGAACTGAACCAGCAGAACAAATAATATACTTTAATTCTTTCTCTATGGAAAATATGTAAAAGAAAGAACTGTTCTTGTTGCTTGCTAGTGATAGGCAGTTGAAAGCTTGAAATTTCCTTATGTGGGCAACATATTTTTATTTAGCAACTCAGAAGCATGGACATAGGATTTTACATATTGGCCTACAAGTACTTTCCATAAGTTCAATGGGACATTAGATACTGGGGCAGGTCACACCTGATGGATACCCCCTATTAACTTGTTGGGGACTCCTTGCATGCAAACATGAATGTGGGTGGGGAAAAAAACACTATTTTGCATTTTGGTCGTCATCCAAAAGTTGGCGCTGTTCTTAGGTGCTTCTACTATGCCCAAGTAAGAATTAGGAAAGACCTACCTTTGAAAATAGACATTTGACCTTTTCTTTCCTTGTAGCGCTTCTGCAAGCTCAATTTCCAGTGCAAGCACCCTTTCTAGTGCGTTTCCACTGCTTGAGAACTCGTTAAATAAAGGGAAGATGCTTCCAAGTTGTTCATTTGCCTGAGAAAAAAACAAGAACAAGCAAATCAAAATTTGACTTATGACTTCCTAATTTGTTGTGTATATGCAGACAGTCATCAACTTCTCACAACTACTAGGATCAACTCATATGCATACTTATGAACCTTATGTAATTCCATAAATTGTCTTTGTAGACCATGAAGAGCTGACTCAAAATACTTTGCATCTTGTGGAAGTGAAACCAAATTCTCATTTTTCATCTTTTCCAACTGCAAGTACACAACTATTCATCAATATCATCTAAAGAAAATAAACTGCATTGACGACTTCAATAAATAAAATAAAATAAAAAGTCTTCAATAATAGCATATACCTCTTCATGAAAGCGGTCCATGCTAGACCTTAAGTTTTTGGCATTACAATTGTTATCCATGTGAGCCAACTGTTTCAGATCCTTTTCATCTGTATTTTGTCTTTGAACTCCCAACTCAGGTTTACCATCCTTTCATAGTTACATACACAAGTTAGAGAATGATACCTGAAGTCTTAAATAAAAGATCAATTAAATTTGTAGATGTTAGCAGAGTACTGATACTGATAACATGTAAATTATCAGGTTGACATTCTGTTACAAAACTCTCGTATCATTTTTTTATCATTTTCAATTTTCTAACACTGCCAAATAACACTTGCATCGAGGTCTACGAGATACCTGTTGAATTTACAATAATGATTTCCAACGTAGTGTAGAGATACATCTTTGAGTCAGATCTTCATGTGATTTAGCCAAAAGAGACTCCAAGTATTTCAAGACTCCAACTCATCGCAATTTGCTTCTAGTTTTTGCTAGTTCTATAAATCCTAACATAAATGCCATCTTTGGGCATCTAAAAGTTCTTCATTCTTCCTAGTTAATTGTACTCTATTTTTAGCTTGCGAATATTAAATTTGCCTTCTTTATTGGAATATATGAAGGGAAAGCTAGTCTTGTTGGGAGGGTTTGGCAGTGAAGTTTAAGTTTTATTCTTTCTTGCCTGCTTTAGTTGGTATATTGCAATTCCTATTGAGACTAAACGTCACTCCCTTTGTCAATAGGCTTTGAGTCCTGTGACCACTTGACAATTGATAGATTTTCCTATACTAATAGCTTAAACTTTTAGAGATGGTAATTTAACATGGTATGAGAACATTGGTCCTGAGAGGTTGTAGGATTGATTCTTGCCGTGCTGAGGCATTTATTTTACGAGTTCCTATTTCTCCTATTTTGAGTCTTCCAGTGGTCCCTCCACTACTCTTCTTCCTTTGATGCTCCTTGATCCTCCTCCTTTGTAAGTTTATGCTTTTATAGGCCTTCAAACCAACATTGCCATCATGCTCTACTTGATTCTCTCCCCACTGAGGCGTTTATAGTCATGGTTTTCCTATTTTGAGTCTTCTAGAGGTTCCTTACACTCTTCTCTGTATGATGCTTGTTGATCCTCCTCCTTTTTAAGTATATACTTATATATGCCTTCGACACCAGCCCTGCCAATCACACTCTACACCACCAGAGTCATCATCCTTTACTAAAGTATATTGACCCCTATGCCTTTAGCTAATGTTCTTTCAAAGATTCCTTGATTCTGCTCCGTCCAAACTGTCATAACATATAGCGTAAGGAAAGAGTTTCCAAAATAACTGCCCTGCTCTATTAAGGTTTGGGTACCTTTTCGCGACCACCACACCTCTGCAATGAACCCCGGCACGGCCCAAGGAATACAGAATTTTGGCTAGAAAAAATTCTGACCCTTGAGGATGATGGACAATTGAGAAGTGAGAGCTACTCACACATGATGGCTAGTCTTTAGGCTTATTTAGGCCCCCACACTGAAAAGGTGCAATTGTTGAAACCGCACAAGGCTCTTGATTACAAAAAGACCCTAAAATTAAAATAATTTCTTTATTATTGTTGTTTTACGATTCTTGTTATGGACTTTCCCCTCTTGGACAGCTCGGGCTTTTAGGAGAGTTGGTTAGTTCATAACAATTGGTATCAGAGCCAAACCTCACATGCAAGGTTCGCATCCCGGCAGGGGCGACCTATAGGCTGGATTAAAATAATTTAGCATTATGTATGAGCATAGTGCTGAGTTGTTGAATACTGGTAGCTGAGAGAAGGCTCACTGGGCCAGTGTCGATAGAGTGGGCCGACGTCCTTGAAAACGTGGGGCAATGTTACGATTCTTGTTATGGACCTTCCCCTCTTGGATAGCTTGGGCTTTTGGGAGAGTTGGTTGGTTCATAACATGTTGTTATTATTATTATTAATATTATTATTATTATTATTATTTCACTAAGGGTGTTTGACATTTTAATTGTTAAGAAAAAATCAGAAGACCTCTGCCCCATAAGAATTATGCTGGGCATTAGAATTATGCTGGGCATTTAGGATCATAGATAAACACAGGGGTCTCCTACGATGCTTTAGTTGCAGCAAGTGCCAATAGGCCAGATCTCACAATAAACTCAGATTACCTCCACAATGAATAAAGACAATTTAAACGCCACTTAATATCTAAACCTTGACTAAAATCCCATCTGCCAACTATTCAAGAGCAAGAAAAACAGGTATAGCATGATTCAAAAAGAAAGATTTTACCTGTATGGGACCTAGATATGCATCTTGTTCTTCACAGGACCCCGGAAAACTAGAACTACGCTCTCTCTCCACTGAAGAAGTAGGAGGGCGTTCCAAACTTTTGAATCGATCTTTTAATGAGTCAAGTTCAACTGAAACTTTCATCTTCTCGTCAAGGCATTCTTGCAAGGAAGCTTCAAGCTTTTGTTTTTCTTCTTTGCAACAATCCAGACTTATCAACGAGCATTCTAGTTCAGCTTTCAATTCATCAGAAGCCCGCTTGTCAGCAAGTAGTGTCTGTAGCTCACTTTCCAACTCTAAGGTCTTCAGAGAAAGCTCCTCATTTCTCTTTATAAGAGACACCTCACTTTTCTTCAAACTTTCAACTTCATTTAGGGCATCTTGCAACTTTAACAATATTTCTTCTCCGTGCTTCTTAGAAATAAAAAGCTGGTTCTTTAGCTCTTGCAACTTAGTTTCACACTGCTCTCTTACAAAAGCCATGCGTAAGGACTCCTGCGTAGAATTAAACGATGATACAAATTCCGTCTTTTCACGAGCTTGAAGACATTCACTCTCAGCCTTGTCTTTGAGCCCTTTTAAATGGTCAGAGAGGTTCTTGAACTCCTCTGTTTTTGATATTTGGTCGGAAAGCTTCTGATTAAGCTGATTCTTTTCTGTCCGCAGCATCACCAGCTCATTATCATATTCCTCCAGCAATGCTACTACTAGGTCATGTTGTTCTTCAAATTTGGCTCTAAGCACTATAACTATGATTTCTAATTCATTGTTCGAGGACCTTATATTATAAATTGCTTCTTCAGAACTCAGTAACATATGCTTCAATCTTTCCAATTCAAGCTCATATTGGTGTTTGTCCAGAATACTTCTTTTTGCCACAATAGCTTCTTTGGCCTTGTAGTTCTCAAGTTCAGATAACATAAAATGGTTTTTGTCCAAAATAGCAATCCTCTCGGCAGTAGTAGCTTCTAACTCCGACCTCAATGTATTAAGAACGGTCAATGATCTCGCATTTTCTTCAACATATTGCGCTTCAGTAGAAAGGCAGCCATTAAGTGTGGTTAATAAATCAAGATGCTTCAAATGGAGTTCCCTGTAACACCTATCTAGAGATTCAAGTTGCTGAACAAGCTCCTTTATTCTGGAATGAAACTCACTTCTCATGCAAGTGAGTTCAACATCAGTAGCTAAGAAACGCTCCTCTATGGCTGCAAAATAGGTTTCCAAATGCATACATTGAACTTGAAATAGTGAAGCATTTTCTTCAGCTTTTCTCCTGCTTTCCTCACTTTGCGCTAGAAGAGAACACAGTGTTGATTTCTCCAACTGTAGATCTGATACCAGCTGCTTGAGATGGATAACTTCAGCTTTCTCCAAGTCACAAGAACTCAGCTGATTGTCTTTCATATTTAATTCAGACATGAGAACAGTAATTTTGTGCTCCAGGTTTTCTTTGAAGCTTCTCTCAGACAGCAATTCATTATCTGAACTCCTCAAAATTTCCTTCAAACTGTTAAGCTCACTTTGCAAATTGACAACCATCTCATTGCTAGCCTGTAACGACATCATCAAATCTTGGTTTTGCCTTGAAGAATCAGCAACAATCAACTTGGTCTTTTCAAGTTCTTCGTTGATACTCTCCAAGACTATGATCTTTTGAGCAAGATCCTTATTCTCCGAAGTAACTTGTTGCAGCTGAACTTCAGAAACTGCTAGCTTTGAGGAAATCTCCATGAACTGCTCTGCATGCCTTTCTTCAGCTTCTAGGCAGCTCTTTAGTTTGTTAGCAACATTGTCAATTCCTAGCTGGAGTTTGACTGCAAGGGCATTTGTAGCATCTAGTCTATTCGCCATAGCTTTTACATCAGATTCATACTTTTGTTTCATCAATGAGATTTCTGATTTTGTGCTACTTAATGATCTTTGAGCAATATGCCTTTGTTCATCTGTGTCCTCCTTCTCTTCAGTCAGACAAAGAACCATTTCATGTGCTTCTTTATGCAGATCTTGAATCTGCAAAATTGTACTCGCAAAGTCTACCTTTTCTAATTCCTGCTGCGAAGGTTTAGCCGGAATGGATGGTTCATCGACTTGGTTATGATAAGTACTCATGGTTGATCTGATATCCCACAACTGATCTTGTAGCAAATGGAGTGCTTGCTCCAGATTTCTCTTAACTGAGGACTGGTGACCAAAATCTGCTTTTATGGTAGCTAATTCTTCATGAAGAGAACTAACGTCATTCTGCAGACTGCATTTTGTTGAAGTTTCCTCATTTAATAAACTCACCAATAAGGTTTTCTCTGCTGTGCAATCTTCATATCTGGCCTTGTAATTTTCACATTCCACTATCACCTTCTCACATTCTGTAACTTTTTGAGTTAGAAAACTATTTTCATTGGACATGCCTTGACATTTCTCTCGCAGCATCTGATTTTGTAAATTCAATTCTTCGCACTTGATGCCACAATTCACCTTATACACTTCCAGTCTGTTCACATTCTCCAGAGCAGTCTGCAGCTTAAGCATCAGCAATTTGTTTGACTCGGTTGAATGCGCTAGCTGACGTTCGAGTTCAATCATCTTCTCCTCCATGAGCTTGATGCCATTGTTAGCCTCATGCAAAATTCCTTGTAAGACCTCCGAGAATACATTCAAACTCAAGTTTTCTAAATGGATTTCTCCGAGTTCAGATTCAGTCTTTTCATAACATTCTTCATGCAAATGGAGAGATCTTTTTAAGTCCTCTATATGAAGCTTTTCATCCAGGAGTTTTTGTTTTAGCTCTGCATTCTGGTTCTGGCAATGCTGGAGTTCAACTGCATCAGATGCAAAAGAACCAGCTTTGGAGTTGAAATCCTGAGCATCCAAATCTCTTTGAGTATTCACAATTGGATCAGCATCTACTTCCACATCCTTTCCCTCGATAACTTTCTCAAGTGAAAATACATCTGAGACCAGTATTTGCTCCATTCTCTGAGAAACGTCAAGTTCTGCTTGATATCCTCGAGCCTTTGTCCTTTGCTGTTTCCGAAGAAATGACGCAGTGTGCTTATGCAAACATGAGACAACCGAAGCTTCTGAATTCTCTTCCAGGTGCTCCACGAAACAAGACTGTGAAGTGTCCGCGAAAGCTTGCCTGATTAGATTCTCATTTGTCTTGAACATTGATAGAACCTGAAAAGAGAGCAACTCCAGATCCTTTTGTAGCTGATCCACTGCAATAGAATAATTCCATCGGGCCCTTTTAAGTGCTGTTTCTGAGTTTATAGCCCTCTTCTCAAGCTCCTTGTTGTGAGCCTCCAACAGAAGCCGGTCCTCTGAAAACCTTAACAGTTGGTCATTTATGTCTTCATGCATCTTTTCCATCTGGGAGTTACAAGAGGTAATCGTGGACAGGCAAGTGGAATGCTCATTTCTGAGGCTCTGCAAATCTCCAAGCATCTGCTTTTGATTTTCTTCGAGCTCTTGAATGAGCGCTTCATAGTAGCACTCCATCTGGTCCATTTTTCTCATGAGACTATCTCGTTCAACATTAGACTCTTTCAACTCTCTTTGAAGTTTAGAAAGTTTTCCTTCCAAAGCCAGCATTGCATCAACAGGATCAGGCTCCTGGTAACCGTGCTTGCATAAACAGTGAAAGATACCTTCATGGTGACACTGGCCTGCATCAGTAACCCCCAACTCATCTCTTGAAATCATTTGTTCAGGTCCCATCGCCTCTATCTTCGTCAGGTCTGCTTGTTCTGCCAATATTACATTTGGGGGAAAAGTTACTTCTGCTGTTTTTTGCTTAAAATCTTTCAGAACTAGTTGCAGTGCCTCTAGTTCTGGTTGAAGGAAACCAAATTCCGTTTCACCATCTTTTAGACATGCCTTGTATTGGATCTCATGAACTTTGTCTTCCACAGTCACAAGACATTGAAGCCATCCCATCTGTAGATTTTGGAATAAGTGTACCTGACTTTCAGTATTATTTTCCTGGCCAGTTAAAAGGGGGCATCTAGAATGTTTAAGCTCTTCAAAGTCAGCTTTCAACTTTGAACACTCTGATTTCAGCACAGAAACTTCTTTTCCCAGCTCTCCTCCAGATGCAATCTCTTTAGCAAGTAGCTGAGTGAACTTCTCTGTTTCAGCCCCTAATTCATCTGCATTGCTCTGTAATGAGCTAATTTCTAGCTTGAGTTCTGAAATAGAAGATTCTGCCACCTCCAAGCTTCCTCTCAGTCTGCTATTCTCTTCATAAGCAGTTGCCAAATCATTATCCATTGAGTAGTCTGAACTCCACCCATGGACCCACTCATTACTTCCATGAGCCACAAGTCGATGGTCAGAGGGGTCCCCTTTTTCAGGATGAGGGCTTTGACTGAGGGGAGTTCCACCTAAATCACCAGATATTGTGCTCTTCTGGCTGTCGATTTCATGTGTATTCGAATCATTCCTTTCTGCATATAAACTTTCTGAAGTGTTCGAGGAATCATCAATCCCAACAGATGACTCTGCACAGTCTTCATTTAGGTCCCCTCTTCAACAAGTGAAGGAAGTTCTGGATATTCTGTTTTGAATCTAACTTTTGAACGGGCCTGGGTACAGATAAATAGAAAGACATTATCTCAATATCATTTGGAGAATGAATCACCATATCATCTTGATTATAGTAACAGACATTGTGATAAAAGCATAAAGACAATAGTAAACTAGAATCTGTTTCCAATGGCTGATGAATTGAAGCCAGCCCTATTATTAACAGGCAATTTAAAAAAAAAAAATGAAAGAAAGATATTTCCAATTTTTTTTTTTTTATTTGTTTATTTTTTTTAAAGGATGAGCAATGCCAATAATGAACCTCAAGGAGTAGTCTTAATATCAACCAACTGTATGTTGAGCAACTGCATATATATAAATTCTCATTCATATTTTAATGAGACACTCTTCAATATGGAATTATGAATGACCGTCACACCAGTACAGAGACGCAGATAATCTGAGAATAACCTATGCAGGGGGAACGCAGTCACGTTTGCATGGCAGAATGATTTCAATCATAGTCTACCACAGAATTTTAGCTCAACGCTAATCATGATGCTTTGACTTTTCTATGAAGATACCATTTTTGTTTCTAGTCAGAAGACCATCTTCTAGAGAACTATATACCAATGTTTAAAGTAATAAGAGACATCATTCCGATGACCCATGAATTCAAGAGCATGTAGCTGTCTATTGCAGATGCAAGACATTATCTGCCTTAGTGAATGCCCACTTCGTATTGGCTTAGAGCATCCATAGAAAGTCCTTAGTATTAAAAATAAAATGTTTGCCCCTCAGTCGAGAAGATATAGACACTCCAATACACCCTTCAGATGGGCATACGCCCATAAGATGGATGTGGGAGTTTTCTTATTTTATTAGAGCCGTTCTACCTGTCGAGGGAGTGGGCGAGGAAAACATCGAGGGAGGGAGAGAGGGAGGGAGCCGTCCATCCCCCTCGGGATGTGCGCCGTCATTTTTCATGCCCGCATCCCGAGGGGGACTCTCTCCCTCGCTGTTTTCCTTGCCCACTTCCTCGACATTTAGAATTTTCGATTTTATTAACACGTGTGCGACACACTATGTTGTACAGAGCACACTATGTTGCATGGAACTGAAGGGGTTCCAATGCGTAATTGCTTTTGGAACCCCTCTAGGTTCCTTTGTAGTCTTTATCCACACTGATGATGGGCAAAGATACTCTTGAGTTTAAGGAAATGTAGGGCTTGAGCCCCCATGCAGAGGGACCTATGGCAGCGAATGATCAAATGAGCTTGGTAGAATGCAAGATCATGCAAGTATGTGATCAAGCAGGATTGCAGAAGTACGAACAAACACAGAGATGAAAGATGGGAATGGAAATAATGATTCAAAGATTTTGCTTGAGAAAGCGAAGGGGAGCTCCTGCTTGTCTCAAGTGATATGATTAATAGATTTCGAATGCTTGCATGATATGAAGCCCAACTAGAGAATGGTTTGAGCATATATTCACCCCATGGTTCCCTCACAGGCAGTACTGCTTTCACTATTAGAATAGGTACCATTAAAATTATAATTTCTGAGAAAGTTGGAGAGCCTTGAGTGATGTGAGGCCTGAGCCTGAACTCAAGAAGAATACAACTTTCCTATGAATGCAACGTACGCTTAATTCCAATGATAATACATTCATTACCACTAAAGACAAGCTTGGTAACTAGTAGGACATGGTTTCGAAAAGAGGTAACAAGGTCAAATTAGGAAATCTCCACAAGATGGTAACTAACAAACGCGTGGATGGGGCAGTTAATTAGCGATGAATCTGACACTTCATGGCACATGAGCTTTGGCATGTGAATTAAATAATCATGTTAAAAGATGTTAAAACACGTACATTATAAATATCGTATTTAGGTGAGCTTAGTATGGTGACCTTCAAGTTTGCAAAGACCTTACATGATAGTGTGCAGTCTTGTTGTATGGGAGATCAAGTCAAAATCAAAAGCTCTTTACTTAGTTTGGGACCTTTCGGGTGTACTTTGTAAGACAAAAATCTAAGGGTGTGTTTGGTTGCATGGAATCCCATGACATGGAAATTCATGAGTGGACCACTATATTTTAGGCTAATTTGAGGTATCACTCTGATAGGCTTTCAATTTACCAGACCTGAGGCAGGCATAGGCAAGGACAGCTGTGAGCAAGACAGTGGATCAATGAACCAGGAATCGGTCCAGGAACCAAACTATGGATCATTCAGATTAGGGACCATGCTATGCGAAGGATCAATAAGCTGCCAGAGCATCAGGAAGTTAGTATGCTTGTTACTAATAGTCAGTTAGTGCTCTGTCAATAATTCTGTTAGTGTTCTGTGAGAATCAGCAAGTGGCAAGAAGATGTTATCATGTGGCATTAACAAGTGAATTAGCAAGATACATCAAGTTGTTAGGATTTTGTTAGTGAGTTGCATTAGCTAGCTCTCTGTATTAGATGCAAGTGGTTGTAACAAGTGGTTATGTATTAGCTGGACAGTAGGTACAAATGCTATATAAAGAGAGTTGTAAGAAGAAGGGAGGATGCATTCAGATTGTAAATCAGTTGTACAATGAGCATTACTTTGTGGAGAGTTTAGGCTTCTCGAAATGCCTATAAACAAATTTCAATAAAGCTTTCATTCATTCTTCAATCATCTGAGTTATTTTCTTCCTGTTCTTATTTGTTTAATCTGCAGTTCATATCAAATTGGTATCAGAGCAGTTGATCCGGGATGACAAGAAAATCAACAATTCAGTTTGGAACAGCCAATTTCGCAACCATAATCGAAATGATAAAACGGGATAATGATTCAATCAGGCAAGGATTACATTCCATTGCACAGAAACTAGAACAGTTGGAGAAATTATTTCAAAGAACCTCATGAATGGCCTCTTCATCGGAGCAATCCAAGGAGGCGGAAGGTGTGAGTTTGGGGGCAGAAAATTTCATTGGTAGAAGACAGGAGAGGGGGAGAAAACTTCATTGCTTTTGCATCTAAACAGTCAAGAGAGTTGGAAGGGGATACACCTCTTGCAATTCATAAAAGGGATCTTCTGGTAAAAGAAATGAAGTGAACAAGGGCAAAGGGTTTCACACCGATATGGCAAAAGCACGTCTGTCTTGTAACGATCAGAGGGACTGGCCAACATTTCCCCAAGTGGATGGGAAAGATGCCATTAATAAACAAGATGAATCAGAGTACTTCAGTATCTTCAAGTCTATGCCTGTTTTCCTTCCTCCGAATATTTTGTCGAAATTCTACAATAGGTTCTGTAAGCAGCAACTTTGGTCTCATTTCCATTACATGCTACCATTCTCGGCGGATCATGGTGGGCGGTTTGATAGGTCTCTTTGGGAGGCATATGTATCTGTAAACAAATTTTATCTCACAAAAGGTGATTTTGAAAATGTTTAATGACTAAGCTTTTGTGGGAATTTTGAAAAGCTTTTATACCTAATGAATAATGACAACCTGAAAACCCTTATTGTGCATCAATTTGGTTCGGAAAAGGGAGCAATGATGATATATAGGATTGGATGGTACCTATTGAGAATGCTCTCCAAGCTTCTGAATTACTTCTCAAGGGAATCATTTCTCCTTTCCTTCTATAGATAAGATGTAATGCACTTCAATACAAATAATAAGGAGAGTTTTTATATTGTTTCTTCCAGCTTCAGTGGATGTATATTCAATTCCAACATCACATTTGTTACTTTAGGCTTTGACGATATTTTAGGAGGAGAATATGTCAGGGTTTGAATAGCACAATCTGGTTTGTTTAGCCGATAGACAAAACCAAGCACTACCCGCAATCTGGTTTTCTTAAGCCAATAAATAAAACCAAACACTGCCTTATTTAACTACCAATCGGATGCTGCCTTATATATAAGCCAATTTTCTCATTGAGCAAAATAATATAACAAACAAACCTTATTTGTGTGGTCCATAGACATCTCTGTGGAAACTAACTTTTCACCTGATCCATTATGAGTGATAGTAGGGTTGTTGTTTGTCAGTAACCCTCCTCGAAGCTCCCTCTGCTGCTCAAATTCTCTGAAGGAAAACATCAGAGAATAAATGTTGGTGGAAACGCCAATGCATGAGAGTCATCAAAGGTTTTCAAAGAAGTACCTGAACCCAGTTTTAGAAGTGAGCAGCTGAACAGTAACCTGGCATTTAATAAATAGGAAATACAAGATCAGATAAATGGACCTCAAGAAACTTACAAAAACTAACAATAGCCAACACTTCCTAGGATAGAAACACTACAAGATCAAAGTAAGGATGGAAGGCAGAAATAAAGTTTCATTAATTAGAGTTACAACATCTTTTTTAAGTAGAGTCAAGTAACGGGTTATGATTAACTGGAAGTATTTTCTAAAGGTAAAAAAGTTGCGGAAAAAAACTTTAGAATAATGAGCAGAGATGCTATCCTCACATGTAGAACAGTTCCGAAATTGCACCCATGAAGAGGAAGTGCAACAGTAGAAGGCTTTGATGCATATGCAAAATCAGCAAGGTTGATGGTGGCCTCACCAAGGAGGCTAGACCGCGAAGAACCCTGGTGTAATGAAAAAAACTAATTCAAAATGTCGAATGAGAAAATTAAGCTGCTGATATAAAATAAGAAAATAAAATAAAATGTTGTAATACCATTGATACTACAAGCTTATAAGGTTTTTCATCATATTGTCTGGTTTTCATGTCTTGAAGAAGCCTTGTTGTCTCATAAATAGGATCGGCCCATTTGCAAGTTCCATTTCTAACATTCGATTTGCCCGTTTTGGCTGTTGCCTTTCCAGAATCAACAGGAATGAAAGAAATAAACAATTTATCCCATCCAGTTTGGGGAATCTGTTACAAACAATAATAAGCTCAATCATATCGTTGCAACATGGAGGAAGAATGGTCCCTATAGCGACAGTAAAACAATTTTGGAATATTTTACCACAAGATCAATATTTAAACAAGAATTAACATAAGCTAAATAATAGAGCGATGTCATAAGATGGCCAATGAAACATACAATCCTGCATCCATAAGCTGGACTAGATTAAAAATTAATCAACTGATCATCTTCAACCAAATGATATTTCAAGCACTCAACAATATCCAACAATGTTCTAGATCATAAAATTAATAGTCTCACTCATCAATGCTTCAAATTTCAAAGCCTATTTGTTTAAGAACACTTGGACTGAAAGCTGATAGTGAAAAAAACGATTCAATGGAAGTTATTGAACATAGACTATAGTAAGTCATATTCAACACCTAGATGAATGATTCAATAGATAAAGCTTGATCACTTAGAGAACTACCTAAATTTTGCGTTTGCCCTTGAATGGAGGTCTTTTTTCCTACAAAGCATTTTCCTATCAATTGGAAGGCTCTAATGCACCGACTCTCCGAAAAACCCCCGTATCAAGTGTCAAATACGTGTCGGACAAGGACATGCGCCCGACACGTATTTGATACGTGGTCAACGGTCAAAATTCGTTGACTAGCACTGACTCGTCTTGGACACGGTCAAGACACAATCCAGACACGTGGGTGCAAATAACATCCATTTTATTCTCTTCGATCGATCAATTCGATCCTAATTTGGGGAATTTCAAACCCAAGAAAATTTCAGAGAGAATCAGATAAAAGAGGGCTAAGAGGTTCGATCAACCGATGAGGACATCATCGAGCCGCAGGGATCGAACCAGAGACAGTCTGAGAGATCGAGGGTGTTTGGTTGTTTGCTGGACAGAGCTAGAGAGAGAGAGATTGAGGGTGTTTGCTGGACAAAGCTAGAGAGAGAGGGAGCTTGCAGGAAGGAGACTATGTCGTTCTTAGCAGATACCTTTTTTTTTTTTTTGATTCATCTCAATCCAGTGTGAGAGAGATCTATGCTTCATTCTCTTCTCTGACATTGAAATCTCTCCTCTTTGTTGGTTTAAAAAGTGAAGTCATTTCAATATCCTTGCCTTAATTTGTTTCTTCAGAAAGTTGATGCTCTTTTGAGTTTGTGTTTACCTTGTAATTGTCTTTTGAGAAGAATAGTGAGTATCATTGTTGTTGCTTTAGCGGTACAGTTATACTTAGAAAGAACATATAACTAGTTAGCATTGTTTGCTGCAAATATTGATGCTACACTTGAATGAAGGGAATGTGACAATTGATCCGCCTAGTTAATGAAGAAAATCAAGAGATATAGCCGCTTAGCTGGTGAGTTAATGAAATTATCAATTTACATTTTACATTATCAAATTAATGAAATTATGTTGCTCATGCTTTATGAGTATGACTTGAGCTTGACTTTATGATGCATTTGAAATTTTGAATGAATGAATATTTTATTGATATGTTTGGATTATTCAATATTATTATTTATGATTTTATGTTCATATGAGTTACAAAAAAAATATATTAAAAAATAAGTTTGATCGTGTCGCCGAGTCCTATTTTTTTAAAAAACTGTCGGGTCGCCGTGTCGTAACCGTGTCCGACATGCATATCCGAGTTCGTGCATCATTGCTGGAAGGCTACAGAGGTGTCACCCAAATAAAGCATTGGTTACATTAAAAAGATATAGCATTTACATGGTAAACAATATCTAAAGTACGAGAGTCTACCGAAAAAACAATTCTACAAGATAAAACATCCATGTAGCAACATGAAATGTATAAAACATTTAAGCTTACATGTGTAGCATGGAATTGCAACCGGAAAACAACTTTAACTTTTGTCTTCTCGAGCTTCCACTTAGCGATTCTCGACATTGTGATTATATAATCAACGGGTGGCAACAGACCATCAGTTCTTCACCTGCCACTGAATGAGTATCAACACATTATCTCATAGAAAATGCTAAGAAAACTGAATTACCGGGAAATCAAATATTTATTTGAAAATGATCAACATATAAGGTTCTAATAGAACAAAAACCAGAGTTAGACAAATGTCCTTTTGAGCTCAACATGAGTCATAATACACCATGTAAGAACCTAAATTTCCCAAGTTCCACAAGTTGGAATAAATGGTTCAGAAACACGCGTAAGTTATAAATTTTTGTGCAGAAATGTTTTTTTCACATCAAACCTCAACTTCATACAGAAAACTAATTGCCTAAGAGAATATTGCGGAAAGTATTGTACTACAAATCATGACCTAGAAAATATTGTTGTAACAACACGACAACAATTAAGTGCCGCACTTCTCATTCATCAGTGAATACAACAACCTTTATAGGTTTTGACCAAGTCTATCTTCACTCCAATCGTAGAAATGGTCTCAAAGCACTTGTCACTGAAAATATTGCATACAGATTGTTTGGAGAGAACCACGGTCCTCTATCTGATGTCTAACAAGTTGTTTGACTAACAACTAGCTGTTTACAGATAATATGTTGTGAGTGGAACTTACTGGGCCAATAGCCAGAGTCTAGATAGTGACATCCATCTTAAGTATTGTTGTGCATGCCTTAAATTCATGTTGATCATCCCTTACTCAGTTTGTTAATGGATATTTGACCCAGTCCACAATTTTTGTAACCCAGTATATTATCGAAGGTCTATCTTCATTTGGAAGCGAGAGAAAGAACTTGGGTTTAACTCTGAAGCTCAAACACAAGGGTGTATCAGTGTTTAAGGAGGGCTCAAGATAGAGAGAGACGTTTTTATCTGGAACACAAGTCAATCTTGACTGAACCAAGTAAATCTATGTATTCAGTGGTGTGCTGTGATATGTTTGTCTTCCTTTTAGTTCAACTACTATTATCATATTTCCTGTAACAAGTACTATAGTCGTATGTGAAAACCTCTATGTAGACCAGTGTAATCAAGGCAACCGCCTAGGAGTGCCTCAAGGCGTTTTTACAGAATTCCGCCTCAAAATGAGACGGTGCGGTGAAATGAAGCGTCCGCCTTGGACCGCCTCAGCCCAAAAATGGCTACAGTCAGCCCATTTGCAGTCCAATTGTAGCAAAAAGAGGTTGCAACACACACACACTCTATAATAAGGTTTTATGTTTCTTGATGCAATATTTGATAAATTTGATAAAAACAAGATAAAACATTTTTAAATGTTGATAAATTTGTTACTTTTTTTTGAAGAAAACATATCATGTTTTGATCAGTCTATGATCAACATCAATTTTGATTTTTTTTAGCATAGTTCAATGATTTTTATGCTTTTGGAATACCAATAGTGATCATACTTGTGGATTTTTACCAACCATTCTAACAATTTCTTCTAACAAATGCTCATATTCTCAAGTTTCTATTTTTTCAAAATTATTGATTTTTGATAATTTAGTAGATGTTTGCAAGTTACTTGACAGTTGACACTACGTTAACTTTTTGTAAATATTTGCTTATGATACTTAACAAAATAATGATGTATACTACTGTGCTGGTATGTTTCAATTTATTATAAAAAAAAATCTTTACAAAATATTAAGACCGCCTCACGCCTCAGGCGTTTTCAGGCCCATCCGCCTCGCATCCGCCTCAACGCCTTAACTACAATGATGTAGACAAGTTGAAATTCAAACATCTCTAAAAGATCTGTAAGAACTTCTTAATTAAATTCAGGACAATACTGCAGCAAATTATGGAGGACAGAAAAGAGGGAAATATGTGTATATTTTGATAATTGACATACAAAAGTGTAGTAAAAATAGAAACCCAAGGTACTCTAACATCAGTGGCTCAAACTTACATTTACATATGACAGACAAACATTAACTTCCTTTAATCATTGACCCAGTCTGAAGATTCATCATATAGAACTAAGGTTCACAACACAAGATTAATTCACAATTAGATGCTTAAGGAAATAAAGTACCTTTCTGACTGCTACACTGCTAGACAAAAATTGCAGCATAACAGATTCCTCGGAATAGTTGCCGCAGGTCAAACTCTAAACCTGAATCAAAACTCTGTCAATCATAAATGTGGTAGCACTCGGACGAGAAGGAAAGGGAAAAAAAAGGGGTGAAAAAGGATTGTCACGTAGGGTAACAATGGAAAGGAAACACTTGATAGAAGATTTGAAATATCAGATTAGCAGCACAAGTAAGAAAACCATACAAAATTACGACAAAAATTAAAAACCTTTAGTAATGGCAACAATTTGAGATTCAGAAAACTCACCTCTCCAAACTAAAGTCGAAATAAAAAAGTTTGAAAATGAATATCCATGTCTAACCTCAGATCTCAACCTCACACCATTATAGGTCAAAAGAAAAACAGTAGAACAAATTCTAAATAACAAATCCAGATTCCCCCATTCAGAATTTTGATAAAGATGATTTTAGGTATAAAAAGAAAAGAGCACATAAAAGTTCTAAACCACAAATCTAGATTCCCCATTATGAAGTTTGATAAAGAAGACAAATGCTCAGCTCAAACAACATGATCTCCATCTCCAAATCCACAAATAACAAATGCACCACTTACAAAATCCCAAATCAAACGCTGACAATCCTCAAAACCCAATATTTCTCAGACCCAATTGTAGTAAAAAAAACCGATCTTTAAAGCTTTAATACCTGCAGAGAGAGACCCCAAACTCTGGAATTAACTTCAAAACAACGGCATTGCTCCCAAACCCACCACAAATTCAGACCCCAAAACCGAATTCCTCACAGCAACGAGTGAAGGACAGATACCTGACAAAATGCCTTACTAAATCTAGCAGCACTTGGCAAATCAGTAAAGATACACAAAACAGTGAGATTCCCACTACCAAATGCGGCAAAGCTCATAACTGACAAATGGGTTTTAGCAAATTCGCTCAAATTACCGAAAGGGACAGAGAACCCATAAAAATCGTACCTAATTTAGCTGGTACAGGTGGTGCTTGAGTTGCAAGGGAGCGTTGAAGGAAGCTTTGAACAGAAGCCTTATAGAGATCAGAGAGATTGGAGAAGGTGAGAGATAGAGAGAGAGGTCAGAGTGATTGATTGATTATGAAATGGTTATATCAAACATTTGAGTGAGATTTTGAATTATTGGGTGAGTTTTTAATTACTCTGGGTGAGTGTTACTTGTGATCTTGACCTTTTATGGTTGGATTCAGGAAATTCAACTTTTTGGATGGGTGGGGTCTTGTTTTCATTGACTTTATGGAGACACGGGGGTTTTAAATGAGCAAGGATTTGGAACACCTAGTTTGCCATTCGTTGATGAAATCCACAGTATCATAGTGATGGAAAAACAATGTTTTTTTTCATATTTTACGAAAAGACAGACAAATTTCCAGCGAGTTGCAACTTGCAAGCCTACATGTCTAGTGATTGTGCTCACATGAATAGTAAGAGATTTCTAGTGAATACGTGAAAATGCGCGCGGCTTATCAGAGATTTGGTGTTTGGTCATTTTGTTGGTATTTTCTCGCGAACCGGGTGGAGATCTGAAAGATATCGAGAAGAGAGATTGATTTTGTCAAGAATATGAGAATAGGTTGCATACAATGAACACACTTGAATTTTATAACATGAAACATATAGCACACAAGTTAAGAGTATTAGCGTTCAATTTTATCATAAATTTTTTGATACATCTAATGGAGTTCAAAAGTTCTATGGAGTC
Organism: Berberis thunbergii; assembly: GCA_003290165.1. Lineage (NCBI taxonomy): Eukaryota > Viridiplantae > Streptophyta > Magnoliopsida > Ranunculales > Berberidaceae > Berberis > Berberis thunbergii. Next base: position 267,427 of record QNQO01007703.1, read on the forward strand.
TCGATTTTGCAGCCATTTAAGAGGCCTTGTTGACATGGCATTGCAAATTAGGGGCCAAAATCAATAAATCAAATATATAAGATTGAAATAAATGGATATTGGCTAAAATGTCTAATCTATTTTAAATTTAAAATGGTGTTTACTGTTCACTGATGACTGAAACAAAAATCATAAGGATTTGAGATAAAAGATAGCTAGGACTATTGCAGGTTGAGATTAATTTTCTATGATGCATGTTTGTAAATATAAAACATGTATAAAGGCAAGTAAAATGAAAAATAAAGTTGATGTAATGTACATGTGGCGAAAAGAGAAAATATTGTGTTTTTTTTCTAAATAAAAAGTATCATAACTATCTATGAAGTTGTCAAATTTTGGTAAACTTGGTATCGCTGAAATATAATTTTAAAGATTTTTGCAACAAAATCAATAATCAATACAAACACTTAAATTTTCAAAAAAACATGTAAATATTTTTAATTTTTTCAAGCCTAAGTATTATATTTTTCAATGAAATGGATGGACATTTTAATGACCATGAAAAAATTAGAATAAAATAAACGGACGGACATTTTTAATAGATTTTAATTTTAACTGAGTTTGACTTTAAAAAAATTAATATTTTTACCGTAAAAAAGGTTTGCGCCACGACAAAAATTAGTTTACATTCTAAACCGCTTGGGGCAGTGTTGAATCCCTTCCCGAATTAGGGTCAACCCATGCCACGTGTATGGTTAAGATTGTATGACTGATTGATGTCTCATCAATTCTTCCTCCCTTGTTAGTGGGTCTGTGTATTGGGTCACCAACTATCTATGTGTGGATACTCGTGAAATGCCATGATGACATATTTCAGGGCCTTTTCGACTTCTGTGTCGCAGTTAATGTATGTGCAGCGGTTAGGTAATTTCTTTCCCCGTACGCCAAACCTCTAAGCCTGCTTTGGGGGAGTTCTTTTCTTTTTACCTTTTAAAGCTCATTTCCATTGTCATTTTTTTTTTACTTCTTCGGCTTGATCGAGCTCGCGTATTTATTCAACCATGTTTGTGCAACTCAAACTTTCGTGTGAGCGACACCATGGTTGCCTAGAGGAAGATCTGGCATACCTTCGCCATCGGTATGAAGTTCTTGATGACTTGGGAATGTAATTTCTTTCGAAGAGTGATTTCCAAACCGTTCCAATGAAATTGGTAAGATTAAATGAACAAACAAAATTACAGACAATTCTGCATAATTTTGAACTATCTCTACAAAATGCTTGTTAGATATTAACATATAGAACATAATGCAATAGTTAATTGAATTATGAAAGTAATGAAATTGGTAAGATAAAATGGATGTGAAGGAACATGTTAGAAAAGTCATGGTATAAAAGGTTATGGTGGTGGCTAAAGACATAAAATTTATAGATTGAATCTTAACTGAAACTTGCGTTTAAGCATTGGGCTAAAAACATAATTACATTCCTGCATAGGTGCCGACATATCACAGATTTCTACCTCCAAAATACAACAGTCTAATACGCAGAAGGCAGTACTCAAACTCTACATGTTGTAGCAAACCAAAACTAGATGTTTGTGCAACTCAAATTTTCGTGTGAGCGACACTATGGTTGCCTAGAAGAAGATCTGGCCTGCCTTCGACATCGGTATGAAGTTCTTGATGACCTGGGAATGTCATTTCTTTTGAAGAGTGATTCCCAAACCGTTCCAATGAATGGGCGCATTTGCCTGTATAAGGCCACGTTCGAGGCCAACCCATTTCCCGTTCCTAGTGTCATCTTCTTATCTTATCAAGCTATTACCTCAGCCTAGATAGTGTCGAGTGGATGGGCTATACTAGTTGCCACTTTGATTAGCGCAAAGGATGTCGAGCTCTGTATGTCGACGCAACTGCTCCATTCCCTGACTTTTGTCAAGATGAATAAGTATGGCATCTGTTGGCTGCTGAATCCACTTGTTTGAGCGGTCAATTTGATGACCCAAGGGATTGATAGCTATACTATTTTTTATGCCTGTGTGAAGTTTGGGTACTTTGCCTATGACGATCTGCGGACCCTCCACCGCTTTGGGGACCTCCGTAAGTTCTTTTGCCTTTATTTTTTAACCTGCCACTGTCTGACCTATAAATTGTTTCCATCTACGGGTACGACCCCATTGTTATTTCTCCCGAGGAGGAGAATATGAAGGTTGATTTCCTTGTTTTGCTGTTGATGCCTATCTTAGATGTTCTTCAACCGGAGAATAGCAAGCGGAGTGGTCTGCCCTTGTCAAGCCTTGTCTGCCTCTGTCGGTTCTTCTTCGGGTGCCAAAGAACAAACATCCGGATCACTGAAGAAGAAGGTGTCGAGGATGCCTAGTCTGTCAAAGAAGAAAGCTTTGGAGGGTTTGTTTTCTCCTTCTCGTCGCTCTAAAAGGCTCAAGTTGGGATCCGCTCCATGTCTTGTCATCCCTTCGAGCGCGAAGAGGGATGTTGTGGATTTGACCATTGATAAGGAGGAATCTCCAAAGGCCCCAAATGTTGTTGAACCTGGAATGGAGCAGTTGGGCTCAGAGATCGCAGCTTCGGGCTTATCTACAGGCCTTATTATCGTGGGAGTGCAGTCTGTTCTTGGACGCGTTGCCTACGATCTTTATGTGAATTTGAGGACTGAGCCCTTGTCCGAGACTCCTCCTTTTATTGCTGACAGGGGAAAGCAAGCTACCGAGTCTTCTCATTCTGAAGGTGGGGAAGAAGAATTGGCTTATGATCCCGAAATTCTCCATACTGACAGTGGGATCGGATCTCGTGCTCCGTCGGATGTCCTCCTGAGTTCTGGTGTGCATTACACGTGGCACCAAAGATGGATCATAAGATTGATACTGTGAACTTTCTAAAAAAAGGTTTTTCTTGGTTAGCCGACCAGCTGCCATTGGAGAAGGTGGTCGCGGGAAGCACATCGAATGGGGGCAGTAGCTTCTGATGTTGGTAAGTTGATAACTTAGTTGCCTGTCATTTGTTTTTATGCCATGTTTTGTTGTTCATATCCACACATGCCTTCCATTCAGGAAATGACTCACTTGTCCCATGCTGGTATGGCGGGTACTGAGGCGGAGTCTGTGCGGGACAATTATTCGCTTTGGAAACAAAGTTCACTGAGCAGTAGGCACAACTTTCGGATGCCCTTAGCAAGTCATATTCGCTTACAAAGCAATTGGCTGCTCGAACTGATCTAGAGGTTCAACTTACCGAGACCCAGAGAAGTCTAAACGATGTGTTGTCTACTCAGTCAGTCTTGGAGTTTCAGTTGAAGGAGGTCCAAGCAAATTTGGACAAAGCATGGGTTGCCCAAGCTGAGCTGTCATCTGAGCTGAAAGGTGCCCAGGACAGTTGAGATGAAACAATAATTGAACAAGTTGCATTAGCCGACCGCCTCACGAGATCCATCGCTGAAGTCCAGAGTGCTTTGGATATTGAGCAAGTTCTACACGAAATTTCACTTTGATTAAGGATTGTACAATACATAAAATATTTGGGATAAATCCTTTAGTTTATTGCCTTGATGTATGATCATCAACTCAATTCGAACAGGTTATAAAAACTCACAAGATTACTCTAGCAATTTGTGTTTGACACAAGTTGGCTCGTACAAACTCCTATATCATCAATCATTCTCCCAAATTCCTTATAAAATGGCTACATCATTCAAAACTCTGCAATAACTAACTATCCATGTGTCAATCAAGCATTTGCCACCAAACAAATCAACCTAACCAACACATTTCATCACATGTCCAAATGCAAACCTCTTGCATTCAAACATTCAAATTAGGCCGCAAGCCCTAGTCCAACATCCATATTGAGCCCAATAATGTGAGCATCCATACTCTGACATGATGCACTAATAGTCCGTCATCCGTCCATCACCACACACCACCATCCATGCGTGCATCAATCATGCGTGAGTCCGTCAATGCATAGTCCAATATCCAAGTACCGTCAGCCGTCCATGCATACGCCGAGCATGCATCGTGCAAGCATGCACAATCCTTGGTTTGTCAATCCATCACTAAGCCAATGTTCCTTACATTTGACTCATGTCCCAGGCACATCTAGTCAGTCCTTCGATCATCTCATCCATCCTCAAGTAATCCTAACTCATTCTCAAGCATATGCCTTGGCCATGCATTGGTTATGCACTGACTCTGTATCCACCTTAACATAGACTCAAAAGACACCTTCCCCTCTAATATAGATGCTAAGCATTTGGGCATTTTTCAAAAGAGAACATTGGGGATTGATACCATTAGGAATGCCTACTACGTCACCCTTGACCTAAGCATTCCCCACTGCATTGACCTTGACATACATTTCCATTATAATTACCCTTACAAGGCCCATACAAACACATGTTTTATGGGCAAAACCCTTGAAAAAAAACAATCCATACAAAGCATACAGGTAAAGGTAACAATACATAAGCATGAATATTGCCCCGACACTGTCCTTGGCCTAGAGTCATCCATCATCCATACTTGATCACTCCCACTAGAGTCCAACTGTATTCTTCACTTGGGTTCATCCAACAAAGTCTTCCGATCTTCGTCTAGCAATGCCTTCATGTACACCCAGCCCATACACGCATATGCATTCATCAACATGTTGGTTGATCCATACTGAGTTACTGAGGGTCTGACACCTGATCTCGATCCTGCGTGTCGGCCACAGGGGAATAAAAATTCTCGCATCATATAGATTGGCCATAAAAAATAATTTAAAATGATAATTAAGAAACAAGTTTTCGTAGATTGATCCATAATAGTGCATTATCTGAGAAAGGAGACGCCTGCCCAGGTAATGGTTTATTTGAATAAAACCTAAAAGGACTAAATTTGGCATTTGTTTTTATCTTTTTGAAATTTTGTTACAGATAAATGGAGACAGGTTCACCTACACTCACTTACATAAATGAATAGCCAGATACACCTACAAAAAACAATTACGTTTACAACAAAATCTTGCCTTACATAATCATAAGCTTTTGCTCAATGTACAAATAATTGTAATTTCTTTTTAGTATATACCAAATAATTTGATATTGCATTTGTTTTTGTTTTTGTTTTTTTTTTGCTTAGTGAACATGGACTTAGACGAAGTGTCACTATAATGTTTTGATTTGATAATAGACAACCAACCAACTGGGCTTTCATGAAAACAATATTTTTTTTTCTTAAATCATGTCATCAGAGAAAATGTTGCGGGACCATCAACATGGTAGTCATACTGTTGATAAGGGTAACAAATTTTCATTACTTCTTATTTATTATTAATTTTTCAGGGGATTATGGTAAAATATTTGTGAGTAGGTAACAGGGGAATAAAAAATTCTCTAAATTTTTTTAATATTGTGTTGGAGTATGGTAAGACACTTAAAATGATAATCAAGAAACAAATATTGGGCATTAGTAACTCAAGAATGATAGTGCATTATCTAAGAAATGAACCACCTCCCAAGGTAAGCGTTTATTCAAATAACACCTTAAATGACTCAATTTGACACTTCTTTTATCTTTTTGAAGATTTTATTATAGATGGAGAGTGGATGCATGCACCTACGATCATTGAGATAAATGAATAAGCGTGATGCACCTACAACAAAATTAATGTTTAAAAAAAATCTAGCCTTACATCATCAAAAGCTTTTGCTCCGTGTACTTTAGGTTGTAATTAATTAGCCTTTTTTTAGTATTTATTTGCTATAACTAGTTTATTTTTTTTATTTTTTTTTAAATCTCTGGCGTAGTGAAAATGGACTCAAATGAGGTGTCATTGCAAGGTTTGATTTGATACGTAGAGGATTGGCCAACTAGTTTTCATGGAAACAATATAAATTTTTTCTTCCTAAAATCTTGTTATCATAGACAGTGTTGCGCGACCATCCACGGGGTAGTCATAATGGTGATTAGACAACATTCATTACTGATCATTATATCATATGTTTTAGTTATTTTTATTTGTTTGTTTATTTAATATTATTTTTTTTCGGATGAAAAAATACTTGGGAGTCGGCAACAACAGAATAAAAAAATTCTCGCATCATATAGATAGGGAAAAAAAAAGGTTTAATATTGTGTTGGAGGATGGTAAGACACTTAAAATTATAATTGAGAAATACATTTTCACAGAATGATTAACTCAAGAATGATAATTTGACAATTCTTTTATCATTTTGAAATGTTTGTTACAGATAGAGACAGATGCACCTATACTCACTGCGATAAATTAATTAGCTACACCAAATTTGACGTTTTGCAACAAAATCCAGCCTTACATCATCAAAAGTTTTTGCTTCATTTACAATAGGTTGTAATTAATTGGCCTTATTTGTAGTATTTATTTGGTACGACTGATTTGACATTGCATCTGTTTGATTTCCATTTCTCTAGCTTAAGGAACATGGACTCAAACAAGGTGTCACTAATATCAAAGATTGTGTTTTCCCAAAATTTCATGAATTTTATTTTTAAATTAAGAAAAGAAAAAATTACATTTTTTTGGAGGGCTTTTTCAAAGAATTTAAGGTTTATTTTTTTTTGTAAGTTTTGTTGTTTTTGTAAAAAAAAATTTGTAAAATAAAAAAAACAATTACTGAAAATTACATTTTCGAGGGTTTTTTAAAACAATTTTGAGGTTTTTTTTTTTTTTTTTGTAAATTTAGGGTTTTTTTTCTTTTTCTAATTATTTCTTAATTTTTGAAATCACCCCTGATTTTCTAATTATCGTTTCTTATACATATATGTAGGGGTGGGCACGGGACGGGATGAGACGAGATCGACCCATCCCGTTCATTCGAGATCGGGACGGGATAGACCTCATCCCGACCTCTTCCCATCTCAAACGGGATGAGCACGTACTACATAGTCCTTCAATAACAAATAACAAATAACAAATAACAAATAACAAAAAGAGTTTTATCTCACATTACTGACTCACCAATATGTCAAATTTATATACATATAACTTACATCATAAATAATAATATATATTAAATATTTAATTAATGATGAAAAAATTAAAATAGGGAATGTGGTTTGAGTGATGAAGAAATAGGGACCCCTAAATTTAGCTTTTGGCTAAAATGGGGGATGGTTGATCCCCATTTTAACTTTAACCATTGGAAATGCTCTTAGTAATTATATGCTTCACCTCAAAATGTAAGCGTTGAGAGAGACTTAAGTTCTACTCCCCGCTCTTGTACATGATCTTCTTATTTACTTTTAGAATTTGAATATCTAAAAGCGTGTTATTTAATTTTCAGTCACAGGGATATGATCTACTATGAGAAGCAAATAGGTTTTATAATCACAGTTTACCTTAATATTTAAATGATGATTTATAATTCAAAATTGTAATCTTGCATTTAAATATCTAAAAGTATGTTAACTAATTTTTTATCACAATGAAATGGTCTATCATAAGTAAGGAGCAAATAGGTTTTATAATCAAATTTTACCTTAATACCTTAATGATGATTTATAATTGAAATTGTACTATGGATAGTGATGATACATCAAAATTGATTGTCACCACAGTCATACACATGGCAGAAACATCCATCACAAGGATCAAGCACCCCACATATCGAGCCAACTCATAAAATCCAAAATGGGAAAACCAATCATAAAAGCCCAAAATGGCCCATTAAAGAAAGTCATAATTAAAGCCCAAATCCAGGCCCGCACGAGTTTTCTAATAAAGAAGAGAAACATTACATAAGAAAGAGTCGTGGAGGGAGTTACGCCTCCACGGACGCGTCTTCATAAAGAAGGAGATTGTTACGAAGAACGTCTCATTCCGTTGCGCCTCACATGCTTAAGCCGCATAGAGAATTAATCGTGACCATTATATAATGTAAAAAGAACAATCGACCGAGGTATGCAACTTCAACTGAGTTTTGTTCAAATTTACTTCATTCTTAAAAAAGTTGCTGACTTAAGCATCGGAGTGCCTTCAGCCACCAAAAAGGTGGTATTTTGCGGTCTAACATCTGTTTTGCAGGTCAAACTTACAGGAGGATGAGATTTGGACGCATCAGTTTGATGCCGTCCGTGGAGAACAACAAATTTCCTTTCTAAAAAAAAGATCCATAGTAACAAAACTCACTAAGATCTGGTCAACAATCGACAAGCTATCAGAATATATGGAACACTTTACAAACCCTCAATCTAGCGACAATCATAGTAACCCTCTCGCTGGCGATACTACATTGCCAACGGCTCACGATCAAGATCCAGCAGTAACCACTGGGCCAACTGCACCCGACAATCAGGATCTACTACATGCAGTAGCTCAGACAAAATAGACACCTGACGACGCTGCTACTGATCCTCGGGTATATCTGCTTATGACCCAGATGAACCATATGATGAAGATGCTGGAAAAACTCACTCAAGAGCGCACTCAGTTAACCAACCCTATCCAAGTGTCGCTCCAGCAAAACTCTACCAATCGAACCCCAGAAAGCAACAAGGTTCTTGCATAACCTCAACATGGAAATCTCGAAAGCAATGAACTTCTCCAAGGTAAAACTCCACATAACAACAGAACACCTGCTAAAATCCCATTCAGGATTGGATTCACGAATCCCAATGTATTGTACGAGCTAGCCAAGCCTCCATTTTCTGTTGCTCTCATGATAACTCCCATGCCAAAGAAGTTTACCCCACCAAAGTTTGAAGGATGCGATGACACCATTGACCCAACAGACCATTTGCCACATTTTCACACATGATGGCATAAAAATATACTACGGAGTCAATCTTATGGAGAATATTTCCGACTAGTCTTACATCTACAACAATGAACTGGTTCAACAACTTACCACCAAGGTCAATAGACTCCTTTCAGACACTAGCCACCGACTTTATCACAAGATTCATCAGAAGTCAGCAAATGAAGAAAGGACCACACTACCTCCTTCACATCAAATAGAAGCCCAAAGGAGATGATAAGGGAATACGTCACTCGTTTCACTAACGAGCTGACAATGATCGACAAATGTAGCAATGATACGACCACAGCTACTTTCACCGCCAGACTAAAAAAATGACCTTTTTTTATGCTCTCAACCTGGAACCTCCAAAAAACATGGTGATCCTGTTGAAAACCGCCCAAAAGCACATTTCTCTCGAGGAGATGAAAGTTTCTAGGAAGAAAAATGACCAAGAAAGTAAAAACCACTCAAACAAGCGGAAATGAAGGAGGAAAGAAGAAGAGACAACAGACCCCGGGAAGATAGCATTCAATCAAACAGACAACAGAATAATGGGAGGCCTGAATCCAACCAGCAAAAGTTTTGGAAGCTACAGTCGGCAAGGCCCAGACACGAGCAGGTAACAAATGTAACGAAAAAGATATACAAACCGTACACAACCTTGAAAACAAGCTAGACCAATATACTGAAACACATGGCGAAATGAGAAGACGTCAACTGGCCACTTAGAATGAAGGGAGACCTAGAAGGAAGAGACAAAAACAAATATTGTTCCTTTCACAAGGATCACGAACACCATACCAAAGACTGCTACAATTTGAAAGATGAAATTGAGCATTGGGTTCAGAGAGGAGGACTTGACAAATTCATTGTAATGCCAAATAAACTGCTCAAAGGAAAAGAAAAAGCAGATACCACTATGGGATCAAAAGAACAGCCCCGGGAACTAATATACGCCCTATACTGCATGGTCGGAGGGAACAAAACGATCAACCCAATTGAAGAAACCATCGGAAACACCTCCCACTCAAGCTGATCTATATCGAAATATGAGTACTTAGCCAAACAAAACCAAACAAACGATTTTACCGATTCACAATAAAAGAACATGGAGAAGCTTGCACCAATCAGCTAACACAATTCAAAGACCATATTGACGGATGCAAGCCCAACCCGAATTACCAACGATGAAATTTACAATAATAGACTCGATTAAACCTTGACATTTTGTGTTGATGCAAGCACGATTGGACAATTTGGTGTTGATGTGAGCATGATTGGACAATTTGGCGCTGATGTGAACATGATTGGAGAATTTAGCGCCGATGTGAACATTATTGAACAGTTTGGCGCTGATGTGAGCATGATCGGACAATTCAGTACTACTCAGTTATCGGGTCAGAAAGCATCCTGAGTCCATTAGCTACAATAACATATTCAACAAGCGATGGAATGTAACTAATAGCAAATCCGGCGACTTTAAGACATAGACAATGCGAGACAAGGCCTCTAAGACGTAAATCTCTAACAACACGAGGATCGACATCATCCCAGCAAAGGTATGGAGGACGAAGCAAACCACTCTACAATTTAGCGTAACTTTTCAAAAAGAACAACCACTAGGGTTGGTCAGAATATCGAGAAAGGAATATCAATGAAATTTGGGAATCCCCATCTTACGCATGGACAACTGAATAAATGCATCAAAACTCGACAATACAAAGCAATCGGCATATCAAGCCAAAAGAAATCAGGACACGAGTCAAATACATATATTAAACTTCTCATATGATTAACCATAAAGTAAAAGTTGGAAAAACGAGTCAACTTAATTTAAAGAGCTTCGGGTCGACTAGTACGTCGACTAACGAAGTGAAAGTTGGACAAACAAGTCAACTTAGTTAAAAAGCAACTTCAGGTTGACTAGTGCATTGAACTAATGAAGTAAAAGTTGGACGGACGAGTCAAGTTACTCAAATAAAGAACTTTAGGTCGACTAGTATGTCGAACCATCAAAGTAAAAGTTGGACGAAGTGAGTCAGCTTACTAAAAAAGAACTTTGGGTTGACTAGTACGTCGAACCAACAAAGTAAAAGTTGGACAAATGAGTCAACTTACTAAAAAGAACTTTGAGTTGACTAGTACATTGAACCAATGAAGTAAAAGTTGGACGAACAAGTCAACTTACTAAAAAAGAACTTCGAGTTGACTAGTATGTCAAACCAACAAAGTAAAAGTTGGACGAAGCGAGTCAACTTACTCAAAAAGAACTTCAGGACTACTAGTGCATCGAACCAACGAAGTAAAATTGGACGAACGAGTTAACTTACTCAAATAAAGAACTTCGGGTAAGTACGTCGAACCAATGAAATAAAAGTTGGACAAACGAGTCAACTTAGTCAAATAAAAAACATTGGGATGACTAGTACGAAAAATATCTCATTCTGTTGCGCCTCACACGCTTAAGTCACGCAGAGAAATAACCGCGACCATTATATAAGTTAAAGAGAACAATCAACCGAGGTATGCAACTTCAATTGAGTTTTGTCCAAATTTACTTCATTCTTCAACCATAATTGCTGCTTAAGCATTAGAGTGCCTTCGGTCACCAAAAATGTTGTCTTTGGTAGTCTAACATCTGTTTTGCAGGTCAAACTTACAAGAAGATGAGATTTGGACATATTAGATAGTAAGTAAATCTCTTTCCTTGCTGAATGAAGGAGCTTGATTGTTGTAACACCCCTACTTTTCCAATGACAATAAATATTTATGTTTATAGAATTCAATTGAAATTTGTATTTTTAAAATCTTCTTTTGTTTCACAAGTTGTATTTTTCGAAATTCAGTAAACTTTCTCACACCGATAGTCCCTGCCTCAAGCTCAAACCTGCTTCCAAGGGAGATTGATGATTAAGGAAAAGAAAGGTGATTCTATTGTTTACTAACATCGGTTGGTTAGGATCGAGGAACCAATAATGCGGGTTCCTACTTTTGCTATTCATTTGGATAGGGGTGTTAACGATGAATTTAAAGTGAATACGCAGAGTCATCTTGTCCCTGTATTGGCCTCATCAATTAAGGCAGAACTCAATGAGGATGGTAGCATTGTTTGATCACGAAGAGGTGGGATCTGATTCAGCACAAGGAGTTGGGTCTTCAGCCATGTTAGATGCTCTCACAAGAATAACAAATTCCTTTAGTTCATCAAATTCTAAGCTTCTTTAGAAAGCAGTGCAAAGGAGCTTCCTCGTGTCTACCGATATGGCACATGCTTTACATCCAAATTATATGGACAAGCATGAAGAAAATCACCAGCCTAAGCTGCACAGAGGACTTGTCATCAAGCACAATGCTAATCAGCGTTATGCAACCAACTCTATTACTTCCTTCATATTCCGAGAAATCACAGGTGGCAGGATGATGGGACGATTGCGTTGGCTGCGCAATCCTTTGCGATTTGCAATTTTGGTGAGTTTTCTTGTTTCCCAATTTAAATTTCTTTCATCCTGAGAGTTGATCTATATCTTACTTTGATTCTTTGTATTTAGTTTCAGTGTTTTCTAATCTATGGATTTTTGTATTTCCTTATTGATTCCAGTGGGGTTTTATTTTTAGTCAAAAGGGTGTAGTTATGTGCTATTTAGAGACTAATTTGGGTGGGTTTTGTTGATTTTCTAGGGTTGATTTGCAAGGTGTATGATTGTTTGTTGAGTTGCTAATGTGGGTTTGTGTATATTTAGCTAAGTGTGTATTATAGAGCTAAATGTGTGGAAATGAGAAACAATGAGCAGTGAAAGTGATGTTATTGATGGATGGGTAGTGGAGGAAACCTAGAAAGTAAGTGTTTTGTTAGTGTTTTAAAGCAAGTTGGTCTAGTTATATATGTGATAAGTTGGGGGTTTGGATTCAAGATGTAAGATAAGGTGCAGAATGTGATAAAATGGGTATTCAAGGAAATGGTGATTCGGTTCGCGAAACGGAAGTGGTGGTTGAAGGAAATCAATGTAAATGAAAGATATAATTGTTCAAATGTATGGCTGGTAGGGAGAGTAATCAGCATATATTATAAATACATAGAGAAGCCATTTAGAATTGGGAATTTAGATAATGACGATGAGTTGTGTGATGTCATGCCTAATGGTGCAAAATGTGTGATTGAAGCGGAGTCCATTCTTAAAATGTGGAGTTATTTGGTGTTAACTAGGAATTTGTGAATGTTTTCAAACAACTTAAGATATGTGTGCTGTGCTGGGATTTGGATGGTTGCTTTGGTGTAAGTTAGTGTCCACCCATGTTTGTCATGCACTTTCATATTTATGTGTTGAAATTGTCTTTTCGGAGATTGCATGTAGTGTCTTTGTTGGATTCAGCATTTGAGATACTTTCTCCAAACTAGAATGTATGTGTTTATCCCTAAAATCACATTCATATGGAGAGTACTATGTGTAATAGTGTTTGATTTTGCACTATGGTTTGGTTTGTTTTGATGTCTCGTTGATTATATTGATGTAGGACCATTTAAGATTAATGGTGTTCCTCTGTATGAATGCATCTTGAAATGGTTATGTTCTCCCAAAGGAAGAGGTGGATTTCATTATGAATGACAAAATGTCACTTGATCACCGTGTTATTATAAAGCATGATTTATGAATATGCTATGTTTTCCCCAAAAATGTAGGTGGATACGATTGTGAATCGATTTATGTATGACAAAATGTCATTGTGGAAGAATTCTGAATTATCAAAAATAAATGATATTGGTAAACCTTGATTTCTGAAAATAGAAACCACTTGGACTTGTATCACTTAGAACTACCACACATTTTTTGTTTATTATTTCTCCTCTCTTACTAGAGAAACTAAATGACCAGAGGGTCGTTTTGCGGAGTTGGGGCACCCATTTCTTACTAGAGAAACTAAAATAACCTTCGGCTTAGTCTTGCGAAAATGAGGTGAATTTGTATGCCTAAAATAGGCTTTGATATTTATCTGTAAAAAATGTGACGTGAGTTTATGCGCATTGATAGCCCAAGAGTGGCTTTTGGTACTCATATAGTTAGGAGTATCCACGATGCATGCATGTATGTGATGTCCCCACTTGGGCATGGATGACGGAGTAGTCCCCCTTTATATGAGAGAGGCATACGGGCATGTATGTTCGGCATGGAGGTGGTGCGAATGTGGTATCGTCTAAGTGATCGTTCCGTTAAAAAGATGAACCAAATTCAAATAAAAATGAATAAATTACGTTTACATTGTTTCTAATCCTTTTTCATGCAGGATGACAAGTCCACTAATATTTTTGCAGGGCAGACTTGCCATAGTCAACTTTTACTGCGTAAGTACAAGTACATGCATATTTACTTATTAGGATGATGATATGATTGCCTCGTTGAGGAACTAAATTTTTGGAACTGTGTTTTCTTGCATCACATCTTTGCCTCGTTGAGGAGCTACTTATTGGTATGATGGTTTGTTGTGTGTGTACTTAGCTTGATGTTTATCACGTGTGATTTTATTGATTTTGGGATGAAGATTTCTCACACCGACTTTATTGCTGACCCAAGTGAGCTTTTGCTTCTTGGGTACATTCCTTTGGGAATGTAACCAATTAGCCTTTCAGGTTTAGAGACCTTTGAGCAGCGTTACGGGAGTTCCGCTAGTGGGGCTAGCGACGTCAGTTTTTCCTGGTTAGAGTTTTGTTAAAAAATTTAGTTTGTTCCTATTTTCTGAACTATATTTTTGTCATTGCTGCTAAATTTTTCTGTTGTTATTGAATTTCACTTCCCGGGTTTTGGGGAAACGGATAATCCTACGTGGATTTTAGGATTTCGTTCTTTTAAAAAATCGGGGTGTGACAATTGTACTAAGTAAAAAGAGGAGTGTTCGTCACACACATTTGAATGCTAGTATATATGTAATAATTTTAAAAATATGCTAAGTTGGAAATCGTGAAATTTTGGAAGATTCAAATATATTATTTATAAAAATGTCTTAAATGAATCGAGCCACAATATTCTATTCTTTTTGCATGGATATTTTAATGAAAATTGCATCACTTTGAATATATTTTGCATGGAAAATTCTAAATGCGCAGCTTCGTGAATCTCGAGGGGGATGAGTGGTAAAACCCCACCTCTCGCCCCTTTCCTCGACGCCTAGAAGGGCTTATTTTGCATAGTTGCTAGAATTAAGTTAGGTAGATTGGAATCAATTTTTTTTTTATTAATTTGGATAATGAACTTAAAAGATAGCTTTACTTAGAAGATTAAGAGACATGTTGAGTTATAAAATTTGAAAAAACTCTTGATGTAATAGAATCAAGTCATTTTGGCATTGCTAATTTATTGGATGATTTAAATTTTATTTATAACTACATTTTATTTTTGACTACTTTGAACATGTGATGTAAGCAACCCAAATACTTTGATACCAAGATAAACACACTTCAAATTTGGATATACAAATTTTTTTTAAAACTACATTCCTTCTAACCCACCCGGCTTGCTGACTTGCAGCCTGTTAATGAAACGAAAACCCATCTTATCGATCTAGTCCACAAGAACTCACCAATTTTTCTCAAAGCCCAAATGATTGAGCCATGGTATGGAATGACAGGGAAAATCCAACAAACAATGATAAACACACATCAAATATAGACATACAACTTATAAGTGGACATCAAACTACAAGTTTTATACACACTCCTCTACAATCGTAACATTCCAACTTGTTCTTCTCCACATTTTGGAGAGAAACTATATATAATTCCAATGAAAATTCCATCCTTAATTAATTTTTAGCCTCATCTGGGTGTATATAGTAGAATGATCTCTTGGATGACCTTCTTGACAATAGTGAAGATATTCATACAACCAACAGAGGATGACGAGTCCTCTGTTTCCTCTTCCTTCTTATTAGTACTCTCTTTTCTTATCTTCTCCTTGTGTTGCTTTCTCATAACATAGGCTTCAGCTAAATGATATCCAACTGATGACATGACTGTGCTCTTGCTGAAAACACAGACAACAAAAGTGAGTGAGTGAGTGAGATGGTTGAGATTATTTGAGGAAATTAATAAGTGGATTTTATAGTATCTATATGGCTTGGAGAGCAAGTAAAAAAAGAAGCAGATGATGATGTTGTGGGAGTTGAAAGTTCGTTGAAGGTTCACAATTTTGTCTTAGTTTACAACACATTTGTCCAAAGGGTGGGTGGTGTGTGGAGCAAGTAAGACTGGGTGACTTTTCGTGGTTTGTTTTATAGTATGTTAATTTGGTTGCATTTGGTCATAATACGACGAGTAAATAAACGTGGCAGGGGTGAGCCATTTTAATTGTGAATTTGGGATCTGTGAGTGTGCAAAAAAATTCCGACTGTGAGCACAAAAGTTTTTGCTTGCGCCGCCTAGAACATCCATAATAGAAGAATGGTGAAACAAATGTTGAAAAGAAGGAGATTCGGAGATCTCAAATGGAAAATATAAGAAAATAAAAATTCACATAAAAGAAGGAGAATTGTAGAAGAAGAAATAATAAAGAGGACAGTTATGAGAAAAGATAATTGATTGGTATTAGATCTTCTATAATGCTTGGTTTTCTCAAATTTAACTAAAAAACTATTCCTATCTAAACTAGAAATAAACCTACTATTTCTATTGTGATATCTAAAATAGGGGTGGGCAAACGGGTCGACGATCCGCGGATTCAACTCGAACCGGACCGTTTTCCTCTAAACGGTCCGGATTTAAATTATAAGTTTTTAGAAACGGTCCGGATCGGTCCGGATCCGTTATAAAACGGTCCGGTCCCGGTTCCTAATTTTAAAAACGAAACGGTCCGGGTTGGACCCGTTTGAACCGTTTCAAACCCCATTTATTATAAAACCCTAAACATAAAAGCAAAACTATAACCTAAAGGTCCTAAACAAACAGCTCACTGTCTCTCCCTCTCCTCTCCTCTCTCTGTCGAAGGGATGTTGAAAATCACCAGAGAAGAAGAGATCAGTGCTCCCTCTCCTCTCTCTGCTCTCTGTCTCGAGAAGGAGATATCCCTCTCCTCTCCTCTCTCTGTCGAAGAAGAGATCAGTCCTCTCCTCTCCTCTCCTCTCTCTGTCGAAGAAGATCTGTCGAAGGGATGTCGAAAATCAGCAGAGAAGAAGAGGTCAACGAGATCTCCCTCTCCTCTCTCTGCTCTCTGTCTCGAGAAGGAGATATCCCTCTCCTCTCCTCTCTCTGTCGAAGAAGAGATCTGTCGAAAACCTACCCATCACCCATGGATGCAGCTGCGCCTCTGTTATGCGCTGGGATTACAGTGTTCTCCCCAATGAAGACCAATAACATGTTAGAATCCCCGGGGAAGAAAATAGGAGTGGTGGGACTTGGAGGCTTAGGGCACATCGCGGTGAAGTTGGCTAAGGGATTTGGGCATCACGTTACGGTCAGCACCTCTCCCTCTAAACAAATGGAAGCGAAGTCCGATTGTGATTCGATAGATGTATACTACAATCAACAACATTACACCAAGACCCCTGAAGAAGCTGCTGCCAAGGCTTTATTAGCAGGTAATCATAATTCTCTCAGCATATAAACATCAATTGTTTGACACTGAAATTTTTTCCTAAATGTGATGGTGTATTTGTTAATATTTTGTTTGCTGATGTTTTGATTTAAAAGGGCTGGATCTTAATTGTGGATCCTTCTTGGGTCAACATACTGAGGCAGCTGTCAAAGCTGGACTTGTGAACGAATCGTATGTTGACACTGCAATCTCGAACAATTTTGCCACTCTCATCAGACTTGGATTCTTTGATGGAGATTCTACTTGGAGCTGACAAATTCATCATCAAGATTCAACACTGATGCAGATCAAATGAAGGTCCATTTCATATAAATGAATTTATTTCATTAATATTTTTCCCTCAGAAAAAAAGTTCATAATATTTGTTACTATGTGGATTTCATTATAGACACAGTTTCAGTAAACCATTCTCTAGGCCCAATCTTTTTCATAATAGTTGGATTTAGTATAAAAACAGTAATCATTCTAGCAACTTCTAATTAGAAATTGATGCATTTTTTTTAGTAGGAACCGTTTGGAACCGTAGGGACCGGACCGTTTCAAACGGTTCGAGTTAGGTTCGGTTCCAATATTCAAAATGAGGGGATCCGGACCGGACCGAATCCGTTAATTTTAAACGGTTCGAGTTAGGTTCCTCCAAAATTGGAACCGATCCGGACCGTGCCCACCCCTAATCTAAAACAACTACATGCTTAATTGAAATCATAATAAAAATACAATATCCTAAAAGTAAGCAAATTTTAAACCTATTATTTTCCTACATTAGACTCCCCTTCTTTATAACAACATGCTCTCAAGTTGCACATAAAAAAAGATGATGCAATCATTTTCATTTGATGATGAGATGCAATCACTTCCATTTGATGACGAGAACATGAGAAAAACCATTTTTCAACGTTTCTTGCAACTTCTGGGATGAATTTTTCTCACTGACTTTTAGATATTCTCATGACTATTTCAGGAATGCCATCTTTCACGTTGCAATGACTTGTAAGAAAATCATGAATATTATTTCTGATGCAGTCGTTTTTCGCTCCCTGTTTCGATATGGTTCCTGATAACCTGCACAAGTAACACACGTGAGCCACGAATCACCGTTGTGGTGGTCGATGGCATTCGATGCTAAAGTCAAATAAGGCTTTGAGGAAGGTGTAATGCTGTAACAGGGAATTTGTAGTGTACCTTAGCTTACCAACCTTATGTCTTATTTATATAGGCCATCGTAGGTGTAGATTAGGGAAGAGATCTTCGTGAAGATCCATCTCTAATTAGGAGTCGTGCTGTAGGAGAGAAGTTCCTTATTAGCTCTGCACTCCTAGATACGTGGGAGATAATTCCTAGTTGGGAGCAAAGAGTAGGTGTAGTTGCTCGTTCGAAGCAGATCCTCGTGATACTTGTTTAAGGAGGGCTTACGGGTATTGAGGACATCTGTGAGACGTGAGGGCCTAGCGTGCTGTGAGAGTCCGGGTCCACCTGGTGGACTGGATTGAAAGGGCTTAGAACCGCGTGGGCCTGTTCAGTGTTGGGCTGATGCTAGGCTCCATATTTCCTCGAGATTATCACGACACGTGTACGGCTTAGGGGTGTGACCATTTTTATGTATCATAAGTTACCCCCCTCGAGTTAGTGGGTTGTCACATTGGTTCGGTAATTCATCTCTTGAAGGGATGTGCCGCTCATGATGATTGAGCATGAATCGTTGCTTGAGCCGCACACCACATTAATGGCACGTGCATCAGTTAGGCGCAAAAGAGGTGGGAAAACATCATCTATTCTGGTTGTCTGCAGTGCAGAGTCAGATTCTTCTACTTTGTTCGCTTTCGAAGATATTGTTTTGAAAAGATCGTTCGTTTTCTTCATGGCTTAAGAAAACCTTCTTGATGATGCTGTTTTGGTTGAGGCCTAAAACTTTTTGAAGACAGGTTGTTGTCCGAGCCCGGTCTTGCTGAAATTCGTATGAAGTTTGGGGTTCCTGAGGATCTGCCATTGTATCTTCTAACGGGCGACCAAACGCCTATGTCACATCCTGTCGATTTCATCTGTTTACATTGTGAGATGCTCCAAACTAGAGTGTGTTTTTTGGTACTGGACGTGATTTGGGAGTTCTTGGATCTCTTAGGGATTCCTCCGACTCAGTTGATGCCTTATGGATATAGGATCATCTTCATGATTCTGCTCAGTGCCAGGGAGACTGGTGTTAGCCTGACTCTGCGGGTGATCCAGTTGCTGACTTCTCCTCGGTTGAAAAACAATGTTGTCTGTAAGATAAAGTCGCCAAAGTGCTTCGGTAAACTGCCCGATGATTTCAAGTTCTGGTAGAAGTACTGCTTCTTGGCTCATACGAATTTGAAGTATTTCTAGTGCAGGGGGTCGTCCGCTCGAGCGACACTTTAGATCGCTTCGTAAGTTCAATCCCTTTCTCGCTATTTTGATATGCTTGATAGTGAGTCGACTACTCATTACTTGTGTTCCTTTGCAGGATGGTAACCTACCACTCCTTTCACCTTAGAGGAGCAAAACACCATGGAGACATTCCGTGTCATGCTGCAAAGGAAGGCGGTCGATGTCATAAGAGTTTTCAACTTCATCCGTAGTGGGGTGTGGGACAACTAGCACGTTGCCCCCATTGTATATAGGGAGTCGAGCTTTAAGTTGGAAGATGGGGCCCCTTTTAGGAAGAGGAAGGCTGCTGGGGCCAAAGTTCTTGTTCTGTCCGATGTGGAGGAGCCGTTTGAGACGCTTGCTTCTTTTGTGAGGAAGGGGGCTTGCATTAGAGTTGGATCGTCTTCGACACAAGTCGTTCCAGTGAGAGAGGAGCGTGAGCCTGTTGAGGTGGAGACTGATGTTTTCATCTTGGAGAGAGATTACTTGTGGTTGGCAGGAGTCATGGACAGGTCAAACCTTAGTGATGCGCAGGTCGAGGCTCTGAATGACCATCTAGTGCGGGTCTCAATGGCAGCTTCCCTTGGTGCTAATTTGCGTGGGACCATTGTTGTTGGTGGTTCCTGTGAAGATTCGCTTGAGGTGCTAGAATCTGATCGTCTTACTGTTGATTCACCTTAAGGGGGCCACGGTACCGATCGTGTCTCTTGTAGTTCACATTGCTCACCATCTCGTTCTAGACCACAATTGGAAGTGTTGGAGGGTCCTTTGGATAATTCGCTTCTTCCTCTCCATCCGGATCCCATTGAGCCATCTCGCAATAAAGGGTCGGTTGTTATTGACAAAGGAAAGGCCACGGAAGAGAGTTTGGGGATGGTGGCAACCGTGAAGGGCGACATTGGAGTAGTTCCTGATCAGGGAAGGCTTCACCCAGATACACGGATAAACTTGTTTGTACTCAACTTGGTAAATATGAGCTCACAAGTTTGGTATCAAGAGGTGGATGTAGAGTATGCTTCAAGGAAACACATAAGCAGGCACCACAGTTGGTTGATGGATCATGCTCCGAAACCTGAAGAGGTTACGTTAGAAGAATGCATCGATAAGGGTCTGAAGTACCTTATGCTGGGTATGTCTCATATGAGCCACGCGGCCATTACTGGAACAAAAGTCGAGGCAGCTCATAAGATAGTATGTACCTTGGAGCGTGTCTTCTCTCACATGAAACGGCTGTAATCGGATGTGTCCATGAAATCGAGTGGCTTAAGAAGCAGGCTAAGGAAAAGCGGTTGGATTAGTCAAATGTGGCCCCTGAGGCTCAGGGGGCTCGTTTGGAGGACCTCGAGCGTAGTATGAAGGAAGCAATAATCGAAAGGGACGGACTTAGGCAAGAGTTGAGCCGGGTCTACCAAGAAGTCGAGGTTGTGCAGGATGCTGTGGCTAAGGCGTGTTCTAAGCTGCAGTCTTTTGTTGAAGAGAGAGCTTCGAAGGAAGCTAAATGGGATGCTGAGAAGCAATGATTGGGATCCGATGTGGAGTTTTACGCCCATAAAGTGAGAAAGGTTGAGGACCAGCTTGAACTGGGGTGGCATGAGCTTAGTGTCGTGGAAAATAGCCTGGTCACGGAGCAGTCTCAGGTTGACACGTTGACTGGCAAGTTGGAACTACTGGAATGCGAACTTGTTAACGCGAAGATGCAAGAGGAATAACTTCTTCAGAAGTAAGGCAAGTGTGAGTTTCGTTGGGTTGTACATGGCCGACTGGAGCTGTTGGCACTGATGAAGGAGGATCATCCGGAGTGGGACCTTGGCCGGTATAAGAAGATGTCATATGTTGATTTGTCTGTTGCCTTTGCATCGTTGGATGAGGAAGACAATGTGAGCCCTGATACGCAGACCACAGCGCGTGTGGATGTTATCCCTACTCCATCTTTTACTAGGCTTAGTTCTTCTCTTTTTGTACCTTCTCCTAGTAGGGAGTGACCTTGGTGCGATTGCACTCCTTTTAGTTTTGACCGTTAATGAAAACAATTTTATCAGTAATGTGCTTGTTTGTCTCTATTGTATGTTTTTTCTTTTTGCCGTGTCGTCATGCTTAGGCTGGTTGAGTCAATAGGACGCTTGACTAGTCTTTCTGCGATAGAGAGCTTGACCGCTTTGTATTGTGAACGACTCAGGGTCGTTGTTGTGTAGCCATGTTCGATGGTGGGCATGTTGCGCATAGTTTAGTTGGGGGTTGCCCGCGTTGTGTCTTATTCCCGAGGTAAGCTGCTTGAGGCTTATCCTGTTTGTCCGACCGATCGGCCAAATAGCGAGTTGCAATGGCCGATCACATTTGTCAAAGCGTTCGTGTCGAGTCAGGTGCCGCCGTAAGCTCAAGCTGGCATCCTAAATAGCCTTTATCTGAGCACTGACTGTACGATCTTTGTATCGGCGTGAATGACTTTCGCGAATATTAGGACGTTAGTCCGTTTGAGCGTGAAGCCGCTGATTCGACTAGATTCATGTTTGGCAACCAGGCAGAAGAGCAGTGGTCTCATGGCAAGCTGTTGGGATCAGTGCTGGACTGACTAGGTTCCCACCTTCCGAATCGTGTATGACCAAACACAGTGGGCGACGGATTCGGGGAGTAAAAATTTGGCGACCAGGCTGAAGAGCAATGGTCTCGTGGCAAGTTGTCGGAATCAGTTCGGGGATGGCTAGGCTCCCACATTTCGAACCATCTACACCCTCCCTGCGCGGCGGGGGCTACGAATTTAAGAGAAGTTTGGCGACCAGGCTGAAGAACAGTGGTCCTGTGGCAAGCTATCGAAATCAGTTCGAGACTGACTAGGTTCCCACCATCCAAATTATCTACACCTGAGTGCACCAAGTAACAAATTTGGGAGGGTTCGGCGGCTGCGTTGAAGAGCACTGTTCTGTGGCAAATCGTCAAAATTAGATCATGGTTGACTGGGTTCCCACCTTTTAGACTATCTACACCCTCGCAGCGCGGGCTACAAGCCAGGTTTGGTGATTTGGCGGCCATGCTGAAAAGCAGTGGTCCCGTGATGAGCCATGGAATCAGTTCGGGACTGACTAGGCTCTCACCTTCCAAATTATCTACACCATCGCAGTGGGGGCTACAAGTCCAGGTTTTGATTAGAAGCTTTCGTGGCTAGTCGTTACCAGCTAGACTTACCTGATTAGGTTCGGCGATCATTGGCTGTAGGGGAAGCAATGATAGCGCTGATTAGACTCTCATTTCCTAAATTGTCGATGCCCATGCTAAGCGGACTAGGTGTCGAGTTGAACCAGAAGCTGTCGTCATTTGCTTTGGCTGACTAAACTTGCATGGTTTGAAAAGAAGTTTCACCTGTTGGTAGGCGTGTGAATTTGGTGGTAGCATAGTGTGGACGAAGTTACCTCGAATTAGCAGGTGATCTGTAGGTGCAATCCGTAAATCAGGATCAGCTAGGATCTCTTAATGCTCGTGACAAACATGCGACAGAATGTTGTTTGAATAATGGGCCCACAGAGGAGGGGCTAGGGCGCAGTGTATGGAGTAAATTGCTCGGTAACACATGTACTGCATGGGATGTGTGAAGGTTAAGTATCGGTTTGTAATATACTAATATCTGTAGTTTAAAAAAAATTGTTTGGAGGTGGAGTGTACTCAGAAATTTGGTGGGGGCAAATAGCCACCCACCTATTAAGAGAAACCCCCTCTCATTCTTCCTTTTTTTTTTTCTCTTTTTTCTTACAGGGAGCGATCCTCCCTTTGTTCATCTTTTCCTCCGGTGAGTTTTTGCGTGGGTTGCCGATTTCTTCCCCCCAAAACTCATCCCCTCCTCATTTTTCTTTTTCTTTCTCCCCTCTCCTTCTTGCTACAACTTTTCGTTTTAAAAATCGAAAATTTCGAATTGTGTGGGCTTAACGGTGTTGGCTTTGACTGATCGGATTACGCAGCTCCAATCTGCCATTTCAGGGGTATTTATGGCGTCATTTAGAACCTGTAAATCCCACATACAAGGGTGATTTCAGGGTTGGCCGAAATTAAAAAAAAATCAGTGTGCATGCCTGTTAGGAAGGTTCTTCAGCGTGAATCCGGGCCTTGGGCGCGTGGGTGAATTGCAAATTCGTAATTTTGGGTGTTCTTGGACCTATTTCCGGCCTTTTGTGCTGTTCGAAGGCGATCAGACCGGAGTAGGGTGGGTTTCGGTGAGTTTTAGCCAAATTTTGGATGTTTGCCAGATTTAATTTGCCAGTAAGGTTTTTTTAGTCACGTGCCGGTTGTAACTTATTTATTTTTCTAGTTTTCGACTAGTTTGCTCACTTTTGAGTCCGCCTTGCAGTTTTAAAAAATTTTCTTGGTCCCGCATTAGCTGTTTCACGAGTTGGGATCTTCGACCAGTAGGATTTGGGTTCCAAAAACCCATTCCGCTCAGGTGAGTGTAACTATAATATTGATCTTGAGAGATATTTTTTAAATCCTGAATTTAATTTTTACATTATGCCGTCAATTGTGTATAAGTGAATACAAGTTTGAAATTCGGGGTTTTTGGAGAGTTCGATTGTTGTGTTGGTTTTTTTGTGAATGAATTTATGTATTGGATTTTCTGAAAACATGATATACTTGAATGAAATAAAATAGTGATTGAATTTGGGTGTGATTAGGCTTTGGTGTAATGACATTGGACTTGTATGTTGCGTTTTACCGTAGATTGGCGAGTCTTGAGCATGTATGATAGTTCGACTCAAATTACTTTATTGTGGTGAATTGGGTCATGTTGGGACCCTAGCGTAGTCGTGGATTTATGAAAATTGCCCAACTGATTATTGTTACACGTTTGTTACATTTAATTATGTACAGACTCGTAGTATGTGCATGTTGATATTAGTGTAAGTGTTTTACTCCACTGTAATGCCTGTTGTGCCGATGCTTAGGAGCTTGCTCGCATCATGAGTTTGATGGTGCTTAAGATGTCTCGCACCAGATATTGAGGACGCTATTGCATGTGGCAAGTTTGCAGAGGTGCGGTGAGCTCCCACACGCACTTGCCACTAGAGAGTGTGGTAGGACGGGTCCCAGAGGACGTGCTTTGGAGATTACTCGCTTTCCCTCCTAGCGTTTGAATTTGATTTGTATTAGGTTGGCTGTGTTAGGCCAGTTGTTCGAGATGTTTAAGTTTGTATCCTGGCAGATGGCACCCCATTGGGATACAAACCACTCGAAGTGGTACTCGTGCATGTTGTGGGATGTGTCTGGGTGAGACGCATTTGTAGGGTATGCCGATACCTACGATATGAGACACTTATACATAATTTTTTTGTTTCGACTTGATTGCTATACCTAGGAGACTGTGAAGAGTTATGATATTGTCTTTGTTTTCATCGCTTGATATTTACCATGTTTGAATCACCTATAATGACCGACATATCTCATGAACTTATAGTTATTGTTGAATCTGAAATGCTTGTGTTGGTGCTTGAACTTAGAAATATTATCCTTAGAGACGGTGTGATATAGACTTTAGAACCTATATAGGGACACCTTTTCCATTTTATGGATCATGCATCTGGGATTACTCACTTATTCATTATTGTGTGACATAGATTTCTCCTGTATATTATTCTGTTATTTGTATTTAGTTCGCTCGCACCAGCTAGCTTTGTGCTTTGCTGACCCCGCAAGGGGTGTGCTTCTATTGGAGTGCAGGCGGTGTTGGCATTCCTGTTGATCGTGGCGTTAGGCCAAGTTTTTCAGTGGTAGGCTATTTTGTGCTGTTTAGTCTTGTCCACCCTGTACGGGTATGTTTTGATTCATTTGTATTACATTATGAATACTAGATGTTTGTATATATTGGTTTTGTCGCTATGACTCTGGCGGGGCAAATCGTATACTCTTATTTTGTTCAAATTTTATCGTAGTTTTTATTTCAGTTTGATTCTTGTTTTAAGAATGTGTTATATTATGATGTTGTGGCCGGTTACAATTCGCCTGTATTACGGATTAGTTCACGCATCGACACGCTGCAATTCCCGTGGCGGGTCGGGGCGTGACATGGTTACTCACCCTAAATTAATGGGGTTGCGTGCAATGCCATTAATTTAATGACGTGGTCTGCCCAGATTCCTTGGGAATGGTCATCTCCTCATTTCTCATACCGTATTCAATGTTTGACAGTTAATGCTAGAGTGTCTGCTTGGTAAACCATCATGTCTATATAATGATGTTTTCCAATCGTTGTAGGCATTATCTTTCACAGAGCTTATCTTCTGTAATGTTCTCGCTTGAAGAGAGTGCTTTGGGTTTTCGAAAGGCTAAAGAAAATGCTTTGGATTTTTCAAAGGCTGAAGGTGGATCTTTGTATCTGGAGTCTCCGAATGTTCTGACATTTGCAAGGTCAGGCACAGTAATAATTGTCGTTATGCGTGGTCACTTGCTATGGGTGAGCATGTAGTTGATTTGCTGAAATCTCATAATTTCTTCTCATTTACGAGCACTTTTACAAGGAAAGAGTCTGGATTTCATGCATTGGTGCCTTATCGTTGTTCCTAAATGTTTAATTTCAGAGATAACACCAATGTCCAGCTCTGTTGTGGTTGCCTCTGCCACTTCTCGATTAACCCCGTTGTTTTCCCTTGCACTGAAATTCAGGATCTCGAGATGAAGAGAAGTTGGACATGGTCCATGGATTGGGGCCATTGACTCCTGGACGCCTCTCTTATCCCTGCAGCCGGAAGGTGCACTCTGCCTGTTTGAACCTGTTACTTATCCCAGGTTCATTCATTTCGCTGAATCGAGCATGTGAGTTGGTCGTATCTGGTCGTGGCATGTCGCGACACTCCCGATTGCTGATTTTGCACCCCCACAAACCATATTTGAGGGTAGCATTTGGTAAATCATCGTTCGGCTTGCTTTGGGTTATTTGTGGTGCTTGTGCGATTGGACAACAAGTCCTCACTCCGTGTTGATCAGATGCCTTAGTAATCTTGCGTAGCTCGTTCGCTTATATTTGTTCTCACCTGCAGTTTGCTTGCGTAAGAGGGTTTGCAAGTTTTCGACTAACGCTGTACGTAGCGAAATTGCCTGAGCAAGTATTTTACTTCAATTTGCACTGTATTTAGATGCTCAGTCTTTTGTATCCGCCTCAAGACGTTTGTTGTTACATCTTTCCAATAATCAATAGAGTTTGTTTTTGTAATTCTCCATTTATTTCTTGAATGATTGCAAATCACATAAGCCTTTTAAGAACTAAAACTCAATATTGACTATGGAAAGGAAAACAAACAACTTAAAACAAACTAACTGTTGACGGAGAGAAATTGATCCTGGCCTTAAGTGAATTTTGGTTGCTCTTCGCGGATCGTTTTAGTGGATTGTCGAGGCGTTACATAGGTCACTGAAGAGTAAACCTTGCAGAGGGGCGGATCTCCACGCCGACGAAAGGTTGGGGGATGTGTTCCCACTTTCCATTGCCTTTACGACTCGTTGGGCGAAAGAGCTGATTGTTCCTGTACCACTCGAAAATGGTGTTTCTCCTGTCTTTTGGTATTGCACTGGGTCAGGCTACTCTGCATGATGTAGCTGAATCTGGGAGCACTCTATCTGTTTCAGTGCGGCGTAGTGGCAGCCTCATTCCATAGGTTGGTCCCCACGTATTGTTCCTTCTGAGTGTTGAACAATATACTTGACACACTGGTGAAGGGTGGAGACCACTACTTCCATCTGGTGGAGCCATGGTCTTCCCAGGATGAGATTGTAAGATGATGGTGCGTCTACAACCATGAAGTCCAGAAATAAGACCTTTTTGAGCTGTGGTTCACCTGCGACCATAGCTAATCTTATATTTCCAATTGGGAAGCATTTCTCTTTAAGGTGTTATAAAAACGTCAAATTTTCCTCCTTGAGGTCCATGCTGCGGAATGTGTTGTAGAACATAACGTTAAGTGAACTTCCTGTGTCAACCAGAGCTCTTTTTACTTCTCACATTGCTATGGAGACCGAGATGACTAAGGCGTCGTTATGTGGCGCTTGGACTCCTTCGAGATCCTTATCCATAAAGGTCAAGGTAGGAATAAGGCTCTAGACCCTTGATTGGCAGATGTGCCTGTTCTCATTCGCTGATTGTGTCCGCATATCCAGTAGTGTTTGCTTGCGGGACCTGTGTGACTGATATTCATTTGGTCTGACTCCATGAAGGATGTATATTATCCCTGGAGTCTCCTTTTTTATTTTTTTAATTGACCCCCCTAGTCATTTGTCTACTCCGCTGGCTTCTCGCATTGCATGAACTTTTTCAGTTTGCCCTTGCGGATCAAGTACTCAATCTCGTACCTCAGATTCTTACAGTCATTGGTGTTGTGACCACTTTCTTTGTCGTATGCGCAGTGCCTGTCATTGTCGCGCTTGGTGGGACCTCCGCATGTCTTTGGGGGCTACTTCACTTCCTCCCAGTTTTTCATTGATTTAAGTACACTTGACAGGTTAGCATTTAGGGAGTAACTACTTTGGATTCAACGTAGTTGGACGATTTCTTTGGCTTGGACCGACCAGGGTCTGGCTTGTTGTCACCGTGCTTCCTCTTGCTTCGTTCTTCATCCGGGGGTCTCTTTCCCTCCTTGTCTCTGGGTACGGAGGGCATCTGATCCCTTTCGGTTTCCCTCTTTGAGTTCTTTGACTCTTTCAGGGTGATGTGTCTTTAGACGCTCTTGAGGTGCTCCGCCATGTCCAAAGAGGGCTTCAGGGTGAGATCTTCGTAAAGCTTTCTCTATTTGAGGCTTGCAATGAACGTTGTCAAGGCTGAATTGTCGTTGCACCCGTCCATGAGGGTCAGCTCATTGTTGAAGCGCGTGATGAACTCTCGGAGTGTTTTGCAGAACCTCTGCCTCAGGGAGAGTATGTAGTGCGGGCCTTTTCAGAAGCGTTGGCTTCTGACAAAGCAAGTCAGGAATTTTTTCGCTAGCGTTTTGAAGGAGTCGATGGACCTCGGCGAAAGGCTGTAGAACCACGTCAATGCAGAGCTTTTCAGACTAGTGGGAAAGGTCTTGCACATTACGAATTTGATCCCTCTTTAAGGGACATTACGTGCTGGTAATGACGCAGGTGATGGAAGGGACTGGTGGTTCCATTGTAGGAGTCGAGCTTCGGAGGAGTAAACTTTCTTGGTAGGGGCTCATTCATGATTCGGTCCACAAATGGTGGGATGAAGAGGCGATACATTACGTCCGGGTCGTGTGCCCCTCTGCGGATGGGGTTCTCAGGGCCGAGGCTCTCTGCCCTGGCGTTGAACTCAATGTTAACTGCGCGACTTCCTTTAGTCCAATAGGAACTGGCGGGTGTTTGGCTGTCCTGCGCTTTCTCTCTATCATCTACCGGAGGTGGATGTTCGTGCTGCACCTATTCTCCATTGGCGGGTGGTGGATTATGTCGCGTGAGACCTTCCACCACTTTGGAAATTCGCTGCTGTCGTTGGTACGGGAGCGTGAATTGGCTGCACATGCAAAATAGGAGCTATTGAAGGAAGCGGTATAGGGACGACCAGAATGTTCAACATGTCCCCTGGTTCTTCGTTGTTACGTGACCTGGTGGTCACCATTTCTCTGTGTTTTGAAAGGAGATGATGCTTAGTGTAAAGTTACGAGCTATTTCATCCCCACGGACGACATCAAACTGATGCAATCATTTTTCGCTCCTTGTTCCGATCTGGTTCCTGCTGACCTGTTGACTTGCACAAGTAGTACACATGAGCCACAGACCACCGTTGTGGTGGCCGATGACACTCTGATGCTAAAGTCAGACAGAGCTCTGAGGAAGGTGTAATGTTGTAACAAGGAATTTGTAGCGTACCTTAGCTTACCAACCTCATGTCTTATTTAAAGTGCATGGAGTCATGGTTTAACCAGAACATCGTAGGCGTAGATTAGGGAGGAGATCTTCGTGGAGATCCCTCTCTAATTAGGAGTCGTGTTGTAGGAGGGAAGTTCCATGTTAGCTCTACGCTCCTAGATACGCGGGAGTTAGTTCCCAATCAAAGAGCGTTTTGTAAAAGGGAGTTTTCCTGTGTGGAAGATACTCTGGTGTTTGCTTCCTAGTTGGAAGCAAAGAGCAACTATAGTTGCCCGTTCGAAACAGATCCTCGAGATAATTACCTAAGGAGGGCTTACGGATATTGATGATAGATGTAAGACGTGTGGGGCTAGCATGTTGTGAGAGTTCGGGTCCACTTAGAGGACTTGATTGAGCAAACTTAGAACCGCTTGGGCTGATGCTGGGGGTTCATATTTCCTCGAGATTATCACGACACGTGTACGACTCACAGGTGTGACCGTTTTTATGTATCATCACTTTCCGTAAAAGTGAGACTTCTTGCAATGGATTGGTTATGGATCTACATAGGTTGAAAAAAATTGTATCTCCCCTTCTTTAGAAAAAGAGTCCTGATCACATGATTCGTCTTACATAACCACTTTTATTTTTTCAAACACATATTCTTGATCGTGATTTACATTCGTTAAAAGTAAAACATTGTTGACTTCAATTGTTCCTTCGGTAAGACTACACGTAGACTCTACTTGATCATCCAAATGTGAATTGGTGGAGCAGAGCAATCAACATGCACATCCACGACTTCACATTCTTCTTATTAGGTGCAATTGATGTCATCGATTCTATCTCCAAAGATGTTGGTTTTAGTAGAGAATCGGCTTCGAGTTTAGAGAAAAAACATATGGGTTATGGTGGAGGAGGTATAATTGGTGAGGGACTATTGGTGGTTATTGTTGGTGTAATTGTGATCGGTGAACAAGAATGGAATTTTTTTGGGGATAAGTATGTGAGAAGTAGTCATCAATCGCTTCTTGAGCAACACGATTGAGTTTTGCTACAAGAAGATCAAATTCCAAATCATTGGATATGTGTGGGTTAGTCATAGTGCCTAAGGATATTTTATTTTTTTAAAGACAAATGAAGGTGGATGCCTAAAAAGAAAGGAATGGTGAAAATAAAAGGGAATATGGCCTTGGCTAAAGATAGTTGGGCTGGACTAGGTGGGCTGAAGGACTTAGTTGGTCTGCGAAGTTCGTTTAAGGCTGTGGACGAGTTTCTACACGAGAGATGAAGGTTATTTGTAGATGATGAAGGTTGGTTTGGATTTATGGACTAGAAATTACATAGTGACTGAAAATTCTAAACCTACTATGTTCCTACATCAAAGAAGCCAAGAATTAACCTGCTATATATATATTTTTTAATATCAATCAATCACATTCCAAATAGTATTTCTTGAAATATTTAACCTATTATGTTCCTACATCAGGCTCTCCTTTTTAAAACAACATGTTCTCGAGTTGCATATAAAAATGATGATGCAATCACTTCCATTTGATGATGAAAACATGATATAAACAATTTTCCAACACTTCTTACGACTTTTGGGATGAATTCTTCTCATTGAAATTTTAGATATTGTCATGACTATGTCAGAAATGTCATCTTCACGTTGCAATGATTTATAAGAAAAACACGAATATTCTTTCCATAAAAATGAAGCTTCTTGCAATAGATTGCATATGAATAAACATAGGTTGGTAAAAAATGTATCTACCCTTTTTTAGAAAGAGTGTCTTGATTACATGATTCGTCTTGCATAACCACTTGTATTTCTTCAAACACGTATGCTTGATCATTATCTCCATTTGGTAAAAGTGAAACAATGTTGACTTCAATTGTTCATTCGAAGAGACCACAAGTAGACTCTACTTGATCATCCAAATAATCATTGAGAATTGGTGGAGTAGAGCAATCAACATGCAAATGTATGTCTTATGTTGTCACATTCTCTTTGTTAGGTGTAATTGACGTTATCGATTCGATCTCCAAAGGTGTCAGTTTGACTAGAGAGTTAGTTTCGTGTTTGGAGAAAAAAAATGGGTTGTGGTGGAGGAGGTATAATTGGTGAGGGACTACTAGTGGTTATTGTTGGTGTAATTGTGGTTGGTGAACAAGATTGAGAAATTTATTCGGGATAAGTATGTGAAAAGTAGTCATCAATCGCTTCTCGAGCAACACGTTAGTTTAACTACAAGATGATCAAACTCCGGATCATTGGATATGCGTGGGTTAGTCATAGTGCCTTAGAATATATATATATATATATATATATTTAAAAGGTGGATGCCTACAAAATGGTAGGGTGCAAATAGAAGGGAATATGGCTTTGGGATAAAGATAGTTGGGCTGGAGTATGTGGGCTGAAGGACTTAGGTGGGCTGCGGAGGTTATTGACGGCTGTAGATGGGCTTCTCCACGAGAGATAAAGGTTATTTGTAGATGATGATGGTGGGTTTGGTTCGATGGACTGGAAATTGCACAATTACTGAAATTTCTAAATCTACAATGTCCCTACATAAAAAAGAAGCCAAGAATCGACCAGCTATAAATTTTTTTAATATCAATCACATACCAATGTGTATTTCTTGAAATACTTAACTATGACCATCACGAGAGAAGAGTTTAAATTATAACAATATGCAAGGGATCCTTGCTTGGGTAAACCCCTATTGTGGGATAGTTCGGGTTGCCATAGGCAGCTCACCTTGCTAAATATTAGCAACCTGTTGTGAATGCTCTTAAGATAGTTTGGGTTGCTATTCTAACAATCTCTTCATGTCCGATTAATAAGATCAACCATCCTCATTTCTACGAGCACACTAAAGCAATTAAGAAAGGAACAAACAGAGTCAAGGACCATAAAGAGTTCCGCAAATTCCACAACACTCTTTTATGATAAAGCTCGATGACAAAGTTGAGAGAGCTATCAAAATCTGAAAGTAGCATGCCTAACAAACAATTGAAAATTTAGCTGTGTTATTCAGAACACATCCACTTGAATGCAGCAGTTTCCCAAGCTCCACAGTTTGCCCACTCTGATAGTGTGTGAAGATTCCTACAACCACTACACCAAATTGGCACTTTTGTAACAATTCTAAAAATAGTATCATTTTTGAGATGTTACAATCCATTAAACAATTTTAAGTCAAAACTAAATTTAGTCTAAAAATGAAAAACAGTAACACA
Organism: Berberis thunbergii; assembly: GCA_003290165.1. Lineage (NCBI taxonomy): Eukaryota > Viridiplantae > Streptophyta > Magnoliopsida > Ranunculales > Berberidaceae > Berberis > Berberis thunbergii. The sequence goes on from QNQO01007703.1 coordinate 300,199, forward strand.
AAAAAATTATACAATAAGTTGGATCACCATGAATAGTATCACTTTTATAACCATACTCTTCATGGTGATACAATTATTGTATCATTTTATTTGTGAAAATGTGTAAAATTGTTAGGTGAATTGTTACACTTCAAAAGTGATACTGTTTTTGGGGTTGTTACAAAAATGTCAATTTGGTGTAGTGAACCCATCACAACCATGCTTAACACACACCCTAAGATTCCTATTGTGATGAAAAATGGAACTTTGTAGGGTCACAAAAATGTCAAACATACATATAGGGTTCATGATACTAATTACAGTGGTCCAGCATGCTTCATTCAGTTCACAAATCAACAACAAATTGACAAGCACTGAAAACCCATATCAGTCAGACACTGTTTTCTCTAGCTTTGTTAATCTTGTTTTGGTAAGATACAATATATATTTTCTTCCATTTGAAAAATTGATTGAAGAGCTAAGCATTCTCTGCATTAATTCTTGAAAAATCATTTTCATGAAAGCTGGGATGGTTCAGTTTGGAAAAAAAAATAATCAAGTTAATATGATAAGCTCGAAGTAATGACTCAATCATCTTTTAAAGCTCGTGCCACGTCATTAAACTTGTGCTTCTTGACGTTTGAAATTGAATTATTTACTAATAAATATATGGTATCAATTCCATTAAACTTGTACTTGACGCTTAATTCTTGTATATAAAATCTTAAACTGTTAGTTTAAACCTTCCAATTCATCCTCCCATACTACGTCTGTCTAGTTCCATAAGTAGGCCAAGGCATGCACTATTGTAACAAGTTTTTGGCAATATATTTAGTGATAGGTTGAAGAGCACCCATTGATAGAAATCAAAATATATAATGACATCTATCAGGATGTAATTCAACGAAAGCTCTCCAACCTGTAACCAATTCTGCTGTAAAAGACCTGTTAGAACTTGGAACAGAAATAGTAGAAGCACTCAGACTGAACACCTTACTGAGAATAGCAAAACTGGACTCGAAAGCATGTCACGTACGTGTTTTAGAGAAAGTGGTTAGAATATGATAATTAAGCGAATAACGATGTTTATCATGTAATTTGGGACACTTGGCTAATTTTAAACTATATATTTCTAGCTTTCATTTGACTTGCACTTGATGCAAATGCCTTTTTTTGTTCCTCCTCTTCCTCATCCTATTTTATTATAGGCAACCACTTAGAAACTTATCATGAGATAATACTAGTACTTGAAGGGCATGTAAGTTACACAAGTCAATCAAGCCATTTTCATACACATAATGGAGTACATCTTGTCTATTAGGGAAGAGTAATTTTCACATCATTTACATGTACAATTCCACATCTGTCCTTCTTGCTTTTTCATTGGAGCTTGATGACACGGTGTTGCTTGGATGGACCCTCTTGAAGACACTCTTCATTAAACCACCATTGTTTTTCTCTTTAGTCACTTTCTTCTTCCCTTCCTTCTGATCCTTTCTTCCTCCATTCTTCTCATCTTCTCCTTATAGTGCTTTTGCTGCAAGTAAGCTTGACCATATGCAAACCCCACTGAAGACATCTTCACTGAATACTGACACTAGTGAACTTGTTTGTAATGTATTGACTGAGATGATTGTGAGAGCCCTAATTGTGTGAATTTATAGGCATCTCTTGCATGCTTTGAGAACAAGTTGCATGTTATTGTTGACTAATTTCACTATACTTTATTATTTTCCAAAAAAATTTCACTATACTTTATTAGTTTAAAAGTGACGTGCGTCTTGGATGGGGCAGATGGCTTTCATGTGTGGCCTCAAATGGTTTTAGTATTACATTGGGTTTAAATTATGTTATATAAAAGAATACAACTTTGATGCAAGAGAATAGTGCTTGTTTGTGGTGTAGCCAATGATCATAACTTAATATTATGCTAACAATAGATGAGGGGTCTTTTGGGTTATAACTATTACTAATCTAATATGCCATTCCATCTCACTGGTTCTTTGTGGTGTATCCATTAGTGATAAACTTATTGTGCCACAGGTTGAGTGCTCTTATGTGGTCCATGTATTAGGTTGCGGTGTATTAATATTATGAACCTAATTTGCCACATCAACTATTCTTATCAGTGGTTTCGACTTTTCTAAGAACGGATTTTAATACTCATTGTTGAGGTTATCGTGGTCTTGGATGGCACTCCGAGAATAGAATTGTGATTGGTATGACCAAGTGAAGTGTCTATGTATGCATGTCAAATTATTCTGAAACTTTTTCCTATTTGGACTAAAAGATTCCTTTGGAAGGTTTTGCTGAACATATGGTTTGAGAGAGGTTCCTGTGGGAATCAAATAACGTATGATTTCTAGCCTACCTCTATGTTTGTACTTGTCTAAGATAAACACAATATTCCCATAGATAACATAACAATAACACAGGAATCAAATCTGCTAATCAGAGGCAGTAACACAAGCACATGGCATAGTGCTTAGGCAGCCACATACTCCTACTTGATGTCATCAAGAAGGATTATCTATGAGGTTCCATTTGGGAGAGCTTATCTTTACACGACAATTAACACATTATTAATTAAGAGATGCTGTCATTAAATCATTTGTTGAAATTGTGATGAGTTCATTGTCTAATGTAATATATTATCTTGTGCACCCACAATACCGTTCATTGCATATTTAACTGAATTACATATTTAACCCACAATACCTCATAAACATAACAAACTGAATTTAACTAATACCGACTACTCCATTAGAGATGGTTGAGAGGTGAACATCAGGAAATAATTCACATGGTGAGTACTGACTTCTGTACTAATTTTGCTGTCTCTGGGCAAGAACTGAGTAGCTATTAAGAACTAGTTTTAAAATTTAAAAGCTAATTACATATTGATCAAGGACAAGTCCCCTGGTTGGGTTATGAGAAGATGACATATATTCTAGTTCATGGATCCCTTCATCTTCTCTCTCTTCTTATGCTCTAATTAATACATATCATTTCCCCCTTTTGATTTTACAAGTTCGAATGTTTTAATACAGATTTTGCAATAGAGTAGTAGACGAGAATTGTACATATGAATGAACTGAATTTATTCTTATGTCAACAAGGGAAACACCAAGAAGTATGTGGTCATACCAAGGACTCGCTAAGCTGGTTTGTTCATGTGCTTTTTGCTTTGTTAGAATCCATATATATGTTCATTCAAAATTTGAGTTACACCATAAAATAGCTCAATTTTAGATTAAAAAAAAATAAAAATTAGAACAAATCTTCTGTTATATTTTGTCTTGCTATCTATGGTACTTCTTCATCTCATCTAGAACTCTGAGATTGGACAATATGCTTTCCTGAGGAACTAGTACTATATGGATGGATCTTCTTGACAATTTATACCAATAAGATTACTATTGTACTAGATCATAATTAAAAAAGAAACCACAAATATATGCATGTATCTTTGAATGCATATTGCTACATAAAGAACTGTTCTTCCCCTTGTTCATTTAGAACTCTGAGACTCATCACCATGCTTCGCCGAGGAATTAGTACTACTTGGATGAATCTTCTTGACCTTACTGAAAATACTACTAGACCCATTGTTGGTTTGACATCTTGTAGGCTCTTTTTCCTTCTCTTCCAGCATCAACACTTTCCTATGCTTTTGGTTCACATAGGCTTCAGCGATAGAAAACCCAGTTGCAGACATCTTTGAAAAATTATCAAGGCAGGTAAACTAAGTTTTGATGATGAGATTTTTTGGGCTTGAGAGATTGTAAATTTATAGGTTTAAATTTCTTGGTTAGCAATCCATATTATTGACTTCTTCTTCACTAGTGGTTGTGGACCAAGTTATGTTTTCTCATCATCATGGGTGACGATTTTGAAGAAAGAAATTAAAAAAATGGACATTTGTGGCTAATTTTGATTTCTATAAGCTAAAATGTGGAATTTTGATATTAGAATGCGTGTAGAAATCTTGTCCTCATGCATAATGCAGCCCCTTCGTTGGACTTTCACTGGTTTGAGTTAAATTTGTTAGGTAATGGTGACTATTGATCGATCCCCATCTCCAGGCTTCCTTCTTCCCCAACCCACAACAACAACAACAACAAAACAAACTGCAAAGGGAGGCAATATTTAGTGAGATCGCAAACTAGTATAGAAATAAAGATTAAAAGGAAATATTAATGCATAGGGAATAAACATTGAAAATGTTAAACAATATAATTTTTGTAGAATTTATTTATTTAGTTAGTTAATCTTATAATGTTGGAGTTGATATTCCTGTGAATCAATAGTTAAAGAAGAAATATAAACAAATATCTTTGAGGGTATGTTTGGTTAGCCATTTTTCTTGGGACATGAAATCTTCTCTTATTATGTAAATTTTCGCTGTTTGGTTTTCTATTTACTGACATAAAATTAATTCTTCATGAGACTGTTTTCCATGCAACCAATAAACCCCGAGTTCAAAAAGAAAAAAAAAACGAAAAAAAACATTTAATCATAACATGTTGTAAATTTGAACAATATAGAGGAGAGTAAGTAAATTCTCTTATTAATTGATATGTATAAAACGTTGTAGAGGTAACCTTCATAACCTAAGTTGCAAACATTTCCTATATTTACAACCCATAAAACTAATGTGAGCATCCAAAATTAGGACCTTTCCCCTGACTACATGCTCTAGAAAACCTTAATGGAATTAATAGAAATTGTGTCTTTGATCGTCATTGATACATTTCTTCCTTTTATTTTCATCTTTCTAAAAGTCATAGATTAAAAATGTCTTCACTATGTAAGAGTCTAACAAACTCACCTTTTAATGTCTAAACATAGTCATAGTATAAAGTTTATACATGATTTGTTAGATATTAGGTGTTTCATTTAAGATAAATTCTTTTTATGTTTTTAGATCATGCGTAGAAATGATTATACATTAGGTTTGATATGTCCCAATTCATGAAGGCAAAGGTAAGGCAGTGTTCTTTGAAGAACTAGTTGAGAAAATTTAGAAGCGAATCGGTGGCTAGAAGGCATAACTCCTTTCTCCAGGTGGGCGTCTCGTGCTTAATAGACACGTTTTGGCCTCTATTTTGATTTTTAAGATGGTTTCTATTTGCGTTATGCTAAAAGTAGTTTGCAGAATACGGGGCTTATTGCTGATTTTTTTTTCTGGGGTGATTTTAAAGGAAGTGGGTTGCTTGGTCTCGTCTAAGTTGCCTGATTAGTGAACAACGATTAGGTGTCAGGGACTTGTTTTAGTTATGAGAACATTTAGACTTGTTTGAAAGTATTGGCTTGAATAGTCCTACATCAAGTAAGGAATAGTTGTGTCAAAAGTTTATAAGGAGATGATCCACTCCCTAATAACAATGAGGCCTTTTAAGAGAAAACTCCACACCACCTAGGCCCGGATGGAAGGTCCAATATGGTGGTGTTTAAGTTGGGGACAATATCGTTGCTATGTACAGTGGACCACGGGGTGCGAGCAAGTGCGCGTGCACAATGTCCCAACAATTGGTATCAGAGCCGATGGTTCGGTTGAGACTCGGTCAGCGAGGTGGAGGTGCAGGCAACACATTGTTCAGGGATAGGCGTAGGCGCACAGTAGCATCGCAAGTGCGCGGTCCGCCAGATGAATGATTTAGATTAGGCTCCAGATCCTTGCTGATGTGGTGTTCGAAAGTATCATACAAGTCCGGACGAGGTGGAGTTAGTCCGGAGGTTGCGAATAGGTGGAGCCAACAACATTGAAAATAGTCGAGCCCGTACACCGAATGCTACCCACATGATTGTGGTTGTACGTGAAACTCGAGGAGAAGGTATACTTCGAGATATTGTAGACTAGTGGATGGATTATATGATGTGTGACGATTCACGCAAAGGTGGCTCCGACACTGAGAATAGTCAAGCCCGTACACTGAGTGCTACCCACATGATCGTGGTTGTGCATGATACTCGAGGAAAAAGTGTACTTCGAGATGTTGCAAACCGCTGGATGGATTATAGGATTTGTGACGATTCACGCCAATGTGGAGATTGTTGGGAAAATGTTGGCTTGAATAGTCTACATCAAGTAAGGAAGAGTTGTGACAAAGGTTTATAAGGAGATGATTTACTCCCTAATAGCAACGAAGCCTTTTAAGATAAAATCCCATACCACCTAGACCCGGATGGAAAGTCCAATATGGTGGTGTTTAAGTTGGGGACACTATCTTTGCTATGTATAGTGGACCAAGGGCTGCATGCAAGTGCACGTGCACGACGCCCCAACAATAAGATACTCCAAACACTCTAAAGGATATGAATTTATTGGGGAACAAGCAAGTGGTAATGTAACTGAATTTGAATCACGAGATGTCGTGTTTCTTGAAATAGAATTTCCAAGCAGGGGCGAGTTAAACCGTGGTTTAACTCTCTTCGAAATGGCGGATTCAAATGAGTTGCTTACGCAAAACCACTTGGAGAATATATTAGATAATTCAACTAGGTCATCTGATCCGAATGAGAGCCAAGCAAATAATAGTGAATTTGTTTCACAACAACATCAACTACGACGTAGTAGTCGTGGACAGATTTTTCGTCGTTATTTTGAAATCGAAGGTGAGGCTTTTATAATAGTACACAAGAGGACGATGAACCAAAAATAGTTGGGGAGGATCTTTCATGCCTTGCAAAGGAACAATGGATAAATGCAATGGAAGAAGAAATGAAGTCAATGAGATCAAATCAAGTTTGAAAATTGGTTGATCTTCCAGATGGACGGAAAGCAATTGGGAACAAATGAGTTCTCACGATTAAGCGTAAAACTGATGGAATAGTTGAAAAATATAAGGCTCGACTTGTAGCCAAGGGTTATACTCAACAAGAGGGAATTGATTATGAAGAAACATTCTCTCCAGTTGTGAGTTTTACCTCTATTCACCTTATTCTTGCGATAGTGGCAAATATGGATCTTGACTTACATCAAATGGATGTAGAGACTGCTTTTCTCAATGGAGAATTGCAAGAAGAATTCTATATGGAACAACCTGTAGGTTTCATAAGGGAATGCGAAGAACACAAAGTGTGTAGGCTCTTAAGATCAATTTATAGTCTAAAACAATCTTCCAGACAATGGTATATACGTTTTCATCAATCCTTAAAGTCTTTTGATTTTAACATGATTGATGAGGACCATTGTGTATATGTTAAGAGATCCAGTGACAGGTTTTTAATCTTGTCACTATATGTAGATGACATATTGTTGGCCGAAAATGATAATGAGTTTGTGATAACCATTAAGAGTTAGTTATCATCAACATTTGAAATGAAGGACATGGGTGAAGCTGCATATATACTTGGTGTTAAAATTGAGCGAGATCGTTAAAAAAGATTGTTAACTCTTTCACAAAAGACTTACATAAAAAAGATTTTTGAACAATTTAATATGCAGAATTGTAAGCCCATTGACGCTCCTATCACAAAAGGCGAAGGCCTTAGCAATAGGCTTTGTCCTAAAACTCCATTAGAAAATGAACAAATGAAAAAGATTCCTTATTCCAGTGTAGTTGGAAGCCATATGTACGTTATGATGTGTACACAGCTAGATATCTGTTTTGTGATTGGATTGGTAAGCAGATATCAAGAAAATCCAGGTCAAGTTCATTGGATAGTGGTCAAGAGGATTTTGAGGTATCTAAAAGGTACTGTGAATTACGCATTGTGTTATGAAGGAAAGAATATGCATCTTGAAGGCTATACTGATGTTGATTGGGGAGGCAATTTAGATGAAAAAAATCTATATCTGGTTATGCTTTCTTATTGAATAATGGTGTCATTTCTTGGAGAAGTAAGAAACAAACATGTGTTGCCTTATTCACAATGGAAGCTGAGTATGTGGCGTTATCAACTGCAATACAAGAGGTGGTTTGGCTTTAGAGATTTTTCAATCACTTAGGGGTCAAGAAAGATGCTGCAGACACAATCTTGGTGAATTGTGATAACCAGGCAATTATAACAAAAGATCCCAAGTATCACTCTTTAACCAAACATATAGATACCAAATATAATTTTGTTAGGGACTTAGTTGCACAAAAAGAAGTGAATGTAAAATATATATCTACACATAGAATGGTAGCAGATCCATTTACAAAACCGATTCCCAGATATGTATTTGAAGGTCATATACGATCTCTAGGGTTTTGTAGATATTGATGAATGGTTTTCAAATATGAACAATCAATGTATTTTTTTTTTGTAACATTTATAAAGGAATAATAGTAAGTATGTTATCCAGTTGATGCCTAATATTATTTTTTGAAAGCATACACAGATGATACATGCTTAGTGCATGATATAAAAGGTATGTCAGACATATTGATTGGCCATCTCACATAGGTAGTCGCTTCTATGAATGTAAGATTTATAGAGATGAGATAGTTTAAGCAGTATAAGTGAATGTCGCCTTGATTAAGGATCAAGATGAGGTAACTATATTCAAAATATTTGTGACCGAATATGAACAACTCTACGATTCATCTTATCCGTCTTAATGCCAAGTGGAAGTCCTATTTTTTTGTGATAATAAAGAGTAGAATAATGGACTTGAGTTGGATATTGAGTGTATCTGAACTACACCTGTATGGTATTTATAATGAGAGACATACGATTCATGAAGGATAAATTACCACAACATGTGTTTCATACCACATGTGCAAAATAATGACCATAAGAGTAACGAGGTATTATTGATCTCTCTTCCTCATTATGTGAGACTCTTGGGGCTAAGAAGACCCATATTTGTACACCCTTATGACTTCCACTGGTTTCTAGAGATATAAATTTGATGTATGCTATCTTAAAATGCTACTAAAGGTCATGAATGATTCGGCCTAATTGAACATATCTAGAAAAGCAGTCAAACTGGGATCAAATGATTCAAAGATGAAAGGAAGACCACATTGAATGTCACATTGCATAGTATTCATAGGTCGCCCAATTATATTTACTATGTGTTTACATAACTGTGAATTCAAAAATGCATTACAATGATATATTCATTGAGAGATCAAGAGATGTTTTTTAAATGTGACGGAATGGGTCTAGGGTCCTACATATTTTTTCTACTCGTTGGAACCGCTAATAGTTATGTAGTGGTGAACTCTCGTGATTTGTAAGATATGTTGGTCACAACCTAATTATCTGTATGAACGTTGCAGTGAAGAGATTTATTCTCTTATAAATTGGTTAATCATGTGCACAATGTGTGAAAACTAACAAGACTAAAAGCGTTATGGAGCCTTATGCATTCGAAATTCCTTTGGGCGGTGTTTATGAGGTGCAAATACTCGCTAGACTTTGTTCCAGTAATGGTTTCAAGGTGAAAAATGATACTTCAAAGATGTTTAAGGAAATCAATAATTCCACATGGTTAGTTGGTGGGGCAAAATAAATAAGCTTTTTTTTTTTAATGAGAATTTGAGTGGTACAAGGACCTATGTTCCTAACTCAGTAATCACTGGTGGATGAAATTCCACTTTATTTTTTCATCAAAAAAAAAAAAAAAAAACAAAGAAAAAAAAAAGGCATTCCACTTTCTCTCGTCAAATTTGAGGGTGACTATGAGATGAAATTGCATGTTATTGAATTCACTTGTCCACCAAATTGTGTTTTTCATCATGGATGACAATTTTTAACAAAAACAGTACATAAATTGTGAACTGTATTAGCATGAATTAAACGAGTATAGAACCACGGATCAAGCATGTCGATTCTAATGACCCAATGGAAGAATTACAATAGACAAGGTTTTTAATTGTTCAGTAGATACCTGAAAAATTAATTTGCCGGGATTTTTTTCCTTTTCCTACAGGTGATCGAACATGTCATAATTTTATGAACTTAAAAGTTTCTTAAGAAATTGGTTTAATTAATGTTACTATTATAGAAAAACTAAATCATGGTTGACAGTAAAAAATAAGACTTACAAATTGTTATCTAGGTTACATTCTTGATAGAAGATTTACAACCGTTCTATTAGATTCCCCAATGTCTTGATCACAAAAAAAAAGCTTCTTGTAGCTGCAGCAGTTGGAAATGTGTTGATCCTCTATGGTTTTCCATAGTATATATAATCGAGAAGAAACCACGCATTCATATGTTTTCTTGTTCTTCACCTCATTTAGTTAGAACTTTGGCCGAGGAATTAGTACTGCTAGCTAGTTGGATGGATCTTCTTGACCTTAAATAAGCTATAATAAATAGCACCGATGAATGAACTACAAACTGTATGCAATTGAATTTTCCGAATCAACCCAGTTTATTAAAGTCCCATGCCACTTTTGGTTTTACAGTACTTGAGCTTTTTGACACAGCCTTGCCCATTTCTAAGTACGTCAATTGCTCAAGTGATTTTTGCTTTGTTAGAATTTGTATGTCTGTTCATTCCAAATTTGGGTTACAAGATAAATAACTTATAATTACGTAAAAAAAAAAAAATACAACAAATCTTCTATATTACATCTTGCTGGGGGATTTCTTCATCTCATTTAGAACTCAGAGGCTAATCACGATTCTTTTCAGAAGAATTAGTACTACTAGGATGAATCTTCTTGACCTTTCTGAAAGTACTACTAAACCCAGTATTGGTTTTACATCCTGCGGGTTGTTTCTCCCTTTCTTCCACCATTACAGATTTTCTCATCTTCTCTTTGTTCTGCTTTTGGTTCACATAGGCTTCAGCCAAACTAAATCCAATTGCTGACATCTTTGGGAAACTATCAAGGCAGGAACTAAGTTTGTGTCGAGTATTATATTGGTGACTTATGAGATTGTTGAGCTTGTAAGAGAATGAATTTATAGGTTTACACATGTTGGTGGTAAGCAAGCCAAGTTTATTGACTAATTCACTTGCGGACCAAGTTATGTTTTCTCATATGGGTGTACGATTTTGACATTTGTGGTCAAGTTTGATTTCTGTAAACTAAAATGTGGAAACTTGATAAAGAGATGTATACATGCCATTTTCTTCGGCTTTCACTGGTTTGAGTTGAATTGTGAGGTAATGGGGAATGAAAAGGATGTGAACATAGAAAAATCCCATTTCTTTGTGATTTCCTTTGCTGAAGTAATCTCATCCCTCAGCTGATTGACATCAAGGGTGGTGCTCATAAACTTTCAACAATTCTAGCCAGTCATATTTGCTAGTTTTTTTTTAGTTTGTTTTACACTTCTTCTACCATTTCTATAGATAATATTTGTAGTTGTGTTTTAAAGAGAATGAGCAAAAAGCGTAAAAACACCAAAAAATACAAAAAAAAAATGCTAACAAACAGGACTTACTCATAAACTTTTGTTAATATTATATTGCTTTGTTTTATTAATTTTTTATAACTACTTATTTATTTAGTTATTTTGTAGTGTTAAGCTGGTTCTTAAATCTATTAAGATATTACTAATTTCCCTTATATTTCATTCGTCATATCCAGTATTCTAATGCTTACCTAATTGTTTCTTCACCAAAGTTCATAAATACGATGATTGATAGTATACTAGTAGACACTAATAGACATTTGGGTCTTATCCTAAGGATATATTAAACAAGAAGAAACATTTGTCTTCCTTTTATGGGCTTGTCTAACAGGCGAGGAAACGAGTGAGGAAATGGGCGAGGGAGGGGGGTGGAACCCTCCATCCCCCTCGAGATGCCCATTTCCTCTGCCAATTAGAATTCCCCTCCTTTTATAGACTAATTAAGATCATGAATTAGGAGTCTAGCCTCCACCCAGCAGTAGCAAATAAAGTCAGGCAAAAGGGTTCCTGCCTTAAAACTGACCCAACAACATGATCCAAGGTGGACTGTGCTGGGTTGGGAGTGAAGTTCGCAGAGACTCCCGGAACCACCTCAAAGCGTGCATACGTGATTGCTGCCCTTAAAAAGCATCGTCGCCATTAAAGACATGCCCAATCCTTTATTAATTTCATATGATATTGTTCCTTACACGATGTGAGACTAAATCTGCATGCATGCTCAACTCGAGCCAACATCTCCGACAGACTGTTGTCTTCTAATCTTTTCTCAGCTTTAAAATAAAGATTGTTACTACTTGCCTATTATCTCAAGTTTAAGGGCCCTTGTTCCTGAAATAATGGAAAATAACTAAAAAGAACAATAATATCAACATAAATTCTGTTTCTTAATATCAACATAAAACTCATTAATATTTGGAAATATTACAAGAAGTTTAAGTAGGAAGACCTGCTAGCTATAATCTAAGGCTGGGTCTTTGAGGTTGCCAAACATGGTTCCTTCCTCATAAACCATTCAAAGAGTATGCATACACAAAGGTAACTCTAGTTAACACATTTCCTAAACAGGGCGTCTGCAATCAGCAATCAGCAATCAACAATCAACACCAAGTACTCGGAGTCCCTCTCGCATTTGGAGTCTAGTTTTGAAACAAACTGAACTTCCATCGTCAGCTATAATATAATTTCTTTGGGTATTGATCGATACACTTTTTTTTTCCTTGAAATCAAGCCTCTTCAGCTGACTGAGGTAGGATGAACTTCAACTTATTGCATCAACAAATTGGTAGTTAAAAGACTTGCAGCTGTATTAGATCCCCCATTGTACTGGCTATCATTAACAAAAGCTTCTTGTAGGTGAAGTGCACGTAGCACACTTAATGTGGATACCTTAATAATTAATATTCTGATCATAGTTTGCCAAGAAAACATACACATGTAAATATCTTGATTACATATTGGTACAGAACTGTTCTTCACCAGATCATTTAGAAGTCTGGGAGGAATTAGTACAATTCGGATGGATTTTCTTGCCTTTACTAAAGATACTAATTAACCCATTCTTGGTTTTACTTCTTGCGGGCTCCCGCACCGTTTCTTCAGCCATTGCTGTTCTTCTCATATTCTCTTTGTTCTGCTTTTGGTTCACATAGGCTTCAGCCAAACTAAATCCAATGGCTGACATCATTATTTTGGAACCAATTCACACAGGAAATTAAACAAGTTTGAGAGAATGACTTACAGTAATGAATGTATATATAGATTTAGATATCTTGGTAAACAATTCATGTTATTGACCTTACTTGCGGACCAAGTAATGTTTTCTCATCACGCATGACGATTTTCGCTATTCACAACCAAATACATGGAAAAGTGTTTGCGAATGGAAAAGAAAAAGAATTGTAATGCGAATGGAAAGGTGATTTGTAATGTAACGAGAATAATATCATCCGTGTCGTTGTCACTTCACATATGTTTATTTATTCTTACTGTTAATTATCATATACTGGACATCCACGTCACCATCCCTCAATGAGTTCCATAAAAAATATTATATTTTAGAATACTAATATTTTTTTAGAGTCAAACTCGGTTAAAATTAGAATCGATTGAATATTTAGAGTCTTTGTTTGAATGTTTAATAAAATGTTTGTCCGTTTCTTTGAAAAATATTATAATTAGGCATGCAAATCATAAAAATACTTGCATGTTGTACAAATAAAATACATATTTTGAAATATTAAGTGTTTGTATTGATCATTGGTTTTGTTTTAAAGATCTTCAAAATGGTATTTCAATGATACAAAGTTTATCGAAATCCGACAACTACGTAAATAGTTATGATATTTTTCATTAAAAAAAAGAATACAAATACTTTCTCTCACCGCTACATGTATATTCCACTAACTTTTTCACAATTTTTTTTTTATTTTTTTGCACTTTTACATGTTTTATATTTACAAACATGTCATTGTAAAGGAAAATGAATCTAAACCCTCAACATCTTCCCAACTTTCAATCCTAACCTTATTTTATCTCCAATTCTCATTTGATGTTTGTCACAGTCAACAATGAATAGTAAAACACCTATGTAAATTGTAAGATAGATGAGAATGAAAAAGAAAATGTGAACATATATATTCCGTTTTTACAAATATTGTTAACTATATGGATGCCCATATTAGAGAGTGGAATGTATGTAGACTTGTGAAAATTTAGGTCCGGTCCGATTTTTAGGACCGGATATTAAAACAACACTAAAAAAAGGGACCGATCCATTCGGTTCAATTCAGATATTTGGCATGAAATGTCTAGCCTTAATGTACATAGACTTATGTATTAAGATTTTAGTTATATTGCCTATATAAATGCGTTATCTCTACCACCAATAGTATACAGATCAATAAGAAATTTATTTCTTCCTTCAAATTATTATTCTCTATTAGCATACCGTGTATGTGTTGTTGCTGAGCTAATAGATACACAACATCCACCATTTTTTGTGATTTCCTTTGCTGAGCAAATTTGAAACCTCAGCAAAGATTGCTCAGCAAAGAGGTGCCCATAACCTTAACTAGAAAATTTGTGCTTTGATTAAGGAGTAGTCTAGCCAGCCAGGTTTGGTAACCACTTTTTAGTCAAGTTTTGATTTTTTTATACTTTTTCATTTTCTTTAAAATATAATCACAAACACCATTTATAAAAAATGTAGAAATGTAAAAAAACCCAAAATATGGCCCAAAAATGGCTACCAAACATGACTAGCTAGAAGAAGAGTCGATTGAGATCTCTTCTTGGAGGAAGTTAATTTCCTGTAAAAGAATTTGAATGAATATTTTATGCCTATTTTAATTTGCTCCACTTTCTCTGATTTTAGTTAATAATGAGATAATTTGCATAAGATGTTATAAATACTGATTTGGTTTGGTCAAACAGTCAACTTGAGTTAATTTTTTTATTTTTTATTTAATTTTTATCAAAGCATAATATTAAGAATATCGATTACAATAATGATGTCCAACCTTAGTAGCCAATGCATAAGCCTCATAATTGAGTTCTCTAATGATATAATTGCAAAGCCAAAAGGGATGATTGATGAGGGGACACCATACCCAGTCCATGTCCATCTGTGGGTGTTGAAATCATAAAAAAACACTAGAAATAAGCTGTCTGGAATTGCCCAACAAGAATCATGTTCGCCATTGGCTTGTTTGGATAAAAAGCAAAGCTGTCTCGACTGCATAACATTCAGCCAATGTACTGTCGGCTAACTGTCCTTCAATAGGGCATGCCACTTGAACAATAATCTCTCCTCGAAGATTGACCGCCGAAACACCATTAGCACCTTGATGGGATGAGGCAAAAAAGCTAGCATCATAAGTGACAATAACTATATCTGAATCCTAATGGTGAGGAATGAGTCTGAGCTAAAGGGATCTAGAATTAATAGGGTGATTCCTAGCTGTTTGGATTTGAAAATGAAGAAGTTATATCTTGGATGTGGCTAACTCAATGAAAGGACCAAAAGAAGAAGGCAAGCCCGATTCAAAAGATGTAATGGGTGCTTGATTTGACCGAGAATCAATAACAGCTGTGGCTAGGACATGGTGGATTGAATCCATATTATTAACACCTCAGAACTTGAGTTAAATGTTTTTACAATTAGTTTGAACTAAATTGTGGATTTGTCATGTAGTTGACCAAAGTCAACAAAATTGACCATGGATCAATAATTTTAACAGTGAATTTTTTTATTTTTATTTATCAGTGTTCTAAAAATCGCTAGGCGCTGGGCGGGCGACGAGCAGGTGCCTAGCGCCCACGGGCCTAGGCGGGCGCCTAGGTGGTCGCCTAGGCGGTCTTAGGTTTTGTATTATAACTTTAATAATTTATAAAAGTTAAGCATAATACCTTATCAATTACATCCAATTTAATGCTAATATACATATGCAAAATTTAAAAATATGAAAAATTAACAATTGTGAACAAAATTTATTAAAACTCAAATGACTAAAGTTAGTCATGATGGGTACTTTATATAAATTTGAATTTGTGTAATCTTTTATTTTTCTTCAAATTGCATGAATAACCTCAGTTATTTTTATAAAATCTACATTAGTAAAATTGGTACTGGCAGATCCTTTAAGAATTCCATTAAGTAATCATCCTTTACTATATTTAGACATATACTGAATAAAAAAAATTAAATAGTTTATTTCTAAAAAATAGGAAAGAAAAATAAAATAAGAACACAATCAGCCTTATTAAAAAAAAAAAATCGCCCAGACCGCCTAGACTCGCCCAAACAGCCCAGAACCGCCCAGATAGCCCAGAACTGCCCAGACAGCCCAGAACCGCCCAGACAGCTCGCCCAGCCATTAATCTGGGCGGTTTTCCACCTTCTAGCGCCTAGGCGCCGCCCATGCCGATTTTTAGAACACTGTTATTTATTTATTAATCCATATGCCTAAAGACTACATGAATGGCCCTATAGGGTTAACCAAACCAGGCCTGAAGACTGCAATGCTGTTGCCACTTAATATTCTCGTCGCCTCCATCTCGCATAGAAACTTGCTTTCACTTCGGTCCATCGCCTCCACCTTACATGAAGACTCATTTTCGCTTCGCTCTAGTCTAGTCCATCTAAGCAGCTGCATTCAGTACCCGAAGGCTTATCAACAGCAGAGCATATGTGCTCCTAATAATCGGGTGAAAACTCACAAAATCCTAATTGGTGAGTCTCAAACCCGAGACCTCTCACAAGGAGAGTGAATGTCCGACCAACTGAACTACAATTGGTGGACATTTTAACAGTGATTCACTCAGGGAACGCTTGGTTACTCAATAGAAGGGAATGTGAATGAAAATGGTAATGGTAACAAGAATGGAAATGTTCCCATTATTATATTTGGTTACTTGATGGAATGGGAATGAGAATGAGAATGATTTGTGTCTTTACCGTTATGCTCTTAATTATTAACTATGGATTTTGGATCTATGGTGGGTAAGGAGACATCTATGTTAAGTTAGGATGGCAGATAGCCAAATGGAGAGTTGACCATTACAATGGGCATTCATAGAGTTTTGAGCAAGGATTGTGATTTTGTTTTTCAAGTTAATTTTAGTCTCCTAAATTTAAGAAATATTTCGATGTGTAAAGAAAAAACAAAAAAGTTTCGAGGATGCATGAAATATATATAATGAATTTCGAGAGTATATGAAATATGTGAAAAAGATAATATGCAATTAAATAAATCTTTTGAACATATAAAGGAAACCTAAATGTCAAGAAATAATGAAACAAACATGAAATCAATATATAAGTAGAAGAAACGATAATTAGAAAATCAGAGGGTGGTTTCAAAGATCAATAAATGATTAGAAAGAAAAAAATCTTTGAAATTTACCAATTTTTTTTTTTTTTTGAAAATTTTCGAAAAAATCCCTTAAAAATGTAATTTTTGGTAGCTAGTTTTTATTTTTCTACAAAAATTGAAATTTACAAAGAAAATCACAAACTTTACGAAAAAAATTTCGAAATTTTTTCCAAAAAATCCTAGAAAAAAATGTAATTATTTCTTTTCGTAATTTCAAAAAACCAAAATTTTGAGAGATTTCACGAAATCTCATTCCTTGATTTTGAGAAGGAATGTCCATTACAATGAAATTGGTAATGATCATTCTTATCATGCAATGTTTATGTCAAACCAAGCACAGAAATGTCATAAATGACAATTACAATGATCAAATCCATGCCATTGTGCAACCAAACACGCCCTCATAATAAATGTCATACATCAAGACTGTACAGTTGACTCGGTTTTCTGCTTGTCTTGTATTTTGCTACAACAATTCAATAAAGTCAGAAATGGAGCTTGCTTGCTTGGTTTCACATTCTCCCATGGTAACCACTTATTACTACTTAAAAAAAATGAAAATTTGAATTTAGTTGTAGTGAACAGGTTTTGGCTACCATATTAGGAATCGGGGTGAGACGATGGTTTACCGTAGCAAGTTAGACTTCAAAATAAAACCTGGTGCCTAGAATTTTTTTTTTATAGTTAGACACTCATTAATTTATACCTATTAGAGTTTAACTTTTGTTTTGAAAACCATTTGAGTTTAGCACCCCACACCTGTTGGGTCGGGTTCTGACCTAGAATCTCAGCGACAGTGTCTAATGGAAAGATTGCCAAGCAAAAGTCGAGGGCCACCAAGAAGTCTCCGACCACTTTCATCACGGCGGATCCCTCGAACTTCCGGCAGATGGTGCAGTAGGTGACTGGCCTTCGTTTGTGTCAGTGGTGGTGGATTTGCTGAGTCTTGATCACGTCCATCTTGAAGCCCAGGCAAACAAAATTTTGTGCTCAATGAACTTATAGTCTGAGAGAGACGAAGAAGAAAAGGTTTCAAGAGGTTCAACTAAAAATTATTTTGTGATTTAGAGCTTAACTATGGTTTATCCTAAGGTATGGTTTAACCTAAGGTAAGGGTAAAAGGTTGCCTTTCAAAAAAAAAAAGAAAAAGGTAAAAGGTCTGAAAATTAATTTTTATCGGTCAATGACGTGGACTTAACGGTTTCGTCAGAAAATGAGTGCTAAACTCAAATAGTTTTCAAAACAAAATCAAAACTCTAATAGGTATAAACTAACGAGTGTCAAACTAAAAAAAAACCAATTTTTTTTTTTTTTTTGTTAATAGCCTATAGCTCATCCATTTTTTTTTATTAAATTTAAATTTAAATTTGATCCATGGACTACAAATTGGAAAAGTAGCCAAGGTTTTCTAATACATACACATATATTCCCTTTGGGATCAAGGTTCACCCACTTGTGAAATTTGGTTCACAAAATTGCTCACATTGTATTACACATATTGCAATATTTCTAATCTTTAGCATAATAATCTAGTCCCATAAAGCCTTTACTAAAGTGGATTTAGTAGGATCTCTTAAATTCAGTTATTAAAACATCTAATAGTATTTATATGCGGATATTTTATTTTATTTTTGAAAATTGAGTTGGGGTTCATTTAGGATCCCGAAACTTATAAAATGAATTGAAGATATTACATTCTCAAAAAAATGTTGGTCTTACCATTCCGCATTGGATAACTGTAGTGCATCTAATTTTTTTTTGCATTGAAATCTCTCTTCTGCGCGGTGAAACGTGTATCCTTCCATGTTTCGGTTATGGAATAGATGAAATAAATCAAAAAATGGATTTTGATTTAAGAATGAAATCTTCTTGGAACTGTCCATATCCGGTTCATCCTTCGGAACCATATTGCATCCATGATCTGATGAAATATGATGAATTGAGACGGTTTTTTGAAAATACGTAATTATCTTGAATATATCAACCAACGATTGCTTGAAATGAATAGCGGATGTGAGATATCGACTTTTTTTTTTTTTTATACAATACTTCCATCCTTTCTGAGCTCATAAATGAAATGTTTAATTGAAGAGTAAGTCTGCCAGCCTTGTTTGCTAGCATCTTTTGAACATTTTCTTGGGTTTTTTTTAAAATACTTTTACCCCTCTTCTTTAAAACACAACCACAAACATCACTTATAGAAGTGGTGAAATTGTAAAAAAGCCAAAAAATTGTCTAAAAAAGACCAACAAACAAGGCTGACTAACATTATTGTTAATTGAAGCAGACGCGACTGCAATCTAAAAACTAAAACACCAGGTATTGTGAGAAAAGTTACAACCTATTTGCTACGTTGCATACTAGCTTGATAGAAGATTTGCAGCTGCTATATTAGATTTCCCAATATTTTGATCATCACAAAAGCCTATTGTAGCCGGAACCATGTACTTTATGCGTATTAATTCGTTAATGTTCTTGATCATATACAGTTCAAGAAGAACCCACACACGTATCCTTGGATATTACATATTGGTACATACACATAGAATTGTTCATCAATCACCATGGCTTGCAGAGGAATTAGCAGTACTACTTGGATGGATCTTCTTGGCCTTCCTGAAAATCCTAATGAACCGATTATTGGTTTTACATCTTGCAAGCTCTCCCTCCCTTTCTTCAACCACCACCAATCTTCTCATCTTTTCTTTGTTATGATTTTGTTTAACATGAGCTTCAACCAAACTAAAACCCATTGCTGACATCTTTTAAGACTTTAATGAAGAAATAATTTATGATCACAAATTTAGAACCCCAACCTTTATAATGTGGATTGTTAAGGGTTACAAGATATATCACATAGTTGTATATAATAAATTTCTCACCTTCTCGATTTTCAAATGTTGGTTTATGCCAAACTTAGTAGATCCTAGATTATCAATGATGTTTATACATGCCAAATTGGATTCTCTCAACAGGCTAGTAATTTCTATGTAAATCAAGGTTGTACATCTATAAATACCATTATCTAAGCGGATTTACATGCTTTGTTCAAGCCCAAATCCTTATCTATATCGAAATGTTATTTTTTTTTAAAGATGAGGTCGATTTTTAGGACTGGATTGGGTTTCGGATTTAGACCATTTTGTCAATTTTATTTTCTTTATTTTTTTTTAATAATTTCAGTCAAATCCACTTACTTAGTAAATTGACTCGTATTTGTATTTGGTTGACCAAGAATCAAGAGGGGTTAATAATGAATCAAATAAATAGTCATTGGTTGACCAATCAAATCAATTTGAAGTCAACACAATTTTAAGACTCTTTATTTCAGTTTCCTATAAATACTAAGTTGCACCCATCCTCTCTCATTCATCTACATTGTGTTTATTTCCCTTTTCTTTTTACACCATAACAATAGAAAGCAAAAATCAAACATGAAGCATACTTGTTTGGTTTCACTTCTCTTTGGTGTTTTCTTGCTATTCTCATATGGTAACTATTGTTGTTCATTTTAAGATTTCGATTTCAATTTGTATCTTTATAGCTAAGAATATGTTATTAATGGTAGGGCTGAACAAAAACTCGATCAAACTGATTAAACCGATCGAACCGATCTAAATCGAGCCAATCGGTTCGGTTTAGATTTGGTTCGGATCGATTTCGGTTTTAAAAAATTCAAAATCGAAGTGGTCGGTTCAGTTTTCGATTTCTATGTAATTTTAATCGACCAAACCGAACCGACCGAATATATATATATAATAAATAATATATATTTTATATATAAATAATACAATATGTTTAAAATAGTCGGTCGGTTCGATTTTATTTCAATTTTTGTTCGATTTTAGTAGGTTCGGTTTGGTTACGGTTTGCATAAATTAAAATCGATTTAATTTCAGATCGATTTTGTTAATGGTCGGTTCAGTTTCGGTTTGAAAATTTTAATACCAACCTAAATCGGTTCGATTTTCAACCCTTAGCCCTAATTAATGGTATTTGGAATTGATATAGGTATCATGATTGGAGAGGCTCAAGAACGATGCTATGATTACCATTACGTAATAGATAAGTGTAGTACGCTTACATGTGGTAATTTTTGCAAAGGTATATGGGGAAATAAATTAAGACAAGCTTACTGTGACGAGAGAACCGGTACATGTACTTGTTCTGAATGCGTTCCTCCTCCTGCTGCTGCTGCTCCTACTATTTCTATGTAATTTCTGGGCATTATTATATGGTTATATGGAATTTCAATTGAATGATATTATTAGTAATTGAGAATTTGATAATTTTGAAATCTACAATAAATGTTGGACATGACTGGTTTCTAATACAAAAGTTCTATATTTTGAATGGAAATTTTCATGAGTTGGGTTTTCTTTTGCCTAGAAAATATCATTGAGAGTGGATTTGATTATAGTGGAAGTTCTTAGCAATTGTTCCCAAAATCCAAGGATTTTTTTCCCCACAAGGTAGCTTGACAAATCATTTTTCCTAATGAATATTCAAAATATTTGATTAAAATAATGGTTAATTTAATATTGAAGCTAGTGAAATAGTATTCAATTGAAAGTTTTACTTTTCTTTTTATAAATGCTATGATATAGATTGCATGCACAATATGTAATGCTAATTTTGGTATATCATGCTTCAAACATGTTCAAGAGTTATGTAAAACCCTTCTTGGTAAATGAAAATAATTTACTTTGAATTTTTTTTTTGTCAAAGAAGAAGATTTTTATTGAAAGATGGAAGGAAATAACATTAAAAAATGACATATACCTAAAGCAAGGAAAACCACGACACCAAGAAAGAGCCCAAACAACAACTCCCTAAAAAGAAAACAGTCCTGACCAAACTTCTAAAAAAATGCTCCGATCACTTAAGCCCCTCGAAAATCTACCTATATCTCGCCTGCACAACACACCACAAACAAGGGAAGGGACCCAATGCCACAACCAAAACCCATGACGCGGAGGATTGGCACAAAACCACGGTGGTGAATGAAAGGGATGTTTGCAATAAAATAAAATTTGTCAAAAAATGATATTTTTCCATTCATATGGCACGCTGGTATTAACATCAGTTGATTGCAAATAAGAAAAATACAAGAAAGCAAATTGTTTCTCATACTTTGAGTGATGAAATTGTTTTGCTAAAAATCTTTGCATATATGGCAAGTCTGATAAATCAATTTCCACCAAAAAGTTTTGTGTAACTCGCCAGCATATGCAAATAGAAATTTGGAAAAATGACTTATACGGCCTAATTTTATAATTGTAGATCACACAAGACCCTAACAATTGAAAATATCTCAAAAGAAATACTTTTTGTAATTCAAGACTATTAAAGGCCATAAACCTAAACCATGGCTAAAAGATAAATATACCCATATTCCTAGATATACTGACCTGGGGTTATTATTTATATATTTAAATTCCATTTACATTGAAACAAGCGAAATATGCAATCTTTTAATGCAATTTGATATTTTTCAAAGTTGTTTCATGTCCCTAAAACACAACTGATTGATTCGTGTTGGGTGATCTAGAAGTAAAAAATAAAAAATCTGGAAGTAAACTTATGATTAGTTTTACGAAGGTGAATAAATTTTGAAAATTGATCACTTAAGGGTAAAAATGTCTTTCAAATTATTTTTAAACCATGAGTTAGATTTATGGCTTTTAAGAGTCTATATTTAAATAAAATAGGCATTTTCAATTATTAGAGTATGATGTGGTCTATAATTATAAAAAGTAGACCTTATAAATCATTTTTCCTAGAAAATTTAACAAACTAGTTGCATTTACAGTAGATTTGTAGTGAACCAAGTATGGCCATACAAGCACAAGTGTTTTCAAGAGCTCCAAATGATATATGGTCTTAGTGCAAATTTAGATAAAAGTTCTATAATCATAGGAGATTCGGTGAAAAATGAAGCGGATAACATTGCAAATTGCGTTGGCTTTAAGCTTGCTCAAGCTTTGACGTCTTAATACTTTAAAATCCATATTATTACAAGCAAACTGAAAAAGGGTGTGTTCGAGGAGACCACTTGTGTTAAAGATAAATTTGATCAAAATGTGATGAGCCACTTATTATGAATAATATATTTTGATCAATGGAAGTTGAACTCTGATGAAAGTTAAACATTGAGGAAATACGGAGTTGTGATGCAAGTCACATGCATGTTAATAATAATAATAATAATAATAATAATAATAATAATAATAATAATAATAATAATTGATGATACATTAAAATAGACTGACTATCACGATCGTACACATGGCACCAAGTCCCATCACGAGGATACAATGCCCGATCCATTGGGTTAGCTCATAAAGCCCAGAACGAAGGAGGCCAATTATAGAGGCTCGGACTAGGCCCAATACTAAAGTGGTGTAAACAGGATCCGAATTCAGGCCCAGATGAATCAAAACCCAAATTCAGACCCAATACACATTATCTCATAAAGAAGAAAAACGTCGCACCAAAAAAGAGTCGTGGATGACTTACGCCTCCATGAACGCATCTATATTAAGAAGGAGACTATTACAGAAACATCTCCTTCTGTTGCGCCTTACATGCTTAAGTCACGCAGAGAGTTAACTATGACCATTATAAAAGGTAAAATGAACATTCGACAAAGGTACGCAACTTTAACTGAGTTTTGTCCAGATTTACATTATTTTTCAACAAAGTTATTGACTTAAGCATCGGAGTGCCTTTGGCCACCAAAAAGGTGGTCATTGGCAGTCTAACAGTTGTTTTGCAGGTCAAATTCACAGAAGAACGATTTTTGGACGCATCAGTTTGGCATCGTCCGTGGGGAACGACGAGTTTCTTTTTTACAAAAAAACTGCGATAAAGTTCACCATAACCTAACAATAGAT
Organism: Berberis thunbergii; assembly: GCA_003290165.1. Classification (NCBI taxonomy): domain Eukaryota; kingdom Viridiplantae; phylum Streptophyta; class Magnoliopsida; order Ranunculales; family Berberidaceae; genus Berberis; species Berberis thunbergii. Next base: position 324,254 of record QNQO01007703.1, read on the forward strand.
CCACAAACCGTCGAAGGAGAAGATCCCCAATCCGAAAATGATCGTGACCACTCTCCCGCCAACGCATCACTAACGGCTCAAGGAAAAGATGCAACCCGAATCACCGTACCAATAGCATCTAAGAATGAAGACCCGCTACACGCAATAGTCTAGACATTCCAGACAACTAACGACACTACCATGGGTCCTCCCAGACGGAACACGCAACAATGATGCTGGAAAGGATCACACAGAATCACACTCAACTAGCTAATTTGGTTCAGGCGCAACTACAACAAAACTCTGCCAATTGAATTCAAGAAAGTGGTGAAATCCCAGCAGAACCCCAACAAGGAAACTTCAAAAGCAACAAGCTTCCTCGAGACAGAAATCCACTATATGAAGGGATGCTTACGAAATCTCGTTCAGAATAGGTGTCACAGATCCTAATGTATTATACGAACTAGGAAAACCGTCATTTTTTTACGCCCTCATGAAAACAGCCATGCCAAAAAAATTCACTCCACCAAAGTTCGAGGTGTATGATGGTACTTCCAACCCTATCGATCATTTGAGACACTTCCACCACATGATGGTCCCGAAAGAAACCACATTATCAATTTTATGCAGAACGTTCTCAATTAGCTTCACTTCTACAACGATGAACTGGTTCAATAATCTACCACCTCGATCGATAGATTCCTTTCAGACTCTGACCATTGCTTTCATCACCAGATTTATCGGGAGCCAACAGATGAGGAAAGGGCCGCACTACGTCCTGCATATCAAGTAGAAACACGAAGAAACAAAGAAATATGTCACCTGCTTTACCAATGAACTGACAATAATCGACGGATGTAGCAATGAATCAGTCGTTGCGACCTTTGTGGTCGGATTAAATAGAGGCCCCCTTTTGTCGCTATTTGATGCAGATTTAATTAACCTAAATTAACAGGTTAATTTAACCCACTTGTAATAACCGCAAGTGCACGGTGCCTAACTGGTAGACAACGGCAAGTACGGGTCGATCCCACGAAGAAGGTGGATGTAATTGAAATTTAGAATTTAATTAAACTAATTTAGAGAAAATGGGGTTACAGCATTTCTAAATCTAAACTAGAAATAAATTAAAGATAAGAAAAATAAAACAAAATAAAATGATAAGATGGATGGAATGGATTTTGTGTGGCTTGGATTCACCGATGAGCTAACAAAAATATATTTAAATCTAAATTACTGAATTTAAATACGAGAAGCTTAGGGATGAGAATCCCTTGCTTACACCGAATATATGATCGTTATAATCCAATTAGACTTATATCATGTTTCTATCAAACATTCACAAGTTATTTCAAGCAAATATGCTCTTACTAAGTATTAAATGTCTTTTTAGGGCACACTTAATCAAAGTTTAAGTTTCATAATTTTTTTTAGCACATGCTTTGAATATTAATAAAATGTAATTCTAACTACCGAACATATCAAGTTTACTTACTCGAAAATGCAAGGTGGAAGCAAATTATCAAAATTCAGAAATAACTTGTAATGACAATTAAGCAAACCATTCAGTAAAATAGCTTTAAAATAATTTCTACAGCCCAATTGGTTTGTCACAAACTCGATATGGTGTCGAACAGCAAATCGACGATTGGGTGTGCACGAATCCCGAGGAAATGGCCCTTAATTCACTCTGTGGTGGTACAGAACAAATCAAGGGGTGGAAATAGCCAAAATCGAATTTATATTCAAATTTCGCGCCTGCTACAGTAACCCCGCAGTGCTACAGTAAACAGCGTCTTCTCCAGCGAGAAATCGCGTTTTTCAGCCTGGTTTTCGCTCCTCACGACCTCCAAGCTGCTCCAAATACTGCAAAAGACCAGAGAGGGTGAAGAAATACGAAAAACAGCAAACAAATCAAGCAAATTCGGGAGGAAAACTCCCTGTTTCAGCCCTGTTTCGCAACTGTCCGGCGGCTTTCCGTCGCTCCTCGCGGCTTCCCTCGACTCCAAATGAATGCTAGAACCTATAAAAGAGAGAGAGAGTGTGAGGAACAGCAAAAATAATTGAAAATCAGGAAGATCAAATTGAAACAGAGTTTCCTGTTTTCGCGGCGGTGCTCTGTTTCGCAGTGGTTTGGGCGCGGTGGCGGTGCTGGTTCGTGGTGGTTCGTGACCTGTTGAGCTGTTCGGCGGAGGTGTTGGTGAGGTGACAGTGTGGACAGTAGAGAGGAGTATGGAATGGTGGTTTGTGATGAGAATCACTTTTAGAGGAGGAGGTTTTGATTTTCTTTCTAAGTCTTTCTTTTCCCTTCTCTTCCTCCCCCATTGCTATTCTTTTTCATTGATTTTATAGATTGAGAACAAATGAATAGCAAGTGATGTTAGGTGAAGATGGGAGAGAACATGGGATGTTGGTGGATGGAATGATTGTGGGAGAATATGGGATTATGGGAGAACGTGGGATAGAATGTGGGATGTTGGTGGAGAATGGTGGATGTTGGTGGATGATGGGTTTGTTTTGGGTTTGGTTTGTGAGTTTGGTTTGTGGGTTTGGTTTATGGGTTTTAGGTTATGAACTAGGTGTTGGGTTTAGGTTTGGTTTATGGGTAGGTTTATGGATTTCTCTCTCTATTTTGTACCACCACCAAGTGCAATTCCTTACACAGTCGCCTTAATATGATTTCATCGTTTACGCGCAAATTCCTGAAAAGAAATAAAAACGAAGTAATTATTATGAAATATAAGAATCGAAACACTAACATATATAAATTAAGGAGTATAAAATGTATGAATTATGTGTATATCAAATACCCCCAAACCTATATTTTGCTAGGCCTCGAGCAAAACAATAAAATTCTAACTCACTTTCGCAGGAATCATCGGTTGCACTTACCTTAAACGTGCAACAAGGCTTTAAACCCCTAGATTACCTCTAGTGGACGAGTTATAGTCTCGTGAGGGTTTCCAGAAATGTTACCCACAAACATTACTGACTCAATCAAAACTTGGTCAAACAGTGTTTATTTTAAAACTTCAAGAAATGCAAGAAACCAACCGTGTCATTTTAGTGTATCAACAAATCTCCAAATAATTTAATATTCTCCAAAGGTTAGAAAAATTTCATAATCATCCTCGACTCAATGTGTGTGTGTGGATAGCACTGTCAACATAACTTTTCATTTCATAGTAAAATAATGACTAAATCTCCTATAGAAAGTTTGTTTTGACTTCAAACCTCTCATGTCACTCACAATAAAGCACTCAGAGATTTGGTATTTCACTCAGTTTATATGTGAGGAAAAGAGTAAATAATGGAAAACAATCATCTCACATATAGTAATATGAAAAACGGACTTTTCAAGAATGGAATGAACATGATCTCATGGACAAGAATATCAATTACTTTTGGGAATGTTGAATCAAACACCATAGGTCTTGGTTATTAAATCTCCACATCTACTAAACCAACCTTTTCCTAAGATCAACTATGACTTTGTTGGGTTGTAATGGGGCTTGGTTTAAGGAATGTCAAAGGATTCTAACAAAAATTTCTAGGAATGTATACACCCATTTAACGAACAATTAGGGCTGTCAAGAATAAATCAATGTTGCGCACCATCAATTTTTTTTTTCTTCATTCTCACATCTTTATCCTCATTCACATTTTCTTCTGCTTTCTTTTCTTTCTTTTTCTTTTTCTTTCTTTCTTTCTTTTTCTTTCTTCCATAGAGGATTTATGAAATATCTCATATTTTGCTCTTTCATGCCTTTTTACACCAAGTATATTCATCCGTACACATTCCCAGAAAAATTGGGTAAAGGTTAATGGGTTAACAAATAAAAGGTTAATCTATGGCTCAAAAGGCTACAAAAAGTTAATGTTATGGGTAAGTTAAAAGGCTAGTTAATGGTCTAAAAAAAATGCCTAGATCATTTCCTAAGTTCGGGTCAGTATTATGACATCTCAATTGAATAAGCCAAGAAGTTCTAGTGTAATAATTCAATTTTTATGTCATTCCCAAAGCCATTGATAAGAAAAATGAGAATAATGAGATCATCAACGAGATAATACGGACTCAAGAAAAATCAGAGCTTATGTATAACCCTCAGAAAAATAGAAAGGCTCAAAGCTTTCAGGGTTAAGTCTCCACTATTATTCTAAGGTTTTCTAGTATATATTTCACTCATCAACTTCAAGTTATGCTAACATGGCTCATGGTGCAAAGATAATCGAGTTGAAAAATCTTATGAACCAGATCTAACTTAAGGATCATACTAAACTTTCAGTCTTTATCAATATACCAATATGTCAAGTTGGCTTGCATTTTCTTAAGTAAAAAAACATTTAAAATCCATTTTCATAATAACAGAAGACCAAGTTTTCTTGACAGAAAAGCAATTTTTTTTTTTTTTTTTTAGAATAAGAAATTTAAGAATAAGAAAAGAAAACACTACGAAAAAATGAAAAATAAAAATAAAAAATAAAAAATAAAAAATAAAAAATAAAAATTCACAAAGAAAACACTATGAAAAAAATAAAAAAATTCACCGACTCATGAATCTACCCCCAAACCTAATCCAAACATTGTCCTCAATGTTTAATAAAATAATTCTGGCAAAAGAATGAAGTAAGTACATGAGAGGAGGTTAGAACAGTATTACCGCGGTGAAGATTTTACCAATTTCCAAGAAGTCATCCATCAATGAGGCTCAGAAACATAAGAATCATGGAGTTTTCATTAGAAATCGATAAAATGCAGACTCGACACGAACAAAGAAAACTAAAAAGAAAAATTAAGTTGTAAGTCAAAACTGTTACGGAGCTAACGAGTATGAGTGAAATACAACTAAATAGGGTACTCGAAAATCAATCCAGACTAACAGCAAAGACACACAACTAAAGCTAGGCTGCCTCCTAGGAGCGCTTGGTTTACCGTCATCAGCCCGACTAATATTCTTCCTAAAAAAATGGTGCATCAACAAAATGTAGAGGAAGAATATGACAAAAACTTAGTCCAAGGTCGTATATCAACAACCTGAACAGTTGAGGATCAGTCCACCCAAATATAGCAATCACATGGGGCACCAAATACAATAGGACATCCCAAAAGTGACCAGTAGTCATAATTAGAGGATTTTTGCGTGCTCCAAAAAGGGAACATCCTATGTATGGTTCCAAATCAAAAGATTGGATAATTTTCACATCAGGATGGTGAAAACTGAAATCCTCAATACAGCACAAGGGATTGGTGAAAGTAGCCTTAGTAAATGGGAATGTGATGCAAGTAGATGAGACGATGGATATATCAAGTGGTACAAGCTCATCACATGAATCACATAGAGATGTTGGTCTAGACAACTCATCACCTGAAAATGCATACCTGAGGGTGTCAGGTAATTGTTTAAGGTTAAGCTCAGGTGGCTCAACTGATGGGGCTAGTTTTGACTCACTGAGTGGAAGAGGCGTCACTTTAGACTGCCATTTATAACTAGGATCCACAATGGGGACTGAGTCAAGCAAATCATTGACTTCCCTAATGGAATCATCAACATCAAAGTCTAAACTAAATTGAGTCAAACAAGCCTCTAAACAGTCAAGAGGAGACTCTAAAGAATGGTCACAGGTTGATTCGATGCATGAGTCACTAGAGAGGCATGAGTCAACATGGGAAGGAGATGTTTGTAGTGTCTCATAATTGACAGGTTCATCAATAAATGAGTCACTAGGGAATTTATCTGACTCTATCTCAGGAAGTGACTCAACTATCTGACTCACAGTCATCTCAAGTTTCCGGATAGCTTGAGAGTTTTGTTGAAAAATAGTTGTCAAATCTGTGATAGCCTGAAAATTTTGCTCAAGCATTTCCCCTGTTCGCTGCATAAAAATGTTCATTATAGCCTCTAACTCATTATCAGGAATGAAAGCTTGAGGAGTCTGAGGAGTGTCTAGAGGGCTTTCATGGTACTGACCATGAGCCCATGAGAAGTCAGAATGATAAGCTAGACCTTGGTAATAATCTAAATATGGATCATACTCAGGTTGTCGCATGTCATAAAATGAATTGACTTGCTCGGAAAAATAGGCTGGATAATCCCTCGTGTTCATTTTTTATTTTTTATTTTTATTTTTTTTTAAGCACTAACTCCAAAAATATACACAGGCTCACATGCAATCAACAACCAATAAATGCACAAGAAACATGCCTCCCTAAGCAATCAATGTTTTTGAGATCAATTATCTTTTTATATTTGGGGGACAATTATTTCTTATGTAATCTTTATGACACAGCAATGGGTGCTACAAGTTGATCCTAAGAGTGTACACTTTACACCACAAAGTTAAAAATCAGTAAGCTAGAGTTTTGTTTCAAAGAAACCGGATTATCGCACAAGAGAAGGAGGTCACAATGGTCCAATTAAGTACTTCCTTGTGCTACCGCTCTGTAAGCCAATAGATGTGAGAACGATGTGATGTTAAATGCACACTTGAGGCTTGTGTTCCTAACAAAAAACTGTTGGTTACACCAATTCTTCTTGTGGATTGTAGCTTACTTATGACTCGGCGTACCGGGTAAATTACCCTTGTGGCAGTGGCCTCTCGGAGTTCATTGAATGATTAAACCCATCGTCACTTTTAGCTTGAGTCAACACAAAAATTATTAGATTCACCTTGGTCTTTGGTTGTCCTATATTTTGAATGGAAATTTTCATGAGTTGGGTTTTCTTTTGCCTAGAAAATATCATTGAGAGTGGATTTGATTATAGTGGAAGTTCTAAGCAATTGTTCCCAAAATCCAAGGATTTTTTTCCCCACAAGGTAGCTTGACAAATCATTTTTCCTAATGAATATTCAAAATATTTGATTAAAATAATGGTTAATTTAATATTGAAGCTAGTGAAATAGTATTCAATTGAAAGTTTTACTTTTCTTTTTATAAATGATATAGATTGCATGCACAATATGTAATGCTAATTTTGGTATATCATGCTTCAAACATGTTCAAGAGTTATGTAAAACCCTTCTTGGTAAATGAAAATAATTTACTTTGAAATTTTTTTTTGTCAAAGAAGAAGATTTTTATTGAAAGATGGAAGGAAATAACATTAAAAAAATAACATATTCCTAAAGCAAGGAAAACCACGACACCAAGAAAGAGCCCAAACAACAACTCCCTAAAAAGAAAACAATCTTGACCAAACTCCTAAAAAAATGCTCCGATCACTTAAGCTCCTCGAAAATCTACCTATATCTTGCCTGCACAACACACGACAAACAAGGGAAGGGGCCCAATGCCACAACCAAAACCCATGACGCTGAGGATTGGCACAAAACCAGGGTGGTGAATGAAAGGGATGTTTGCAATAAAATAAAATTTGTCAAAAAATGATATTTTTCCATTCATATGGCACGCTGGTATTAACATCAGTTGATTGCAGATAAGAAAATTACAAGAAAGCAAATTGTTTCTCATACTTTGAGTGATGAAATTGTTTTGCTAAAAATCTTTGCATATATGGCAAGTCTGATAAATCAATTTCCACCAAAAAGTTTTGTGTAACTCGCCAGCGTATGCAAATAGAAATTTGGAAAAATGACTTATACGGCCTAATTTTATAATTGTAGATCACATAAAACCATAACAATTGAAAATATCTCAAAAGAAATACTTTTTGTAATTCAAGACTATTAAAGCTCATAAACCTAAACCATGGCTAAAAGATAAATATACCCATATTCCTAGATATACTGACATGGTGTTATTATTTATATATTTAAATTCCATTTACATTGAAACAAGCGAAATATGCAATCTTTTAATGCAATTTGACATTTTTTCAAAGTTGTTTCATGTCCCTAAAACACAACTGATTGATTTGTGTTGGGTAATCTAGAAGTAAAAAATAAAAAATCTGGAAGTAAACTTATGATTAGTTTTACGAAAGTGAATAAATTTTGAAAATTGATCACTTAAGGGTAAAAATGTCTTTCAAATTATTTTTAAACCATGAGTTAGATTTATGGCTTTTAAGAGTCTATATTTAAATAAAATAGGCATTTTAAGGCATTTTCAACTATTAGAGTATGATGTGGTCTATAATTATAAAAAGTAGACCTTATAAGTCATTTTTCCTAGAAAATTTAACAATCTAGTAGCATTTACAGTAGATTTGTAGTGAACCAAGTATGGCCATACAAGCACAAGTGTTTTCAAGAGCTCCAAATGATATATGGTCTTGGTGCAAATTTAGATAAAAGTTCTATAATCATAGGAGATTCGATGAAAAATGAAGCGGATAACATTGCAAATTGCGTTGGCTTTAAGCTTGCTCAAGCTTTGACGTCTTAATACTTTAAAATCCATATTATTACAAGCAAACTGAAAAAGGGTGTGTTCGAGGAGACCACTTGATAAATTAATGGGATGACCACTTGTGTTAAAGATAAATTTGATCAAAATGTGATGAGCCACTTATTATGAATAATATATTTTGATCAATGGAAGTTGAACTCTGATGAAAGTTAAACATTGAGGAAATACGGAGTTGTGATGCAAGTCACATGCATGTTAATAATAATAATAATAATAATAATAATAATAATAATAATAATAATAATAATAATAATAATAATAATAATAATAATAATAATAATTGATGATACATTAAAATAGACTGACTATCATGACCGTACACATGGTACAAAGTCCCATCACGAGGATACAATGCCCAATCCATTGGGTTAGCTCATAAAGCCCAGAACGAAGGAGGCCAATTATAGAGGCTCGGACTAGGCCCAATACTAAAGTGGTGTAAACAGGATCCGAATTCAGGCCCAGATGAATCAAAACCCAAATTCAGACCCAATACACATTATCTCATAAAGAAGAAAAACGTCGCACCAAAAAAGAGTCGTGGATGACTTACGCCTCCATGAACGCATCTCTATTAAGAAGAAGACTATTACAGAAACATCTCCTTCTGTTGCGCCTTACATGCTTAAGTCACGCAGAGAGTTAACTATGACCATTATAAAAGGTAAAATGAACATTCGACAAAGGTACGCAACTTTAACTGAGTTTTGTCCAGATTTACATTATTTTTCAACAAAGTTATTGACTTAAGCATCGGAGTGCCTTTGGCCACCAAAAAGGTGGTCATTGGCAGTCTAACAGTTGTTTCGCAGGTCAAATTCACAGAAGAACGATTTTTGGACGCATCAATTTGGCATCGTCCGTGGGGAACGACGAGTTTCTTTTTTACAAAAAAAAACTGCGATAAAGTTCACCATAACCTAACAATAGATCCACAAACCATCGAAGGAGAAGATCCCCAATCCGAAAATGATCGTGACCACTCTCCCGCCAACGCATCACTAACGGCTCAAGGAAAAGATGCAACCCTAATCACCGTACCAATAGCATCTAAGAATGAGGACCCGCTGCACGCAATAGTCTAGACATTCCAGACAACTAACGACACTACCATGGGTCCTCCTAGACGGAACACGCAACAATGATGCTGGAAAGGATCACACAGAATCACACTCAACTAGCTAATTTGGTTCAGGCGCAACCACAACAAAACTCTGCCAATTGAATTCAAGAAAGTGGTGAAATCCCAGCAGAACCCCAACAAGGAAACTTCAAAAGCAACAAGCTTCCTCGAGACAGAAATCCACTATATGAAGGGATGCTTACGAAATCTCGTTCAGAATAGGGGTCACAGATCCTAATGTATTATACGAACTAGAAAAACCGTCATTTTTCTATGCCCTCATGAAAACAGCCATGCCAAAAAAATTCACTCCACCAAAGTTCGAGGTGTATGATGGTACTTCCAACCCTATCGATCATTTGAGACACTTCCACCACATGATGGTCCCGAAAGAAACCACATAATCAATTTTATGCAGAACGTTCTCAATCAGCTTCACTTCTACAACAATGAACTGGTTTAATAATCTACCACCTCGATCGATAGATTCCTTTCAGACTCTGACCATTGCTTTCATCACCAGATTTATCGGGAGCCAACGGATGAGGAAAGGGCCACACTACGTCCTGCATATCAAGTAGAAACACGAAGAAACAAAGAAATATGTCACCTGCTTTACCAATGAACTGACAATAATCAATGAATGTAGCAATGACTCAATCGTTGCGACCTTTGTGGTCGGATTAAATAGGGGCCCCCTTCTTTTGTCGCTATTAACCTGGAACCTCCAAAGGGCATGGAAATCCTGCTAAAACTAGCACAAAAGCATATCTTCCTAGAGGAACTGAAAGCAGCCAAGAAGAAAAATGATCAAGAAACAAAAACTTTCTCAAGAAAACAGAAAGAAATAAGGAAAGCAGCGAAGACAATAGACAACAGGAAGGCAGCGGCTCGTCAAAGAAGCATTGAAGTAGCGGAAGGAGAGATTCACGATGACAGAAATTTGGGAAGTTGCAACCGACTCGAGCTCGACAGGAAATGGTAATGAGCGTAATGAAGACTGCATACAAACCATACACAACTCTGAAGACAACTCGCGCAAACATACTAAAACATATAGCGAAGTGGGATAACATTAACTGGCTGCTTCGGGTGAGATGAGACCCAAAAGGGAGAGACAAAAACAAATACTACTCATTCCATAGAGATCATGGGCACGATATCGAAGAATGTTACAACTTAAAAGATGAAATCAAGCACTGGGCTCAGAAAGAACTACTTGACGAATTCATCGGAATGCTAGAAAAATAGATTGAATGGAAGAATAAAGCAGACAGTGTTGCGAGACCAAAAGAACAGTCCAGAGAATTCATATACACCACATACTGCATAGCTAGAGGAAGCAAAACACACGAAGAAGCTAGGAAAATCCCTCACTCGAACCGATTTATATCGGAACAAGGATACCAACGAAACACTTCATGAATGAAACATGGAAAAGCTTGCATCATCCAATCCGTGCAAATCGAAGGACCTCATTAGCAGTTGCAAGTTTGAATCAAACCACTAAACAATGCGCGAGGAAGAAGCAAAAGGGAAACAAAGCGACAAAAGTACCAACCCCCAATACGAAGGCTGACAACGAGCAAAGCAAGATGAAACAAACCATACTCCGAACCAGTCTAAGCGCTTTAACAGCAAAAAATGATGAAATACTCAAGGAAACATCAATAAAGATTACGAATTCAGGAACTCCAAATTTTCGCCTCAGACAAAATATTAAATAAGTCAATAAACTTTCCGAACAAGGCCATTAGACGATAAACGTTGGACACACAAAACTTGTGGTCTGATCAACCATGAAGTAAAGGTTGGACACCCGAGTCACCTAAACACAAAAAACTTTGAATCGACCGAAATGTCGAAGTAACGAAGTAAAGGTTGGACACCAGAGTCACCTAAACACAAAAAACTTTGAATCGACCGAGATGTCACCTAAACACAAAAAACTTTGAATTGACCGAGATGTCAAACTATTGAAGTAAAGGTTGGACACCCAATTTGCCTAAATATTAAAAACTTCAAATCGACCGAGATGTCGAACTAACGAAGTAAAGGTTAGACACTCGACTCAACAAAACATAAGGACCTCTAGTCAAACAGAGTGTCGGGGTAACAAAAGGACTTCGAGACGACAAACAAAAAATCAATGCTAAGGGAATGAGTCAATACAGTCTGAAAAGATACAGGCAAAAACAATCATCTACAAACAAATTAGAAAGAACAACAACAAACAACAAGCACAAAAGCAGTTATAAAAGAACTCAACGCAAAGGTCATGATAGTTACAAAAAGAAGAAAAAAACAACAAAAATTAATTTTATAAACACTACTCTATTACATCCGGAGAAGGTGATAAAGAAGAAAGAGAAGAAACATGAGCAGTGGCAGGATCAATATAAGCTGAAACGGAGAAGAAATCTTTTTGGGAGAAGAGAACATCAACGGCTTCGAAATACTTGATGATAAAGAGTGGTAATGACTCCTCTGCCACTGGAGCAGATTCCCTGGCATCATCATCCTCAAACGCTTCACCGACCAAGTGATTATACTTAGACAAGTTTTCGCTGTGCCCTTCGATATAATCAAGAAGCTCAACCCGCCCATCAACAACTCACTTCCAATCTTCAGCTTCGACCACACGAAGCCTATCCTTAGCAGCAGCGAGTTTAGCTTTGGTCGCGACAAGCTACTCTTCAATAGTAGAGAGCATACCAGAAGCATCTGCCTTGACATCATCGAGCGTAGGAGTTATCTGTTCCACTCGCCTTTCACCAGCGTCACACATAACGAATTTCTCTAATTCGGAACAAGAAGCTTCATTGAAAGTCGCTTTCTCAGTGGATAACTCTTTTTCCACATCACAAAGACGACCACAAACCTCACCTAGCTTAGCTTTCAAGGAGTTAAGATCAACAACAAACTTGTCCTGCAGATTCTTCGTTTCTGTCAAAGATTCTCGAGCGACCACGACATTTTTCTCCAAGCCCGAGCATTGCATTTCAATACATCAAATTGAGAAAGGACATGAGAAAATACCAGCAATAACGCTGCCAACTTCCTCTCCAAAAGAGCTACTTGATCATGACCGGCTCGATAAAGCGAGCCCATTACCCCCGTGTAAGCAAAATGATTCATCTTGTCCATTATCTGTTCAATACCATGGTCAATATGATCAAACAGGTCGAAGGTCTCCCCACCAGCTGCCCATACCATTCATTTACCAGTCTACGTGCACCGCCTTGCACGTCGAGCTAGGTAAACCAACAAAACTTGCCGACAAACTTGACACGGATATCCTTCGGCCTAAGCTCAATCCAACTAATTCGTGGATGAAGGATGCAGGGATCCGAAAACATCGACGAACCACCTCCGACAGCGGGGAGAACAAATAGAATAACAGTAACAATGGAGAAACAACGTTTACCCTCCTATCGAGAAGCATCCGCGACAAAAAAGGACTGACGATAGTAGCAGAAGTAGGAGAAACCTATCGAATAGAAGAGGAAACTAAAAACCCGGTTGCTTTTTGACATCAATAGAAGGAGGGGAGGAATGATATCTGAAATATTGACCACCAGTAACATCTTTAGACTGCTCAATTGTTAACTGGAGCATTTTATCATCAGTGACTCGAGGGTCGTCATTAGACAACTCAGCGACATCTGAAATACCATAGGCAGACAAAAGCTTCATCTCATTGTCATCCAATGGATGAGTAATCTCCTTCTTGCTCATTTTCAACGAGCCTCAACTCCTCATCCTTTTCAAGAGATTCACGATCTCCTTTTATAGCATCATCAAGGGCATGATCTGGGAAAGAAGCAGTATCTCAAAAAGAAATTTGATGAGCCACAGACTGAGCAGAACTACAATTTGAAAGTCGTTTCTTCCTTGAAACATGACTAGAAGCTATATGCAATCACCTTGATGGACTCGTAAACCTCGCAGGTGTTTTCTTTCGCAAAACAAGAACATAAGTAATAACAGGAGCATCAAGATCCGTAACATCTCGAGCCAAACTCACTTCCCAATCAATACTAGTATCACTAACGCTAGCATGTGCGACGCGAGAAGTATGGACCTTAGCATGAGATTCGGTATGTAAAACTCACTCCGCTTCACTCATAGTGTATAAAGTATAAACCACTACGCTCCAGAATGCCCTCAGAAAGAAATGCCTCCACTGGAAAATGGGGAAGCTTAGAGAATCGTTCACTGATCTTCTGCTCCTCAGTTGATAAAAGAAGATCCTTCTGCCTATTAGGGACTCGAAATGATCAAAAAATTGAACGATCTTGCAATTGGAAGTAGCCAAAGTTCACAAAAGCATAGAACCAAGACCGTGACCAATCAGGGGAATGAAGGAAAAATATCTCCTTGTACACCAACAAGCTGACCACAGAATGCAAAACTCTAACGGTTAAGGGAATACCAGATAAAATAGCCCTCGCGTAAGAAGAAACCATCATCTTCCAACCATTAGGGCCCATTTGAGGAGGAGGAATGCCCAAAAAATTCAAATATTCCCATAACAGCTTTGGAATAGGAAATAGAAAACCAGAAGAGAACATGCACGAGTACAATGCGATGTATCCAGCCTTTGGCTTACAAGGGCTATCATCCTATCCAGGCAAAATAAGCTCGAGGTCGGACGGGAGATTATAATCAGAACGAAGAGTTTTCAGAGTCAACTGAAAAGCTCTATTAGAAAAGTAATGAGCCTCACAACGTGCCAACGACTTACCACTTAACTTATCACCAACAAACATCGTCGATGAACGAGGAAACAAGGAAAATGAAGACGACAAAGGAGCAAACAAACCCTAAATTCAAAGATAACTTGAAGAGGGAAAACATATTCTCCACATGTCCTTTTATAGAACCAAGCAATGAAAAGATGACTCATGGGACAACGCGCGAGATATGATGGCAATGCAAAATCCCAAAAATGTGTGCAAGAAATGAATAGGAAAGCAAATGATTGAGATACCAACTTGCCAAAAGCAACTGACAACATTAAACACAAGACAGTGATGAAATGAAAAGGCAAACCGTCACCAAAGTTAGTGGCCACATCAGCATGCATGCCCACTAACTAAGCGGGGCAATAGCTGATGATAAATCAAAATAGACCAACTATCACAACCGTACACGTGGCACAAAGTTCCATCACGAGGATAAAATGCACTATCCATTGGGCTAGCTCATAAAGCCAAAAAGGAAGGAAGCCAATTATAGAGACCCGGACTAAGCCCACCACTAAGGAGGTGTAAACATGATTTGAATCCAGTCCCAGACGAATCAAAGCCCAAATCCTGGCCCATTATACATTATCTCATAAATAAGAAAAACGTCGCACAAAGAAAGAGTCGTGGAGGGACTTACGTCTCCATGAACGAATTTTCATTAAGGAAGAAATTGTTATAGAAACATCTCCTTCCGTTGCGCATCACATGCTTAAGTCACACAGAGAGTTAACTATGACCATTATAAAACGGTAAAGGGAACATTCGACAAAGGTATGCAACTTTAACTGAGTTTTGTCTAGATTTACATCCTTTTTAAGCAGAGTTACTAACTTAAACATCAGAGTGCCTTCGGCTACCAAAAAGGTGGTCTTTGGTAGTCTAATAGTTGTTTTGCAGGTCAAGCTCACATAAGGGAGATTTTTTGGACGCATAAAAAATAATAGTAATAATAATAATAATAATAATAATAATAATAATAATAATAATAATAATAATAATAATAATAATAATAATAATAATTAATGATACATAAACAGACTGGACATCAAGACCGTACACGTGGCACGAGGACCCATCACGAGAATTCAGCGCCCAATCCATTAGGTCAGCTCATAAAGCCTTGAAGGATTGAAGCCAATTATAGAAGCCCAAATTAGGCCCACCACTAAGGAGGCATAAGCAGGACCCAAACCCAGTCCCAGACGAATCAAAGGCCAAATCTAAAGCTCGATACACATTTTCTCATAAAGAAGAGGAACATTGCACCAAAAAAGAGCCGTAGAGAGATGTACGCCTCCATGAACACATCTCCATTAAGGAGGAGACTGTTAAAGAAACATCTTCTTCCGTTGCGCCTCACATGCTTAAGTCACGCATAGAGTTAACTATGACCATTATAAAAGGTAAATGGAACATTCGACAAAGGTATGCAACTTTAACTAAGTTTTGTCAAGATTTACATCCTTCTTCCAACAGAGTTACTAACTTAAGCATCAGAGTGCCTTCGACTACCAAAAAGGTGGTCATTGGCAGTCTAACAGTTGTTCTGCAGGTCAAACTCACATGAGGACGATTTTTGGAGGCATTGATAATAGTAATAAATGATGATACATAAAAAAAGACTGGTCATCACGATCGTACACGTGGCACGAGGACCCATCATGAGAATTCAATGCCCGATCCATTAGGCCTGCTCATAAAGCCCAGAAGGATTGAGGTCAATTATAAAAGCCCAGACTAGATCCACCAATAAGGAGGCGCAAGCAGGACTCGAATCCAGGCCCAGATGAATTAAAAATCAAACCCAAAGCCCGACACACGTTCAACGTTACACCAAGAAAGACCTGTGGAGAGACCTACATTTTTACAAACGCATCTCCATTAAGGAGGAGACTGTTACAAAAACATCTCATTCCGTTGCGCCTCATATGCTTAAGTCATGCAGAGAGTTAACTATGGCCATTATAAAAGGTAAACAGAACATTGACAGAGGTATGCAACTTTAACTGAGTTTTGTCTAGATTTACTTCCTTCTTATGACACAGTTACTGACTTAAGCATTGGAGTGCCTTCAACCACCAATAAGGCAGTCCTTGGCAGTCAAACAATTGTTTTGCAAGACAAACTCCCAGGAAGACGATTTTGGGCGCATTAGTTTGGCGCCGTCCATGGGGAATGACGAGTTTCCTTTTCTAAAAACACAAGTGACAAAGCTTACCGCAACCTAGCGAAAGATAGACAAAGCCATCAGAAGGAATAATGCAGTCTATAGACCCCCAATCCAGTAATGATCGCGACAACTCTCCCACTGACACATCACTACCGGCCCAAGGAGAGGACACAACCTGAAACACCGAACCAATAACATGTAAGAATACGGATACACTACACGCAATAGTCCAGATAGCCCAGATGGTCGTCGGCACCGACACGGACCCTCGGGTAGACTTGCTCATGGCCCAGATGAAATACATGACAAATATGCTGGAAAAAAATCACCCAGGAACGCATTTAGCCAATCGACTTTGTTCCAGTACCGCCTCAACAAAATTCCACTATCCGAACTCAAGGGAGTGAAAAATCCTTAACGTGCAACAAGGAAACGTCGAGAGCAACGAACTCAACCGAGGCAAAACTCTGCAATGCGGCGGAACGGTTGCTAAGATCTCGTTCAAGATCGGAGTCACGGATCCCAACGTACTATACGAGTTGGCCAAGCCACCATTCTCTTACGAACTCACGAAATAGGCAATGCCAAAGGAATTCACTCCGCCAAAGTTCGAAGTGTACGATGTTACCACTGACCCGACTGATCACCTAAGACATTTCCACCACATGATGGCTCTAAAAGAAACCATGGAATCGATCTTGTGCAAAACATTCCCAACCAGCCTCACGTCCATAATAATGAACTGGTTAAACAGCCTGCCACCAAGGTCAATAGATTATTTCCAGGCCTTAGCCACTACTTTCATTTCTAGATTCATTGGGAGCCAATGGATTAGGAAAGGACCCCACTACTTTCTGCACATCCGATAGAAGCCAGAAGAGACAATACAAGAATATGTTACTCGCTTCACCAATGAGTTAACAATGATTGATGGATGCAGTAAGGACACGACCATTGCAACTTTCGTTGCCAGATTGAAGAGATGCACTTTTTTCGATGCCCTCAACTTGGAACCTCTAAAAGACATGGCAATCTTGCTGAAAATAACACAGAAACTTATTTCCCTCAAAGAAATGGAAGTTGTAAGGAGAAATAATGACCAGGAGAATGAAAACCATTCGAGAAAGTGAGAAAGAAAATATGAAAGAAGACGAGATGGCGGATCATGGGAGGACATCAGTCATTTAAAGAAACATTGAAGCGATGGATGCACAAAACCCATCCAGTAAGAATCCAAAAAATCGCAATCGGCACGACCCAATCATAAGCGAATTACCAGCATAATGAGGAAATAGTATAAACCATACACAACCCTAAAAGCAAGCCAAACCGACATCTTAAAACACATATCAAATTGGGAGAATGTTAACTGGCCGACCAGGATGAAAGGAGATTCGGAAGGACGAGACAAGAGTAGATACTATTCTTTCCACAAGGATCACAGACACGATATCAAACACTGCTACAAGGTGAAAAAAGAAATTGAACATTGGATCTAGAGGGGACGATTGGACGAGTTTGTCGGCACACCAGACAAACAACTTAAAGGCAAAGAAAATGCGGACGCAATAGCCACAGGACCAAAATAGGAATTGATATATGTTCTACACTGCATCCTCTATGGGAATGAAGAAATTGAACATTGGATTCAGAAGGGACGACTAAATGAGTTTGTCGGCATATCAAACAAACAGTTCAAAGGCAAAGAAAAGGCGGACGTAATAGCCACAGGATAAAAAAGGGAGTTGATATATGCTCTACACTGCATCCGCTCTGAGAAAGAAGCACTTCCAACCCGAAGAAACCTATATCGAAGTCGAAATATCAACGTTCTGAAGATCTTAGTAGCTTTGACAAATTTGACCAAAGTTACTAATAAAGGAACTAACAAACTCCATAAGACCCTAACAAGCAGTGCCAAATGGGGGAACAATAACGACCCAAGCAAATAAGGTCATAAATTAGGAGTAGCGGAGGTATGGGCGCCAATGCAAGGATAGACACTAGCAACATAGGAATAAATAAAGAAATGCTCTACAATGTAACAAAACCATTCCATGAGAACGAATGCTAAAATGGTTGAAGAATCAATAATGTTTCATTTTCAAAACTGACATCTCACAAAAGCAAAACAATTTCACAGCACAGCTATGAAAAACAATCGGCGTAAAAAACCTAAAAGGAATCAAGACACAAATAAGATATTCACAAAGAAATTCTGGTCTGATCAACCAAAGAAGCAAATGTTGGACACCCTAGTCAAACTAAAAAAGAAACTTTGAATCGACCGAAGTGTCTAGTTAATGAAGTAAAAGTTGGACGAACGAGTCAACTAAATAAAATGACTTCGAGTCTACTAGAATGTCGCACAAATGAAGCAAATGTTGGACACTCGAGTCAAACTAAAACAGAAACGTCGAATCGATCGAGGTGTCGAGTTAACGAAGTAAAAGTTGGACGAATGAGTCAACTAAACAAAATGACTTCTAGTCGACTAGAATGTCGCACAAAACGAAGCAAATGTTGGACACCCGAGTCAAACTAAAACAAAAGCTTTGAATCGATCGAGTGATGCAGGAGGATTTCTAGGGTTCCTAATTTGGGTTTCTAGGGTTCCTAATTTGCTCTCAAAGTTATTTACTAAATAATTTATTCGTAATCTTTCAATTTAATTAGGAGTCTTTTTAGTTTCCTTTTAAGATTAGGTTTTACTTTTTCTTTTAGGAATAGACTGTTTGTTATTTTAGTATTTGATTCTAATTTTTCTTTTAGGAATATGTTGCTTATTATTCAAGTTATTTGAGCATTATAAATAGAGTTATTCCTCAATATTGTAAAAGACCTTTGATTTGAGTAATTTAATTGAACATTAGAGTTATTTTTCTGTGTTTTTGGGCAAATATCTTGTATCATTCCTTGTAAATTGTCTGTTGAACTAGCCCGCAGGATAATCACTATTCTGCTTGGCGTCAGTTGGTATCAGAGCTTCAACATCTTCTTGGGGTGAGATTTCATCAATTTCTATGGCTGATGGTCGTGGTCGTTGCGAGCAGGTTCTGAATGAGGAAGCCCCTTACTGTGATCGTAGCGTTCAGGATGTGATGATTGAGGATTTACAGAGGCAAGTTGCAGAGTTAACCCAAAGTCTAACGGCGCAGGATTTTGGTAATTGTGAGATGGAAGATCACGATTCTGATTCCAGTTTTAAAACCTGTATCACAATTGTGCTAGATTCTGGGAGCGTCGTGGTCGGGAGGATCATCATGAAAATCTTGATTTCAAAGTGGATCTACCCGATTTTTCCAGTACGTTACAAGCCGAAAGATTTGTGGATTGGTTGAATGAAGTAGAACGTATTTTTTAGTATAAGGAAGTCTCAGATCATGTCAAGATGAAAACTCGCCAAGGGATCATTGTTCTCGCAACAGACAATGATCGCCAAACTTACTTAGTAAGCTTAGTCAGTTTGTGACTAATGATGATGGACTATGTCAAGATGAGGGTTTAGGCCTAGTTCACTCCACTCCGCGTGGGTCATCACGGCTGAGGAAGTGGGAGTCTAGTCAACGTTTGTCTTTTGATGATGATGACTCACCAATGGATCAATGCTCTCGATACAGACAATGATCACCAAACTTACCAGTAAGCTTAGTCAGTTCGCGACTGACGACGATGGCTTTTGGTTCCCAAGGCCTAATCCACACCTCGCGGGTCACGATGGCTGAGGAAGTGGGAATCTAGTAAGCGCTTGTCCACTAATGATGATGACTCGCCAAGGGATCATTGCTATCGACACAGACAATGATCATCGAACTTACCAGGTAAGCTTAGTATGTTCGCGACTGATAACGACGGCTCTGGTGCCCAAGGCCTAATTTGTTCCATATGGGTTGCGACGACTAAGGAAGTGGGAGTCTAGTTAGCGCTTGTCCATTGATGACGACGACTTTTGGTGCCCAAGGCATAATCCTCTCTACGCGGGTCACGACGTCTGAAGAAGTGGGAGTCTAGTCAGCGTTTGTCCGCTGATGATGATGACTCTCCAAGGGATCATTGCTCTTGATACAGATAATGATTGTAGAACTTACTAGGTAAGCTTAGTTAGTTCGCGACTGATGACAACAGCTTCCGGATCCCAAGGCCTAATCCACTTCGTGTGGGTCGCAACAGCTGAAGAAGTGGTAGTATAGTCAGCACTTGTCTGCTGATGACATCGACTTGCCAAGGGATCATTGCTTTCGATACAGACGATTATCGTTGAATTTACCAGGTAAGCTTAGTCAGTTCGTGATTGATAACGATGGCTTCTGGTGCCCAAGGCCTAATTTTCTCCACCCGAGTCACGACGACTGAGGAAGTGGGAGTCTAGTCAGCGCTTGTCTGCTGATGACAACAACTCGCCAAGGGATCATTGCTCTCGATACAGACAATGACCGCCAAACTTACAAGGTAAGCTTAGTTAATTCGCGACTGATAACGACGATTTCTGGTGCCCAAGGCCTAATCCGCTCAACGCGGGTTGCGACGGCTGAGGAAGTGGGAGTATAGTCAGCGCTTGTCCACTGATGATGACGACTCGCCAAGGGATCATTGCTCTCAATACAAACAATGATTGCCGAACTTACCAGGTAAGCTTAGTCAGTTCACGACTGATGACGATAGCTTCTGGTGCCCAAATCCTAATCCGCTCCACGCGAGTCACAACGGCTGAGGAAGTGGGAGTCTAGTCAGCGTTTGTCCGCTGATGACGACGACTCGCCAAGGGGTTATGGCTCTCAATACAGACAATGATCTTCGAACTTATCAAGTAAACTTAGTCAGTTCGTGACTGATGAAAACTTCTGGTACGCCAAGCCTAATCCACTCTGCGCGGGTCACGACGGCAAACAAATTGAAGCAGCAGTCAGTGCTAGTTCGCCAACACTGAAGGAGTCATAGACAATGACTGATGGAATTTTGTCAACCCTTGGCCAACAACGACTTCCGCTGGTTAACCCCTAATCTGTCACAATATCAATATAGTTTAATCGAAGAAGATAGGCATTTCACCTAGCAGTACAAACACTATGGTCTACAAAGCAACCAAAACAAATATGACAATATAGGGCAAAAATAACACTTTCATTCAAAAAACATGTCTATATAATATCTGCCCAGGAAAGGACATTACACTCAATCTAAGGAGACACATCCCCTTCATCTGTTAGCCTCGCAGAGCCTTCTTGGCCCCTCAATTGATCAGCCCAAAAGCAACCCTCTTATAGCGGGTAAAGTCAAGATCGATATCAGGGTGTTCTCCTTTAATTAGTTCCAGGAGCTCCAGTCTGCCCCGAATGACCTCAGACGAGACCAGTGGCCTCCTACTGAACATGTCAAAGTCCACCATGTCCAACAAGGTCTCATAGTGTGAGAGCTCATCCGCCAGCAACCGTTCCGCCTCCAGAGCACGACGAATCCCCTCGTCAACCTGACCTCTAGCTGCTGCCTTTCAATAGCCCATTCTGCATCCGCCTGCTTCCTCTCGACTTCCTGAGCCTCTCATCCATAAGACCACCTGTCCAGAACCGCATCCAGACGCTCTAGTTCAACCCTAGTCCTCCTCAGTTCAGCATGGGTTGACTTCAAATCAGACTCGGTAGCCCTCAACCGAGCCCTCACATCAGCAACTACTGCATCGGTAACGAAGGTCATGGCCTCCTCGCCCTTACGGTTCACAACAGTGCCAAAACCTTCCACCCGATAGAGAGCATCTGAATACAACATCTGCAGATCAGCGAAGGCCTTCTCCAAAGCAAGGACCCTCCTACGGGCTTCATGGTGTAGCAAGCTAGAACCGTATGGCTCTGGGGCACGAGTACTATGGGGAAAAGCGGCCTTGACAAAAGTCTGCCTCTTTCTCGGGACTATAACCGGAGGTACATCCGCTTCCAATTCAGCAAGCCTAGAAGAACTAAGTGGGGCTAGGCTTCTCTTCCTCATAAGATGAACAACCACCCCCTCAACCAGTAAACCTGACACGAGATGAGCACCATAAGACCACCGCAGCAACCCGCTGCGCGTGACATTGCCTGGCATTACAACCTCCTCAACATAAATCAAAGGGAGCTCGAGAAACTCCTCTATCCACATCTCTTCTTCGTTAAGAGACGAAATAACAAACTTCCCTGAAACAAAGAAACAACGTCAAAACTCGTGTCACAGAAAGAACATACGAAGATATACATGTACCAACGACCAAGGGGCTCACCGAGGTCAAACTGAAAGTATCGAGACACTTTACGACTCTCGAGCCTGAAGGAATCTGCCGAAGCCAATAACCAGTGCTTCCCCCAAAATTCAACATTGTTCGCCGTCAGTCGCAGACAAGAAGGACAGGTCAACATACAGATACCTCTGGAATCCAGCCAAGCACTAGTAAAGTGATGAATTACTAGCAAAGTCACGCAAAGGCCAGCGTCGTGAGCCCTCAGGAGAATTGCGAACATTATCTTGAACCCGCTCGGTGCCATTTTGAGCAAAAGGCATGCGAAAATGGGTAAAGAAGCGTCAGACGTTATCCGGCACCGAAAATCGAAGCTCAGACTCGAAAATACCTTGGTGCAAGCCTATAAATGCATGAGGAGGCACAGTCAGACCTAAAATTCCAAATAGATTGCAAATCGCCAAGGATACGGTACAAACTACGGAGCCTGATCAACTCAGCTTTGTCAACCAAGCTACCATCAACGAAATTCATGCAGGCAGAGGATAACGAATCCTTGGAAGAAAGTTTCACATCGTCAGCCATTTGAAAAGAAAACAAGTACTATGGTTCCAAAAGATAGCGCAGATAACAATGGGAAAATCTTACTAAGAGCAGTAAGTATTTATAAGAGAGCAAATCGAACTTTCCCTCCTTGAGCAGCCACGTACTCATTAAATGTCACGTACTGCTCGAAACCAATGTTTTGAGTCCAATCATCACGACAGTACATTTGTCTTTTCAAAGAGTCAGTGGACCGACTTAACACCCCGTTGATCCGGGGGGGGGGAGTAGTTGATGATACATAAATATGGTCACACCCCGGAGCCGTACACGTGTCATGATAATCTCGAGGAATTACGGCCTCAAGGGTCAACCCAACACTGATCCGCCCAAGTGGATCTAAGCTCGCCCAACTACAGTCCACCAAGCGAACCCGAACTCTCACAGCATGCTAGGCCCATACGTCTCACAACTATCCTCAATACCTTAAGCCCTTTTCAGGCAAGTATCTCGATGATGAGCTTTGAACGGGCAACGACAGTTGTTCTTTGCTTCCAACTAGGAAGCAAACATCAGAGTATCTTCCACATAGGGAAACTCCCTTCTACGGATTGCTCTTGCATTGGGAACTATCTCCCGTGTATCTAGGATCACAAAGCTAACATGAAAATTTCCTCCTACAGCACGACTCCTAATTAGGAAAGGATCTTCACGAAAATCTCTTTCCAAAACTACGCTTGCGATGGCCTGGTGGAACCAGAATTCTTTGCACTATAAATAAGACACGAGGTTAGTAATCTAAGGTACGCTACAAATTTTCTGTTACAGCATTATACTTTCCACAGAGCCTTGTTTGACTTTAGCATCGGAGTGCCATCAGCCACCCCACGGTGGTGTGTGGCTCACGTGCATTACTTGTGCGGGTCAGCGGGACTAGGTCAAAGCAGGGAGTGGAAAAAAGACTACATCACTTACTATAAGTGATAATCTATTTAGTAAATAGATTTTCTCTATACTCCAAAGACTATGTGTGTATGATCTAAATATATTTTACTATATGGAGGGACATGTTTACATCATTTCTTAGTTGTGACCATACTTTATGTAAATAATTCCATCATGTCATTACATGTTTATAGAATTACATTACAGTGATGCAATGAGTTTAGTTTTTGATAATCTATTTGCTAATTACTTCGAAATAAATAAACTGGATACAAATACACAAAGTAAAAAAAC
This sequence comes from Berberis thunbergii, assembly GCA_003290165.1. NCBI lineage: Eukaryota > Viridiplantae > Streptophyta > Magnoliopsida > Ranunculales > Berberidaceae > Berberis > Berberis thunbergii. The sequence goes on from QNQO01007703.1 coordinate 348,632, forward strand.
AAAAAAAAACTCAATGTGTTCATGAACATTGTAGTGTTCCCTAAAAGAATGAGGTTATTTGTTTCTGATTGCCAATGTGTAAGAATGATGAGATATAATAATAAGTGATATGGGAAAACCTTGAATTTATTATTTGAAAATTGTATCCCTTAGAAATATCACATCTCTTATGGTTATGTTTTCTCTCTCCTGTAGAGAAACTAAGTAACCTTCGGGTTGGATCTTGCGGAGTAGGGCACCCCTTTCTTATAGAGAAACTAAGTAACCTTTGGGTTGAGTCTTGCGGAAAGGGGTTGGTTTTTGAAATGCCTAAAATAGGCTTGATATTTATCCGTATAAAATGTGACGTGACTTATGCGCATTGATAGCCCAATAGTGGCTTTTTGTTACTCATATATTTAGGAGTATCCATTAAGTTAATGTCCATATGTGATGTGTCCCCACTTAAACATGAATGCCGGAAAAGTTCTCTTTTATATGAGAGAGGCATACATGCATGTATGTTCAGCATTGAGGTGGTGCGAATGTGGTATCGTCTATGAGGTCGGTTCATTATAAATGAGAGAGACATACATGCATGTTTTTCTAACCATGTCGTGCAAGATGGCAAGTCCATTAACTTTTCTACAGGTCTGACTTTTCATGGTCAATTTTCAAAGAGTAAGTATAGGTAAGGTGAATAGTTACTAAAATTTGCTAGATGTTTTAAGTAGCTATATACATTTGCCTCGAGGAGGAACTACATGTTTTGGCTTGGTTATTTTGTGGTCTTTTTATTGATTTTGGGAACGAAGAAAATTTCACACCAGCTTAATTGCTGACCCAAGTGGGCTTTGGCTTCTTGGGTACATTCCCTCGAGAATGTAGCTGACTAGCTTTAATTTGTTTTAGACCTAGCACGTTTAGGCGAGATTTGAGGAGTTTGGTTCGTAAATAGCTGACGCTGCTGAGGAGTTGAACGTCGAGAGTTTATTTATATTTTAGGGGATTATTATATTATATTGTAATAGAACAAATAGCAGATTGTTTCGTTTGGGCATAATGATGTCTTTGGGTTAGTTAAATTTTGATCAAATTTGATCCACGAGAATTCGAGTTTAGTTTTCTTTCCTTTGGTGAAATATTAAGTTTGTCTTTTTTTTATGGTAAATTGTGCAATTGATAATTTTTTGTGGATGCCAACTGTTACTATGCATGGATTGATTTCATGCCCTAAGTTTTGGGAAAATTGATTATCCTACGTAGATATTAGAATTTTTTTTTCTCAAAAATCAGGGCGTGACATGTGTCCCCGCTTATAGACATGGATAACAGAGAAGTTCTCCTTTATATGAGAGAGGCATACATGTATATATGTTCGGCACGGAGGTGGTGTGAATATGGTATAGTCTAAGTGATCAATTATCTAAAAATAAGAATAATTTGTTCAAGACAATTAAGGTACGGATATGACAGTAATAGCTGATAAGTTATGACTAAATGGGTAACTTGGTTTGGTGTGAAGTTTTGAAGTAAAGTAAAAGACACAATTCTAAATGGTTTTTGTGAAATGCATATTTTCGAAATTCTACACCTATAGTGAGTTATCCAAATTTTAAGTAGATTGGACAGTTTGTAAGAATTTGGATTTTTTAGGCTTTTTCATTGCTCTAGTCACATAGTTTCACAAATTTTAGTAAAGGAAGATGTTTTGAACACTTTTTATTCTTGAAGTTTTCTCAAATTCTGATTGGTTTGGTCAGAAAACACAAAATTCTCACACAGAAAGAAATTTTGAATTTTCATCTACTTATTTCTAATTGTTCCGTGCAGGATGACAAATCTACTAACATTTCTACAGGTTAGACTTGCCATATTCAAACTCCACAACATTTATATAGGTAAAATAAATATTTACGTTAAGCACGATAGAAACTTATTTGAACGGCGTGTTTGCCTCGTTGAGGAACTACATGTTTATTAGTTGTTATTTTCTTTTGCATGTAAATTCATGTTATTGTATGTTTTCATTTACTAGAGATGAACATACTTGTGCCAGCTACATCGCTAACCCAAGTAAGTTTATGCTACGTTCTTATTGGAACATAGCCAATTAGCCTTTCAGGTTACGGAGTTTGTGGCAGTCATTGGAGTTTTCTATAGTTGGGGCGAACGTCAAAGAGTTTCCTAGTTAGAGTTTTTTTAGTTTGTTTCAATTATTAATTCTCAGTTGTTGTTGCTAAATGTTCTTCTGTTAGTGAATTAGTTTCACGTCCCAAATTTTGGGGGAAACAAATAATCCTACATGGATATAAAAATTTCGTTTTCTCAAAAATCGGAGTGTGACATTAAATGTGCCAGTTATTTGCACTAGGATAGAGTACAATTTCAATGTTCTTATATCTCGATAATTATTGCGAGAAAGGGTCATATACGGTTGACCAGGAGTCAACAACTAATTATAGCTTTAATGTTAGAATATATGAGGCTTGGACTCAACATCAAATGGGATACCAGCTCACCGGTAGACTTGTGGCAGATAGTTCAGGCTTTGAAATTTGTCGACGACATTTGGAGTGGAAGGGGTTAAAAAAAAAGACTTAACATAGTCAATCCCAACATCCATCTCTACAAGATATGGAGTAATTAATCATATCCTTGTATAATATTTGTTAGGATAGCCTCAATTCTTATTTATTATTAGATATCATTTGTATTTGTTTCTAATTGTGATTTACCATTAATCAAAATAATATATCAATGGTTAATTACTCAACCAACAATTTCAGTTATTTGCCAATGGTGTGACAGCTCAATGATTAGAGCTTGACGGATAGTACCACTAGCTTACTGGTTCGGACCCAGCCGATGGCATCTTTGCCAGTTTTTGTCTTTAATGAGTTTTGGGATCCTATAAAAACCCTGCTTGTCTTCCAAAATACTTTTATCGTACTTAAATACTTACAAGCTTCCCGTTTTAGTTTCCTTCGCTGTTTTGTTGTTGTTCTCCTATGGTAACAAATTTCCGTTCTTCTTTTACCTTAAAAAAACATTCTCGTTTACTTTACAAAATCATTTTGAGTTATATTTGTATCTCATATATAGCAAAAATGTTGGTAGTAGTAATATCTATAATACTATACATAATGACAATATAATAAACAATTTGAAAATCTATAGGCAATCTACTTTCTTCGTTAAATTTATAATTCAATTTGATGCAGGGGACTAGAAATTGGAAAAGTAGTCATTCTGAATTTTTTTTTAACGATATAAACTATCCCATTTGTAATAAATTTGAGTGTAAACATTTTAAGAACTTGGTTTGGATCAAGATTCATTTATTCATGGAATTTGAAAAGTTAATGCTTTGTTTTTTAGAAGTTCGGTATTTTCACTAGATTAAGAAGAAGAGGAGACACCTAATGAGGATCCGTTAACACAACTCAAACTCCATTAAAGTGTTTTATATACTGATATTTGGAAATGAAATAGGTACCATGTGTAGCGAGGAGCAAGGAAATTGTTAGGATTAATATTGGTGTTCATATTAATAAAAATCATGATGAACCAATTACAATTGCTCATACGTTCACTCGTTACATCATCAATAGAAACATAAAATTGCTTCAAATACTCAATAAATAACCTAAATAGTTCTAGTACAATGGTCTCCAGCTTTTCGTAGATTTGATACACAATCTCTACTTGAAGTGACTTCGCAGCCTCTTTGAAGCTTCGAGGATGTTTTCCCTCCGGCCAAATGCACTGATTCTAATATACTCTTCACCACCAGGACCAAAACCAGTACCTGGAACAGTACTTATGTGTGTTTTTTCAAGAATTTCTCCAAATACATCCCAAGAACTTGACCCTGGAAAATATACCCAAACATATGGCGCATTTTTGCCACCATATGCCTTCAATCCAATTGATTCCAATGTCTCCAACAATATTCTTGCGTTCTCCTTGTACACATTAATAATCTTCTGCATAGCCTGAGATGAAACGGGTAGGTTCGTTTTAGTATACACAATAACAAATCTGAAATCCCTAATAATCTTCCTTAGCATTTTTTCGATTCTATAAAGTATATACATATCAAATCCAAAATCCCTAAGGACAATCTTTTGTCAAAAGCAGAATTGTTATAGCTTCATGTATAGCAGCAGTTTGTGCAGTGCTAAATAGAAACTAAAGTCAAGTTGGGCTTTCAGGGGTCTGGAACATAACACATTCTATAAACTTTCTTGACTAACCTTGTAGCCTTGCGGCGAAAGGCAAGCGAGTCCTCCTGCCTGAGCAATGTTAGAAGCGCCATTGAAGCAAGTGCAGATAATGCGGTTGAAGTCCTTTATCACTGGATATCCATTCGAATATGTCAACTCTTCTGGTACCACAGTCCATCCAAGACGAACCCCAGTGAACCCAGCACATTTGGAGAACGAAGAAATCTCTATTGCCACCTTAAATACCATTAAAAAAAATAAAATTCTAAAGTTGTAAAAGAAAATATCATAAATCATCTATTAAAAAAAAAAAAAAAAACAACTCGAGTTCGTTTAGGCTTGGGTTTAGAATTTGGATTGGGCTGACCTTAAGCCTATAGAACAACCGGCGGCCCTAGGTAGTAAATCATATAATGTCCTTTTCAATAAGGAATGAAAGATTGATGTCATCTACACCTGGGTTGTACGACCATGTATCCAAGTCCTTTTGAAGTTGGAATTTGCCCAATAATGTATTTCAGGCATATCTGACTTTTTGGATTTTCAATTATTATTTGGTTTTGAGTTCTATAGAAACATGATCTTTACAACCTAGGGCATAACAATCTGAACAACACTGACTTTCTAGATTTCTATCTATTATTTGATTTTCAGATCTATAGAAACATGATCGTTACAACCTAGAGCAAAACAATCTGGACAACACTGTATTTCAGGCATTTCTGACTTTCTGGATTTCCATCTATTATTTGGTTTTGAGATCTATAGAAACAAGATCCTTACACCGTAGAGCAAAACAATCTGGACACTATCAAGAAGATGAGAATTGGCAAAACGTAAATGTAAAATTTAACTAATAAGACCTTACCTCTTTGGCTCCAGGAATTTCAAAGATGGATCTTGGACTGTCATCAGATACATAAGCAGCATAGGCAGAGTCGTAAACAATGATGGAGCCATTTTCCTTGGCAAATTTCACCAGTTGTTCCAATTGATTCCTTGTTGCAGCATGACCAGTTGGGTTGTTTGGAGAACAGAAAAAAATAACATCTGTTGGTGGAACAGTTGACAAGTTGGGAAAGAAATCATTCTCTGGTCCACATCTCATGTATTCTATCTTCTCATACTTCCTGTTTCCCTCTTGAAATTCACCAACTTGACCCATTATAACACTTGAATCTATATATGCCTGATTTTATAAAAAAAAAACACCCCATTAGTTTTTGGTTTTTTTTTCTACAAAAAGAAAGTTAATAGTCCTTTTGTCGATGAAAAATAGATGAATAAATAAAATTGTATCATTACCGGAAAAGAAGGGTCTTGTACTGCAATGGTGACTTTGGACCCGAAAAGCATCTAACAGGTCGACACCAGGAACACTGTTAGAGTTTATTTTATTTTTGGTAAATCTACGAATGGATAATATAAATGGTGAATGTTGTTTATAATTTTACCTGAATGCGAGAAATGTCGCATTGTGCTCCATCAGAAACAAAAACTTCATTTTGTTTTATGCCTAAATCATGGTATATTGTTTCTGCAATAACCTTCCTTAGTTCCTATTAATGATACAAGTTAGCCATCATTCGCACCATCAATCCCGTAATGAAAAGATAAACGAAGTTCTTAACAGAAGAGCTGGAAACAAGTAATCAACAAATGAATACCTTGTTGCCTTGTTCAAATCCGTAGCCTTTATATCCTTCAATGGTCGATAAAGCAAGTGATTGCTGTAGAACAATATATTTGATTACACTCCCCCACAACTTGATAACTAGACAATAAACTGACTGAGGAACTGATAATTATTTGATAACTTACCTCAGCCATGGCTGATGTGATGATATCTGCTATAGGCTCTGTCGTGTCACCAATCCCAAGGCTGATCAACTTGGCATTTGGATGCCTCTTCATGTGTTCAAACTCCCGCTCCCATATCTGCGCAATTTACATGCCAATGCAAATTTCAATACTGATTTACATAGTCAATGTTTGAACCAATAAGACCAAAAGTACTACTAAAACAAAATATCAAATACAATGGATGAATAAATTAAAAACATTAAACCTTCACCTAAGGTAAGTTGGAAGAAACTTACCTCAGGAAACAAATAACCATTTTTCAGTTTTTCCATGTTGACATTTCGAGCAACTTTTGTGTGACAAACTGTCATAATGTTAATCATACAAAATAATTATATAATTAGACAACTAGGATATGTAATAAGTCAAGGACAAATTCATAAAACAAGGTTTTAAAAAAAATACCAACTGTAGCAGCACGTTTGGTAATGAAGAAACCACCTCTATCCTTGTATAAGCCTGAACTACTGCACATCCACAAACAACTAATCAAACTTGAGGGGTGCCATGCATGCTTAAGATTAAAGTAATAAGTTAGGGCATGCTGTGGATGGAATGATACTCAAGGCGCCGCAGCATGCATGGACACCAATCATGAGATGAAACATATATGTGAGAAAACATTTTCCAGAACTTTGTAAAATCACAATCGAGATCAACATATATATGTATATATACACTAAAGAAAAAACATGAGAAAACAAAAAGAAAAGAAAAATAAACTAGAATCATATGTTTGATATTTTTCAAACCAACAATGATCGCATCCTCATCACTAGGTAATATTTTCAAACAGAATCCTACAGAACAAAATTTTCTGTAATTTTTTCTTTTTCTTACAGCCATACACACCATAAACTCATAATGCATCGGCAAGGTATAAATTTGAACATGGATCCTCAGCAAATATCAAATGTTCTAACATAACAACCACAACTTAACCCTCAAGACTCTTTTGAGATAATATAAAGCATATTACCCGGATTGCATGTTCGATAAAATGGCGGAAGACATGTAGGTTGATGAAGATATTTGAGATGCATACATTTTTTTTTCTCTCAAGAAAAAGCTTCACAACCCAAAACTATGTAATCTTACTTGGAACTATATAAAGATAATGGGACTTTAGTGTATACATCATTGCTATTTATAGAGAGAGATCCTGAAAAAGTGCCTTCTAACATTAGTCAATTTTCAGTCTCCAAGCAGGTGTGCCCCCTACTAAATTTCTGCCAAGGTTGGTGCATGAATGAAACCAAACACAAATGTGAGCACATCAGGGTGTTTTGGAAAATTCAGGTTCTTTTGTTGGACTATTTGCAACCAATTTGGTCTTATTTAATAAATTTTTTCTAGGAAAATTCATCTTATTAAAATGTCAATTCTCTTCATATCTTGAAATTTGTTATTCATGAAGCATAGACAATTAGTTTAATGCTAATTAGTGGATTAGGATTTTCTCGAAAAGGCCTTCGTCATTAGAGAGGAAGCATACCTACGAGAAATTTTTGTCAAGGACGACCATATTCAATTCCCCACATGCATTACAGGAAACCTTTAAGGCACCATTTGGATAATTATGCTACCGACTAGGTTTGAACTTGTAACCCAAGATTCCCTAAGCGATATTTTTACCTACTCAGCTGGGACACCATTGGCAAGTGGTAGAATTATTAAAAGTTAATCGTTTAAGTAACAACAAGAAATGATTTAGAGCTTGTTATAGTTAGAAATTCGGCATATGACAATATCTCAATACTTCAATTTTTCTAGTATCAGTCAGGATTTCTAACATTGGTTTATGCCAAATATTCCATCACTACTACAGTGCCTGGTGGTGTGCCTGATGCCACCAGGCACCGTCTACCTGTTGCGAAATATGGAATCCTGTGTTCATGAGGGGACCTAAGTCTAAGCTAGTTTGAACTTCATCCACTAATCCAACATTACATTTATGATCAATTATGGTAATGGAAGTCCCATGAACATGAGAATAACACTCATTAATCCTCCAAAGCATGTGATTCTCATATTTATGGGAATTCATCTATATCATTGATCACAAAATCTAATGTTGGATTGATAGGTGAACCTCAAATTAGCTTAGATTTATGTAGTCCCCTAATAAATTTCCATATGATAAGATTTCATGCAACCAAACATACCCTAAGTATATTACACGAATTACGTATTTCAAAAATACAATTAAAAGTAGGATAAAAATATAATACTGGAGATGGAAAAGTTGAGTGATTCAACTCATTTAAATAAAAATTATAAGGACAATGTTGTAGATGTTTCAATTTTCAACTTAAAAACAAAGACAAATACATTGGTCTCCTTGAATAGTTATATTTTTATTAAGTCAATTGTATGATTTTTATTTGTTTTTTCATTTCGTTTTATGTTAACATTCGAGAAAATAGAAGTATAATTGATAAATATTATTCAAAAAGTGTTTAATATGAGCATATATGAAAATTACCTTTCAATGTTTTAATTTGTGGATAATAAGAATGTAATGCCTATGCGTACAAGTTAGTATAAACAGACACTCTGTCGCATTGACATTTGTTTTCTTTAGTCTTAGATGTCGATAGCAATCGCTATCCCATAAAAGATAATTGATCAAAAAAGACCAAAAAATTTAACTTTCCACACTACAAAACATTTGTTTTCTATAGTCTTAGATGTTGATAGCACTATCCCATAAAAGATAATTGATCAAAAAAGACCAAAAAAATTAACTTTCCACACTACAAACCTAATTTTTCATAACAAATATAAATGGTTGCTATTTCTGTAGTGGATTTGACTTGAATCCCAAGGATTTGCATGGAACTTCCCCCCACACCTTCCACATTCTTGAAATTCAAGATAAATGTGGAAAAATAGAAGAAGAGAAACAGTACCAGTAGTAGTTGAAGACTTTGCCAGTGTTCTAAAGTTTCATATTAAATGGTATTCGAAGAACATCCATATTTAGAAAAACATACGGAAAACGATTTTCATAAATCAATCCCTAATTTTATACTTGATTAATTGTTGATTTTCGGGGAAGAACCCTCAAGTATTTGGTGCTACGAATTGTTTGAACTTTCTTGATCTCTAAATTAAAATATGTTAGGGTTGTACTATATAAAAGTTTCATTCTATACCTCTGATTCTCTCATCAAAGTATCTTATGAGAATCTGAAAGCAAAGTATGCTTACCAGTCATTGTTATTTTCATGATGAAATATAAACATACTTTTTGTAGAGTGTCAAGTGCATGCATGGTGAAGATTGACCACTGACAAGTAGTGGTAAAAGATTTTAAATAGAAATGAGTGAGGCTAGGAAATCAGGTTTTGCAATCAGGATGATGTGTCTTCATTAAAGGTAGTTTTTTACAACTTCGAGATACATATAAACCATGGGTGAACCTACTAGGGGGGGAAGGCTCTCAACTTTTAAAATATTTTTTATATATACTTTAGTTTTTAAAAAAATCGATTATATAATTTAGAATACAATATAATAATTGTTTATACAAATGTTTGAACATGTTTTTGTCGGTGTAGTGGTTTGAGGTTTATCATCTTAGTAAAAGACTCGAGTTCGATACTCTTTGAGTGTTTTTATTTATAATTGCAAACATAAAAAAATATTTAGTCTAATAAAAATTTATTAACATTAAAGAAATAAATTATTTTTTACAAGTGGTATAAAACCTCCAACAAAAAAAATCTAAAATAATAAGTATAGAATTCAATAAAATATTTTTTCTATGAAATTGTATTATGATCATATTAGGTTCGCAAATTTCAATTTTTTTTTAGCTATACCTAGATACTTATCCTAATTATTTTGTGATATTAGTTATATATTTTAGTTATTATGTTCGTTTGCTCATTGCTAAGGTTATCGATAGTAACCTTATTTTGGCTTAAAATTGGACTAGCTCAGGTAAAAAAAAATTTGTTTGACCATTGATAACTATTATTATTAACTAATAAGTGTTTTCCATTTCACCCCTAATATAAACACTTTAGGGATTTCATCATTCTTTCAAGATCATGCCACACAGGCACGGATTCACGTGGGGGCAACCCACTGATTTTTTAGAATTTTTATTTTTTTTATTTGTCCCTCAATTAGTTTTTTAATTTGCCCCTCTATTCTCACTTTTCACTTCAAATAGGACTTCATCCAAACTCTACTTTTAGAGTTAGAAATAGAAGTTAAACCCCTCAAATCTCTCCAAGAAACCAAAATCCACAGTTTCTTCTTCACACTCTATCAATTGGATAAGATGATGGAAACCCCCATATTTCATCATCTTCAAAGATCCATAACTATTGAGTTATTTGAGTTTATCTTCACAAGATCCAGCAAGGTCCAAACCACTTTATTCTTCTTCTTCTAAGTACCAGGTGCCTTCATTAATAACTGTGTTGGTCATCTCCACAAAAAAAATCGTAAGCAACTCAATCTCCTCCTTCTTTTCTTCATGTAGTAGTAATCAACGATTCAAACCTTTTTCTTGTGTTGTGTTTTAAGAAGTAGTAATAATCTTCAATGAATATAGTAGTAATCATCTTCAATATCTATCTTTGTTGCACTTCCTTTTTTGCTATATTTAAAAAAAATTGATGTTAAAATAACTATTTTTTATATTATATTTAATTAATTATGACATCACTTCCATTCCCTCAAAAAAATTCTGACTCCGTCACTTTCCTACTTACTTAGAGTGTCAAGTGCATGCACGGTGAAGAGTGATCACTGATCACTGACAAGTTACAGTAGTAAAAGCTTTCAAACAGAAATGGACAATTTCTTCAATTGGGTGCATGCATATGAATGAAAATATTTGGATATGGAAGTGAACCCTTTGACATCAGACAAACTTCAATTCAATCTGGCAATTGCCCACAATTTGTATCCACATATTCACATTACATGAGTCCTTGAATCTGCCAAAAACCTTTTTCATGAATTCTCTTTTGAACTTTTCAATGAATTCATTTGAAATTTCACATTACACGTATCTGAATATGCTCCAAACCAAAGTCTAGATATGGATAGATTTCAAACTTTTAAACGCAGCCTCGGGAGGGAGCAATCATTAGTGTTTGGGAAGACTCGTTAGCATGCGAGTGCTAAAGTCTTCGTTGAGTAATTCTAGTCGGCCTTTTTTGGTAGTCTTGTTTTGGTGTTTTTACATTTTTTTTTGTTTTTTCTCTTTAAAACAGTATCTATATAAGAGGTGGAAGTGTAAAAAAACTCAAACAAAATCAAGAAAATGCCAGCAAACAAAGTTGGCTAGAATTTTTGCTCTTCATTAGACCAAGCATAGGTTCGTGGAACTAAGAGGTTTGAAAATTGTACATTCTAAGTTCATTTGTAAATAAACTAAATATGATTGAAACCTTTATCATAAATAGAAGACATCTCATGCCTAAGATTACTTTCCAATTAATAATAGATGCTTATAATTATACTCGAGTATAGATGTCTTTTGATTATAAACATTTGCATCTCTAACTTAAAGTAGAGAACTCGTTTGTAATTCACCTCAAAGTTTCAATATAAGCTATGAACTTATCCATATCACTAGACGAACATATTACGGTTTACTTATCAATTTAAGGAGCATTTGATAAGAACTTTGGTTCTGATTCTGAATAAGATCGATGAGAAGGTTGAGTGCTTATTGTTGAGTGTAATGGAAAAATACACCCGTAGTTACTGCTTTTCCACAAAAGTATAGTCGATATAAGGGTACAAATTGCAGAAATTTCATATCTAAATCATATAAAAAAATTATAAAATATGAGGTCAAGTTATAATTTTAAATCAAACAAATAATTGCATGACTTAATTAACAAACACTACCAAAAAAAACATTAATAGCTACAAAAACTAGCGACGGTTTTTTGATACCGTCGCTAATTATAAGATTTGCGACGGCAAAAAACCGTCGCTAATGCTTTTGATACTGTTTCAACCCATAATTATAAAAATCCGTCACTAAATATTTGGCGACGGCTTAAAACTGTCGCTAATTCTTGTATTAGCGACGGTATCTTAGTTGTCGCTAAGTTTTATAAATAAAATTCATTAGCTACGGTAGAATACCGTAGCTAATGGATTTTTTTTAAATATATATAAAAAAAAAATTAGTGACGGCACAATCACTAAAGCTTTACAAATAAAATTCATTAGTTAATGAATTTGTTTAAAAAACTTATATAAAATATATTTAGCGACGGTAGAATATTGTAGCTAATGGATTTTTTGAAAAATATATATATATACAAAAAATATTTCGCCACGGTAAATGAGCCGTCGCAAAGTTTTACATATTTTTTTTATTAGCGACGACAAACTACCATCGCTAATGGATTTTTTTGAAAAAAAAATTATACACAAAAACATTTAGCTATGACAAAAAACAGTCGCTAAGTTTTACATATTTTTTTATTAGCGACGGCAAAAAACCGTCGCTAATGGATTTTTGAAAAAAAAATTATACACAAAAGTATTTAGCTACGGCAAAAAACCGCCGCTAAGTTTTACATATTTTTTTTATTAGCGACGGTAAAAACCGTCGCTAATTGTTTTTTTTAATTATACACAAAAGCATTTAGCTACGGCAAATAACCGTCGCTAGGTTTTACATTAATTTTTTATTAGCAACGGCAAAAAACCGTCGCTAATTGTTTTTTTGAAAAAAAAAATTATACACAAAAGCATTTAGCTACGGCAACAAAACCGTCGCTAAGTTTTAAATTATTTTTTTATTAGCGATGGTGTATAATTTAGCAACGACACAAAACGTGCTAATATATTTTTTGAATTATACACAAAAAATATATAAGTTTTAAATTATACACAAAAACCGCCGCTAATATATAAGTTTTAAACAACAACACAAAACCGTCGCTAATATATAAGTTTTAAATTATACACAAAAACATTTAGCAACGACACAAAACCGTCGCCAATATATTTTTGAAAAAAAAATACGTCACCGATCCGCGTGAAACCTCATCTCAACTGTCAATAACACCAAAAAACTTTAGCTTAATCCAACGCACTAAACCAAACCACATCACCGATCCGCGTGAAACTAACAAAACTTATCCCCTTCAATTACCTCTCTCTATATAAATTTAAATTTTCTCTACCAACCAACTTAAACAAAAAATTTCTCTCAACCCACAGAGAAGAAACCCATAGAGGAGAAGTTCCCCGCCTTCCTCGACACAGATCCCTACCGCCTCCCTTTCCCCTCCCTTCCTCCGCCGCCTCCCTAGCTGCAAGAGATCTCTGATTTCAGAGTCTGAAATCGCAGATCTGAGATCTTTGAGATCTGAAATCTCAGATCTCGGAGATCAAATAGATTTGATCTCAGATATTCTATAGATCAAAAAAAAAAATTTGGTGGTTTTTTGTCATTTTTGTATGGATTCTTTTAATTTTTTGTATGATATTCTAGAGATTCTGTGTAAGTTTTGTTATAATTTTGATCAATTAAGTCTCCTGATATGTTTTTAATCAATTAAGTTTAGTTATGGTAGTTTCTTTTAATTTTTATAATGGACAGTCATTAAGAGCTAATTTCTTTATAAAAAATGAATTATCATTTGTAATTTGTAATTTTAAAATTTCATTTGTCAATGTGATTTGCAACAAAGTTGTCCCTAAATAGCCACGGCAAATACAGTGGCTGTTTTGTCAATTAGATTTGCAATTTAGCGACGGCAAAAAACCGTCGCTATTTTTCAATTTAGTCACGGCAAAAATCCGTCGCTATTTTTCAATTTGCAATTAGAGTTGCAAATTAGCCATAGCAAAAAGCCGTCGTTATTTTTCAATTTGCGACAGTCTTAGCCGAAATTTTCAACTGCTTTAGCGACGAAATGTTTCGAGTTAGCGACTGTTTTTTGCCGTTGCGAATTAGCTACGGGATAGTTTACCATTGCTGATTCAAATAGCGAGGATTAAAATAGCCACGGTATTGCGACGGTTGTTGTGCCGTTGCTAATTCATTTTAGCAACGGTTTTTTAACAATTAGCAACGGTTTTTAGCCATTGTTGAATTGTCTTTTTTTTGTAGTGAAAACAGAGCTTTACAATATAGAGCTTTCAAATAGGAGTGAGACCTCCTCCAATCAGAGGTAGAGGAAGGGGTATGAGTAGGGGCAGGGGGCCAGACATGTGAATATGGATTGACTTTTTTGGGAGTTCACCTTTTTTAGTTGAATGCAACAATGGAAATGCAATGAATTTTTTTGGGGAATACACCCTTTTTTGGTGGAACGCAACAATGGAATGCATGTGACCATTTGTACCTAACTAAAGCACTTTAGTTACATTGTTTAGGGAGCCCTTCTAGGGATCGAGGGAACGCGCGAGGGAGAGGAGCGGTTACCCATCTCCCTCGAGATGAGCGACGCTCGAGGGCAATGGGTGGTTACACCCATCCCTCGCCCCCTAGAATTAACTTTGTTTAGGATATGTAATTGCTAATGGGTTTATACATGGTAGATACTCATGTTGACATGTGGCTTGAAACCACTTTTTTGAATTTTTGGTGGTTTGTTAATGGTTTGACATGATATTGGAACAACTTTGTATCACATATGAAATGAATGGTTATTTTTGTATGATACAGTGTTTTTGTTCAATATGAGGTAGATTTGGGACATGTGCATTTGAATACTGGTTGCAATTGTATGTTTTGGCTTTGACACATGTGCATTTTTGTTTTGTTATATTTAAGTTTGATGAAAGGCTTGCATATGTAGTTGTCAGCGTGCATTTCCATTCGCATTTGTTGTTGTCAGTTTGCATATATAGTTCCCAGTACTTGCATTTTATTTTACTTACATTTAAAAAGTCACCAACTTGGGTAAGCTCATCACAATGTTCACATGGGATCTGTTTTATTTTTAAATGGTATTAATATTAATATTATCCCCTAAAAAAGTTTTTTGGCAGTAACTTAACCCTTTATAATAGATGTAACTTTGAGAATGCCCCCTAGTTCAGGACAGAGTCCAGAATGGATGGCTGGAGGTGGAAGATGACCAACAACTCTTTCTATGTGGATTTAAACTTGCAACTTCTCAGTCCTTATCCACTCTAACCATCTTTGCCTTGTGAAATTTATGGAATCACCTTCTGTTGATTAATAGAAAGGAATACAAGTGAGTATTCTCCACCCACCTAATTTACCACAACGGCTAGTTTCAATCCGTCATTTGATCAATACTTACTGTGAGACCCTGAAGTGGGCGAACCTGAGGGTGAGGGTTGGATCCCAACAGGCCCAATAGGCCCGAGAGAGGTTGGACGAGCTACAAATGAGGACATAATCCCACATCGCCTGGGTGTGGAAGGGTGATGTGCTATATATCTGCGAGGTTGGATCCTCATAGTAATAATGCGTTTTAAAGCCGTGCGGACCGGTTGGGCCCAGAGCGGACAATATTGTTACTTTGCGGATCGGGTCGTTACACTTACGCATCCAGATGTTGCCACGTCGATGATCATACCTGGTGGAAAATGTTCAATTGTGGTTGCTAAATCGTGTAGGGGTATTTTATGTATCAAAACAATGTCATTTGAAAACAATGTGTATAGTAACAATCAATGGATGTTGACTGTTAGTCTAGGGAGGCATCTGCAGTACAATATGTAATAGTGATCAATCATTAATTAGCTATTTGTTCTGGGAGGTATATTCAAAAGGCAACACCTATTTGGCAACACAATTTGCACTCTCCCATTCAACCCACCAAATATTTTTTTAAAAATTTTAAATTTCTCTCTCACACCACTCGTAAAAACCATTATTCACCATCTTCTTTTCTCATCCTCTTTTTTCAAGAACTACAAAACAACAACCTGAAAGGGTAGCAAGGAAGGGGGCGATCAATTGCGATGGACGATGAGAGACAACCGACGATGGCAAGAGATAAAGGAAATGGAGCGACAACCACTGTCGCCCCCTTCCATCTTCTTCTTCTTCTTCTCTTTCCCCTCTTCATCTTCTTCTTTTCCTCCTTCCCTTCACCTAGTTATCCCACTCTCTATCAGTTCCTCTCTCTTCTTTTTCCACTCTCTATTCTTCTCGCACAAGTTGTCGCCTCTCTCATTCTTCTCCTTCCCCTCGTGACACTCTATTTTTTATCCTCTGCAACTGAAGTTTTTCATTCGCATGAACCTTTGCAAGGGTCAAATTTTTTTGCCTTCGCAACGGACTGTGCAAGTGGGGAACCCATCCTCGCACAGTCCGCCGCGAGGGCGAAAAAAACAGTGTCATGAGAGGAAGTAAAAGAAGAAGAGGGAGAAGGGCGACGATGGAGTGGAAAAGAAGATGGGGGTGCCCCCAAATGGGAAGGGAAGAGAATAAGAAAAATGAGAGAAGAAGAAGAATGGTGGTGGTGAGAAAAGATGAAGTTGGGAGGAGAGAGGGAGCTCTCAATCGTTTTGAATTTGGGAGGGGAAAAAGATTTAGATTATTCTTTTTATAGGTGGTGTGGAAGATAACAGTGGTCTGAAATAGAAATTGCACGATATGGAAAAGTAAAAATTAGATGTGTGATGTGGTTGAGTGTAAGTTGTGGTGCCAAATAAGGCACCTAATAAAAAAGTCCATCAAAGGTGTTCTCAAGTTGTTGTCTTAAATAACGGTGACTCTAAATGGTGAGGAAACGAGCGAGGAAACGGGCGAGGGAGGGGGGCGTGACCCTCCATCCCCCTCGAGATGCATGCCAATGTGAATCTCGAGGGGGATGGTGAGTCACACCCCCCTCCCTCGCCTGTTTCCTCTACGCCTAGAACGACTCCTTAAATAAATAAACAAAAGATTCAAATTAAAAGGTCTTGTCTTCAAGAATTCAACAAGTTTGCAATTTTTTCTTCTCAAACTTTGTAATTTACAATTTTACTGTTAGCTACAAATTCAAATACAGATGGAAGAGGGATGAGTTAGCATTTGGTAAACCTAGGAAGAAGAAATGATCGAAACAGATACCAAACCCACCCAATTACCATTCCCTAATTTTTCCCTGCTCTGGAAAATTTTCGACATGGTTTTGCGATGCGGTTTATATTATCTTTTATTGTCTAAAGTATGTCACGTAGGGAAATTATAAAATTTTAAAAACCAAGATTTTACCACAAATGGATTCAAAAATTCAAACAATACTAAAATACAAATGAATCGTGTATCAAATTCAATGTTAAGTCTAGTCAGTCATGTTTGCTAGTTTTTTTTGGTGTTTTTATATTTTTTTACTCTTTCTTTTTAAAATACAATTACAAACACTATCTATAGAAATGGTAGAAGTGTAAAAAAATCCAAAAAAGACTAGCAAAGTAGTGTCAAAATGCCCCCAAAAAAAAGGCTAGAATTGTTGGTAAACTTAATGACTGAAGTAGTGTTTTTATACAATGATCTCATGAGGGTCAAAATAGTGTATTATTCTTTCTATAAATTTTAAATGATGTGAATGCAAGGATCTTATGGTGTGTTTGGTTGCATGGAATCCTATGCCATGGGAATCCATGAGGGGACCCCTACATTTTAGGCTAAATTGATATATCACTCCACATCTACCATTTGACCACCATTTGATTTTGTGATCAATGGTGGGAATGGAAGTCCCATGAACATGGAAATTCCACTCCTTGGTCCCCCAAGGCATGTGATTCTCATGTTCATGGGACTTCCATTCCCACCATTGATCACAAAACCAAATGGTGAATGTGGAGTGATACATCAATTTAGCCTAAAATGTAGAGGTCCCCTCATAAATTCCCATGGTATAGGATTCCATGCAACCAAACACACCTTTAGATCCTTGGTCAACTTATAATTTATATGTTGCTGCATAAATGGACTTATAATGGTTTATTTGGCTTGAATGTTTGGTGGATGCCTTCTTTTCATGAATAATGCAGTAGTATATTTTTTGTCTTTTCAACGAGTTGAAATTACTAGCGTAGTAATATAATAAACTCTATGATGCAATGGAAATGACAAATTTTATCACGTACAGCAACGATTAAATTAGAAATCACTGGAACTTAAAATTTTAACTGGATTATAGGCTTGCGGTCATCCAATCAAATAAGACGTGGGTTTTTTTTTTTTTTTGGCACTTTAAATGTCGACTTACGCAATGAACTGTGTCTTTCAGGGATCCTTCCTGTGGATTGATATCAGGATAATGTGTATAAATTCCAGTTCACTTCAATAAACAATCCTTGAAATACATTTCAAAAATGAAAAAATCTAGACAAACTTGCACATTAACTACATTTGAAGATCAGTGCTTAACTTGATAAAGATGGTGTATGAGTTATTCAACTCGATCCGACAAAGCTTTGCCTTCATTGTTTAACACACCCATTGACCCATAGATTGGATGGGGTTACTGATGGATGTTACAGACTTAGTAAAAGCATGTGTATTTTCTCCTCAAGTAGAGAAAAACCATACTCGATCTAAGCCTAGGATTTGCTTGTAAGGTCCGGAGGATCCAAAGCCTAGCGTCCAAACTTAAATCAGTTACTAGAAGTGTATGCTTAGGCTTCAAGATGTGTGGAAAACACGACCAAACCAAGTGATCAGCTGCTGAAGATGATTAGTAACAGCAAAATCTATCTGGGACTGTTGAGAATCAATGATTCTCCTATGATATAGAGATATGATTAGGATATTGTAGTTGTGGAAATCTTAGGAATATTGTAGTTGTGAAAACTGAATTGTATTTTATTAGAAGTTACCTAAAGCTACTAGGATACTTTTTGTATAAATACCCTTGCTTGTATAATCAAAAACTTATCCTGGCGTATTATTTTCTCCATACCATTGTTTTACATGGTATCAAAGCAAGGTTAATTCTAGATCGTGTTTCAGCTGCTTGCTATCATTATAGTCATCTTTCTTTCGTCATCCCTTTACCATGGGCGATAATACAGAAATTTCTTTGGTTGGGAGGAACCATGAAACTTCTGGCCCTTTTTTTATCCATCATTTTGATCATCCTGGAATGGTGCTTGTCTCCAAACTTCTTAATGGAGACAACAACGCAACATGCATGGTGTCGTTCTATGCGCATCTCGCTAAGCACAAAAAATAAGTTGGGTATATTGATGGAACGCTAGAGGTACCTTCAGAAGAGACAAACTTGAAAAAGTTTATTCTTTGACAACGTTGCAATGACATGTTACTTTCATGGATCCTTAATTCCATTGAACCTGACATCACAGACAGTGTGATTTATTCATCTACAACGCATAAGGTTTGGGAGGATCTCAAAGAAATATTTTCCCAAAGCAATGCTCCAAGAATCTTTCAGTTGCAGCGGGATCTTTCATTTCTTTCTCAAGAACAAATGTCCGTAGCAAGTTATTTCATCAAACTAAAAAAAACTATGTGATGAATTGGCCTCATATAATGATATGTCCTTATGTTCTTGTGGTGTGATGAAAAAACACATGGAGCGTGATGAGCGCAATGTTCTGATGCAATTTCTTATGGGGTTTAATGAGTCTTATAGTGCAGTTCGTGGATAGATCTTGCTCATGCAATCTTTGCCTACTTTGCGCAAGGCTTATTCCCTTATTACACAAGAAGAAAAACAAAGAGAGTTTGGCACATCCTGTCCTTCCATTGAATCTGCAGCCATGGTAGTTCGTCAAGGTACCCATCCTTCCATTGATTCCGCAACCATGGCAGTTCGTCAAGGCCAAGCACCTACTAATGCTAGTAAGACGCCTTTGCATTGCACATACTGCAACCGAGACCACTATACTGTTGATACTTGTTATAAGTTGCACAGATTTCCACCCGGGCACCATTTGCATGGTTTTAATAAGCCTAAGGGAAGTCGCAACAAAGGGGGAGCAAACACCAGGACTGTGAACCATGTGAACTCGAACCAAACATTAGAAAAAATTCAAGTTGTCATGCCTAACTTATCTGAGATCCAATATCAACAGATTCAAAATATGATGAGCGAAAAAGACTCCCACAAATCCTCAAGTAATACCAAAATTTTTTCATGATCTCAATTGGATTATTGATAGTGGTGTTGTAAACCATATCACCTCAGCCTCTCACCTGCTTAGAGCCAAAGCTAAAAATCCCTCCATGCAGCCAGTAATGTTGCCAAGCAAAAATACAACACCCATTAGTTCAACTGGAACTTTATCTCTTAATTCTCATATTAATTTTTTGAAAAATGTTTTATGTGTTTCTACATTTAAAGTCAATCTCATGTGTGTCAGTCGCATCACAAAGGGATTACAATGTTCAATGACCTTTTTTTCCTTCTTGGTGTATCTTGCAAGACCTGGCAAGGAGAATGTCGATTGGTTTGGGTAAACAACGTGACGGACTTTATCACTTAGTGGCGTTGGTTTTTGACCAGGCACCTTCTACCAACAAACCATCCTGCCACTTTGCTTCCGCTTCCGCAGACTTGTCGCATAGCCGTTTAGGTCACCATTCTTCTTCGCGTTTACATGTTTTAGGCAAAACTTTGTTAAATTGTTCCTCTAGTTTGGATAATGTTTGCGACGCTTGTCATTTGGCAAATTAGACTCGTCTTCCGTTTAGCAAAAGTTTAATTTCCACTATGAAACATTTTCCCCTTATTCATTGTATATTTGGAGGCCTCACATAACTCTTTCAATCTCTGAGGCTCGGTTTTTCCTAACAATTGTGGATGATTTCTCTCGATTTACTTGGACATTTCTTATGCACCACAAAAATGAAACACAAGGACTACTCAAATCCTTTTTTCCATTGTTAAAACCCAATTCAATACCACCATACAAGCTATTCGTGTGGATAATGGGGAAGAATTTTTTTCATTAAGGGATTTTTTCAAAGATCATAGAACTTTATATCAACATACTTGCGTCGCCATACCACAACAAAATGGTATTGCCGAACGTAAGCATCGTCATATCCTTGAAACTGCATGGGTCTTACACTTTCAAGCTAACCTCCCTCTTCATCTCTGGGGAGAATGCATACTCACAGCAGTTCATTTGATCAACAGGTTGCCCACCCTATTTCTTTCCAACAAAACCCCATTTGAGAAATTGTATAATGCAACATTGTCCTATACACATTTAAAGGTTGTTGGGTGTTTTGTATATGCCAAACATATCTACACTTCTCACAAACTTGATCCACGTGCTAAACAATCTGTTTCTCTTGGCTATTCGCATGGGCAAAAAGCCTACAAACTTTATGATTGGTCCACTCGAAAAATATTTACTAGTCGTGACGTTGTTTTTCATGAAAATATTTTTTTCTTTCAAGATCGAGCATACCCAATTCAATCATTTTCCTTCCTCGGACCCCTTACCACCAACAAGTCACCATGATGTCTTACCTACTAGCCTACCTGATGACTCACCAGGGTTGTCCCATTCCCCTACTCCATCTACTCTTCTACCTGCTAACACATAACTCCCCTTTCTTACTGACCACACCCTTCCCTCACCAAGTAACCCTTCATCTTCATCTAAAAGTTCCCCACTAGTGCTTCCTACTTCTCCCGTTCATTTCTCTCCACCAACCGCACCACCTCCTTGCCGGTCAGACCGTACCAGAAATTTGCCTAGCCACCTCCAGAATTATGTCATCATGTTGCCACCATCCATCCAATCGGAGTCTTCGTCTCCAGTTCCCTCATCAGGTACTTGCTATCCCTTGTCAAATTTTATTTCTTACCATCGATACTCACCATCCCATCTAGTTTTCATTTATAACATCAATTGTCATGTGGAGCCTCGAACTTATGAGGATGTTGCCTCAGATCCAAATTGGCAACAGGCTATGCTCTCCGAACTTCAAGCATTGGAACTAAGTCACACTTGGACTCTTGCTTCTCTTCCTCCCGGTAAGGAGCTCTAATGGTTCAATCGAGTGGTATAAAGCTCGCTTGGTTGCTAAAGGGTACACTCAGATTGAGGGCATTGATTACCATGACACCTTCTCTCCCACTGTCAAGCTTATCACAGTTCGTTGTCTCCTTGCCATTGCTGCAGCTCAATCTTGGTATCTTCATCAGCTTGACATTCATAATGCCTTTCTTCATGGAGATCTTCATGAAGAAATTTATATGCTCCCACCTCCCGGTCTACAGTGCCAGGGGGAGAATCTGGTATGTCGCCTCAACAAGTCTCTACATGGTCTAAAACAAATTTTTCGTCAATGGTTTGCTTAGTTCTCTGATGCCGCCATACAAGCTGATGGTTTCGTTCAATCTAAAACTGATTGCTCCCTCTTCACACGTAATAGAGGGAAATCATTCATTGCCCTTTTGATTTATGTTGATGACATTGATTACAGTAAATGATTTGTGTGCCATCAATACCCTCAAACAATTTCTTCATAATCGTTTCTGTATCAAAGATCTTGGGGATTTAAAATTCTTTTTGGGTATTGAAGTATCTCATTCCAAGAAAGGTAATGCAGTTTCTCAGAGAAAGTATGCTATTGATATTATTAAAGATGGAGGTTTATTAGGAACAGGACCAGTTTGCTTTCCTATGGAACAAAATCTCAAATTGTCAGACACTGGTGAATTGCTTGCATATCCACAAAAATATAGAAGGTTGGTAGGCCGCCTTATCTATTTGACTATCTCTAGGCCTAATATTACTTATGCAGTTCATGTCCTCAGCAGGTTCATGCATGAACCAAGGAAACCACATTGGGATGCAGCACTCCATATTTTGAAGTATCTTAAAAGTTCTCCAGGAAGAGGTTTTTTTTTCTAGCTCATAATTCTTTGCGTTTAACAGCTTATTGTGATTCGGATTGGACTGGTTGTCCTACTACTAGAAGGTCAACAACAGGTTATTGTGTCTTTTTGGGAAATTCAATGGTATCTTGGAGGACAAAGAGATAGAAAAATGTCCCATTCTCTTCAGCATAAGCCGAGTATCGAGCCACGACGAGTGCTTGTTGTGAAATAACCTGGTTGCGCAACTTATTGCGAGATCTACAAGTGTCACATCCGGAGACAGCGATGCTTCAATGTGATAATCAAGCTGCTTTGCACATTGCGGCTAACCCGATCTTCCATGAGAGAACAAGGCATATTGAAATAGATTGCCACTTCATTAGAGAAAAAATTCAAAACGGTTCAGTTGAAATCAAGTATGTAACTTCATCTCAACAAGTAGTGGACGTGCTCACAAAGCCATTAGGAAAATACGTTTTCAATGGCATGTTGCATAAGTTGAGAGTTCTTGACGTCCACTCTCCAACTTGAAGGAGAGTGTTGAGAATCAATGATTTTCCTATGATATAGGGATATGATTAGGATATTATAGGGATATGATTAGGATATTGTAGTTGTGAAAATCTTAGGAATATAGTAGTTGTGGAAATTGAATTGTATTCTTATCAGAAGTTACCTAAAGCTACTATGATACTTCTTGTATAAATACCTTTGCTTGTATAATAAAAAAACTTATCCTGACATATTATTTTCTCTTTACCATTGTTTTACAGGGACAAATTGAACTAAGCAAGAGGAACCTAGGAGATGAGAAGAGAAATGACGACAATGAACAATGTTGTAAATAATTGAAAGGAGACAGATAAACTGCCTCAACCACACAGAATTGATTACAGTTGAATTCAAAAAATGCAAACAGCTACCAAGTAATTATTGAGCTGAAAACAACCCTCAAGCCTGTTACAAACAGGAGTGGATGCCTTAAGTATTTCAACTTACTTAACTTGAGCATCAGAATGTCTTGCTGACATGATCTCATTAGCCATAACAGTTATGCTAGAGTAAATAACCATTACAAGCATAACAGGTTTGATTTTGTTTACTTTGATCTTCGCAAGACCTATGCAAGCCGACGGACTCTTTTTGTCTTGTCCAAAATTATTCTGGTTGAAATCGTCAATCTTTCAAAGGAATCATATATCAACAGCATTCCTGACACCGAGGTTCAACAATGATTACTAGTTTGCAAACAGATATGTACGGATGCATCAACAATGAACCAAGAAATGTACGATTTATACGAGAAACTAATCTTGGAAAATGCACTTGCGAAATGTTTGCAGTCAGTCTGACTAGTGTTGGCTCTTTGTGATACCTGAATGACACTCCAGAGCATGCCACCCAGACCCAGACCAGCTTCATTTTTTATCCCTACAGTTACATGCCAGGTGAAGAAATCAATTCATAACTTAGTGAATATCAATGAACAATTTGCTGAAATCTAGATCTTACAGGGCCAGGCCAACTTGTGGAGTGCCTAAGAGCCGCACACTCTGAGAGCCCAATCCCATTATAATCAACAATACAGTACTCCCTATAAACAATATCAAACACTAGATGTTTTGTAAATCCATATAATCTAATGTTTAATGCTGAGATGCCAAAATGTTGAGGTCCAGCACATTAGGGTGGGTTTAACTTTGGTAAGTAATCAAACATAATTTCAAGTTTGGTTGAATAAGGAAAAAATGTTTTCAATAAGAAACAAAAACATAAATAAATAAAAACAAAGTTCTATTTGAGAAGGTGTTAATTAAATAGAAACAAAGTTCTATTTGAATATAGAAACAAAGTTCTATTTGGCAGCTGGTTAATTAAATAGAAACAAGGTTCTATTTGAGGAGATGTTGGGCGGCTGCAAACAAGTATAAATAGGTGCATAAAACAGATTTTTATGAATAGTGTTTTAGAGAAGCTGGTGCGTGAATAAGCAACAGAGAACATAGTATTCACTTTGGTGTTTGGTGCGGCTGTGTGCGCGTGAACGGTGACTTTGTGTCTGATTCTTTGGGCGTGATTTTGTGTGACAAAGTGTGACACGTGGCTGCGATATCGACTTAGTTTTGTCGATTGATTTGGTAGAAGAAGTTGAAGGAGTTTTTGGGTTAATTTGATGTGTGGTAACCCGTGTTATTTACTCGTATTACTCAAGCTTTGGGCAAAAAGCTTGAGAAGTTATTGTACTTCTTCTTATTTGATTAGTGAATTCTCTCTGATTTGCCCTGTGGTTTTTTGGAAGTTCCAAAGATTTATTTAAAACTTCCCATTAAAAAAAAAAGTATGCCAAAATTCTCAAGTAACACGTATATCCAGGCATGAAGCTAGGGGGTCAAGTGGGGGCACTTGTCCCCACTGACTTTTGATTTTTTTAATAACTTTTTGTTATTTGCCAATCCTGCAACGCCAACGACATCATCCCACCCCACCCCTTCATCTCTCCCTCTGTTTTCTATAATGTCGACGATCCTGCTATGCTCATTTCTTCTTTTCTGCTCCTTTTATCTGTTTTCTGTGAAACCAACAACTGCCCCACCTCCTCCTCTCTTCGTCTGCTTCCCTATCTGTTTAATTTATTTTTCTTTTCCACCATCGCCACCAGCCATCAGTAACCCCAACCTTTTTTGTCTGCTTTGAGGAAGAAGATGATTTTTTAAAATATTTTCTCGAGATGAATTCGTTTACCGAGGTCTAGTTTTGTATTTTATTCATAGTTTTTTATGAAGATATATACATGGGTTAACGTTTGAAGGATATATTGATAATTGACGAGAGTCTTTGAACAACCAATGCAAGTTGACTGCAGTAGTGATAAAAGTTAGAGATGTCATCTAATTAGCTATTGTTTTATAGAATAAAAGCAAGTAACCAAACTTTTTTTTTAAATATGTCATTTTAAATTTGAAATTATTTTTTGCTCTTTAACTTTATACATGAATTTGATTTGTACACAATATATTTATATTTTATGCTTCTACAAAGTAGCTTGTTGGATCAATTTCCTCCCTCATAGATTAGATGAAATTTTGTTTAACACTTGGTGTTTTTGTATATATTGATGTATTGTTCAAATTTTAACAAAAATTATGTTAATGTAGTTATTATTATATTATCATTAATTAACTACGATTCATCACTCCGCCCCCCCTTCAATAAAAATCCTAGCTCCGTCACTGTGTATATTAGCTCATTGTGCAAATCATAGCTAAATTGTATATAGGTATCAGGTTCAGGTGGAAGAGTTGAGCAGTACAATAACTCAACCAAACTCAGAATGTTCAACATAAATCAATATTACCGGTTTTCCTCTAAGTTATACTTTGGGTCAAAATTTTCATCCCCAACCCTTTGCGCTAGAGTGGATCAGGTTTGACAATTGGTACAAGGGCGCCTTAATTGGTATAAGGAAGTGACGAAAAACATAGATACTAACTAAAGAGCAAGGATTGTGATTTTGTTTTTTGAGTTAATTTCGGTCGGCTAATTTTAAGAAATATTTCGGTGTGTAAAGAAAAAACGTAAAAATTCGATGGTATATGAAATATATGAATATATATATATATAAACATATTAAACACATTAAATGAAGCCTAAATATCAAGTATCTCTTAAATTCACATAATAAAACAAGTAAAATAAAAAATACAAATGATAATCTTAATGTACGTATTGTCAGTTTTAGGTCGGTAAGATTTAAGTTTTGTAGGTTAGCGGTGAACTTATGTTAATCCTAATGTACATATTGTCAGTCTTAGGTTTAATTTCAATAGCTACTGGTACCTTGAATGAGGCAAATATGAAAAGGACTTTCTACTGGTACCTTGGTTGAGGTGCATGGGGACAATGAATATGTATTGAAAATAATTTGGATAATTGTATTATTATTGTTGTTCTTGTACGGAATACAAGCTTATATAGAACTAATTTTGACGAGACCTTCTAGGGAGGGAGGAAAGGGGCGAGGGGTGGGTGTAACCACCCATCCCCCTCGAGATAAGCATCTGCATGCATCTCGAGGCATATGCGCTTATCTCGAGGGCGATTGACCCCTAGAATTTTGACATAGTTTTGTAGAAAAAGGAAACATAAAACCTCCTGATGATAGATAAAAACAATCATACCTCTAAGCCACACATGTGTCATGATGATCTCGAGGAAATATGGGCCCTAGCATCAGCCCAACACTGAACATGCCCAAGTGGTTTCAAGCCCGCTCAATTCAGTCCGCTACGCGGACCCAAACTCTCATAACACACTATGTCCACACGTCTCACAGTTGTCCTCCATATTCGTAAGTCTTACTAAGACAAGTATCTCGAGGATCAGCTTCGGACGGGCAACTACAACTACTCTTTGCTTCCAACTAGGAAGCAAATATCAGAGTACATTCCACACAGGGAATCTTCCTTATACAAATTGCTCTCGCATTGGAAACTATCTTTCTCGTATCTAGGAGCACTAGGCTAACATGGAACTTCCTCCTACAGCACGACTTCTAATTAGAGGAGAATTTCCACAAAGATCTCCTTCCAAAACTATGCCTACGATGGCCTAGTAGAACCAGGACCCCTTGCACTATAAATAAGACATGAGGTTGTTAAGCTAAGGTACACTACAAATTCCTTGTTATAGCATTACATCTTCCTAAGATCTCTATCTGACTTTAGCATCAGAGTGTCATCAGTCACCACAACGGTGGTCCGTGGCGCACGTGTGCTACTTGTGCAGGTCAACAAGTCAGCATGAACCCAAGTCAAAGTAGGGAACGAAAAACGACTGCATCAGTTTGGCGCCGTTCGTGGGGAAGAAAAAGTTCTTAAATTTACACTGTGTCATCTCCTTTCAAACACAGAGAGATGATGACCACTAGGTCACGCAACAACGGAGAACCAGGGAGCAAGTCGAACGCTCAAGTTGTCCCTATACCATCTCCTTCAGTAGCTCCTATTTTGCATGGGCAGTCAACTCACGTTCCCACGCCAATGGAAGCAACAACGGATCCCATAATCGATACGCTGGCGTCCAAATACAGTGGATCTCCAAGACTGTAGAGACTCTCATACGACAGAATCCACCACCCGCTAATGGAGACCAAGAGCAGCACAGACCTCCGTCTCCAGAAGATGATAGGGAGCAAGTGCAGAAAAGCCAAGCACTCGCTAGTTCTTATTGGACTAAAGGAGGTTGTGCGGCGAATGCTGAGTTCAACGCCAAGATAAAAAGGCTCAGCCCTGGGAACCCCGTCCACAGAGGGACACATGGCCCAGATGTACTATACCACATCACCATCCCACCATTTGTAGATCGGAACATGAATGAGGCCCTTCCGAAAAAGTTCATTCCTTTGAAGCTCGACTCTTACGACGGGACCACTGATATTTTCGGCCACATGCGTCATTACTAGCACGTAATGACCCTGAAAAAAAGGATCTGAGTCATGTACATGACCTTTACCACTAGTCTAAAAAGCTCAGCACTAATGTGGTTCCACAACCTTCCGTCGAAGTCCATCGACTCCTTCAAAACGCTGACAAAAGAATTCCTTACGCGTTTCGTCGAGAGCCAACGTTTTCGAAAAGGCCCGCACTACATGCCCTTCCTGAAACAGAGGTCCAATGAGACACTCCGAGAATATGTCACGCGCTTCAACAACGAGCTAACTCTCATCGACAAGTGCAGCGACGATGCAGTCGTGACGCCCTTCATTACAGGCCTCAAATAGGGGGAGTTCTACAAGGACCTCACCCTGGAAGCCCCCTCTAGACATGGTGGAGTTCTTCAAGAACATCTAGAGACACATCACCCTGGAAGAGTCTAAGACTGTAAAGACGGAAACCAAATGCGATAAGAAGCCCTTCGCTCCCAGGGAAAAGAAAAAGGGAAAAAGATGCGAGAGTGAGGAACGAAGCAAAAGGAAGCGCGGCGACAACAGGTGGGACCCTGGTCGATTCAGGTTGGAGAAATTGTCCAACTACATTTGATCCAGAATGGTGACACCTCTAAATGCTAACCTGTCAGACGTACTATAATCAATGAAAAGCTGGGAGGAACTTAAGTGGCCCCCAAAGACATGCTGAGACCCCGCCAAGCGCGACAACGACAAGTAATGCCCTTATCACAAGGAAGGCGACCACGACACCAATGTCTGCAAGAGTCTGAGGTACGAAGTTGAGTACTGAATCTGCAGAAGAAAATTGAAAGAGTTATTGAAGTCTGAGAAGCCAACAGAACAAACAAATGACGGGGGGAGTCAGTTAAAGAAATAGAGAATGAGACTCCAGTGATAATATACGTCCTTCATGGAGTCAGACCAAATGAAAACCAGTCATACAAGTCCCACAAGCGAACACTACTGGATATGCGGACACAATCCATGGATGAAGACAGACACATCTTCCACTCAAGGGTTCAGAGCTACATTCCCACCTTGACCTTTACGGACAAGGACCTTGAAAGAATTCTAGCACCGCATAACGACGCCTTAGTTATCTCAATCTCCATAGCAAGGTGGGAAATAAATAGAGCCCTAGTTGACACAGGAAGTTCGCTAAACGTTCTATTTTACAACTCGTTCCGCAGCATGGACCTTAAGGAGGAAAACCTGACATCTTCAGAACACCTGCTGATCGGATTCAGCAAGGACAAATGCTTCCCCATCGGAATGATAAGGTTAGCTACGGTAACAGGAGATCGCAGCTCAAAAAGGTCATATCTATGGACTTCATGGTGGTAGACGCACCATCATCTTACAATCTCATCCGGGGAAGACCATAGCTCCACCAGATGGAAATAGTGGTCTCCACCCTTTACTAGTGTGTTAAGTATACTACTAATCACTTCAAAGGAACAATACGTAGAGACCAGCCTATGGCACAAGGCTGCCACTACACCGCACTAAAATGGATAGAGTGCTCCCATATTTATCTACATCACGCAGAGCAGCCTAACCCAGTGCAAGGCCAAAAGATGGTAGACACATCATTTTCGAGCGGTACAGGAGCAATAAGTTTTTTTGCGCAGCGAGTCGAAAAGGCCATGGCAAGCGGAAACACATCCCCTCGACATTCCATCAGTGCAGAGATCCGCCACTCTGCAAGGTTTACTCTTCCGTAACCTATTTAACGCCTCGACAGTTCGCTGAATGATCTGCGGGAGCAACTCGAATTCACTCCAAGGCTAGGCTCAATTTCTCTCTGTCAACAGTTAGTTTGCTTTAAGTTATTTGTTTCCCTTTCCATAGTCAATATTGAGTTTTAGTTCTTGAAAGGCTTATGTGATTTGTAATCATTTAAGAAATAAATGAATAATTATGAAAACAAACTCTATTGATTATTGGAAAGATGTAACAAGAAGCACCTTGAAGCGGATACAAAAGGCTACATATCACGAACTTACTAAGGCGGATACAGAAGATGGCATACTAAAGGCATCTGATCAACATGGAGTGAGGACTTGTTTAAACTGTCCGATCACATAAGCAACACGAACGATCTGAAGCAAGCAACCCTCAAACAGAACCATGATTTGGCAAACGAGACCCTCAATTATAGTCTTTGGGGGTACAAAATCGGCAATCGGGGTCCCGCGACAAGCCACAACCAGATACGACCAACTCACGTACTTGATCTGGCGAAACGATGAACCTGGGACAAGTATCAGGTTGGCACAGGCAAAGTGCACCTTCCGACTCCAGGGATAAGAGGAGCATCCAGGAGTCAATGGCTTGATCCATGGACCATGTCCAACTCCTCTTCATCTCGAGATCCTATATTGCAGAGCAAGGCAAGGTAACGGGGTTAATTGAGAAGTGGTGGAGGCACCCACCGTAGAGTTGCACGTTGGTGCTATCTCTGAAATCAAACATTCTAGAACAACGACAAAGCACCAGCGCATAAACAATAGACTCTTCCCTTGAAAAAACATATGTACTACTTCTCCGTGAAATGAGAAGAAATTACGAGACCTCAACGGATCAACTACATGCTCACCCATAACAGGTGACCAAACATAACAACAACTATCACTATGCCTGATTGGTGAAAATGTCAGAACGTCTGCAGACTCCATAGACGGAGACCTGCCTTCATCATTTGGAAAACCCAAAACATTTTCTTCAACTTTTGGAAAATCCAAAGCATTATCTTCAAGCGAGAACATTACAAGAGATAAGTTCTGCGAAAGATAGTGCCTACAACGATTGGAAAACACCATTATATAGACATGATAGTTCACCAAGTAGGCACTCCAGCATTAACCGCCAAGCATTGAGTACGGTATGAAAAACGAGGAGATGACGGTTCCCAAGGAAAGTACGCAGACCACGTCATTCAAATTGATGGCGCTGCACACAACCCCATTAATTGAAGGGGAGTAGCCAATACTCAACCGTCACGCAGCCTGCACCGTACATGTGTTACCGCTCGATTTACGTCGTACACACAGTGCATCTTGCCCTAACTCTTCCTCTATGGGCCCATGGGCTCGGTCTATTACTTAAACAGTATTCTATCAATATGTTTGCCACGAGCACAAGAAATCTTAGTCAACACTATATACAGATCGTACTTACAAATCATCAGCTTATTTAAGGTAACTTTGTCAACCCCATGCACCAAACAGATGGACTAGATTCCCACGCCCCCTAGCAGGCAGAACCTTTTTTCAAACCAGACAAGCCCAGTTAGCCAAAATTGATGACAACGACTTCTGGTTCAACTCGACACCTAGTCCACTTAGCGCGGGCATCGACGGTTTAGGGAGTGAGAGTCTAATCAGCGCTATCACGCCTAGCGACGATGACTCGCCATGGATCATTGCCTTCTTCGCGGTCAATGATCGTCAAACCTAATCAGGTAAGCCTAGCTGATGAAAACTAGCAAGGAAAGCTTCTAATCAAAACCTGGACTTGTAGCCCTCGCTGCAAGGGTGTAGATAGCTTAGAAGGTGAGAGCATAGTTAGTCCTTAGCTGATTTCGATGGCTCACCACGAAACCACTACTTTTCAGCGGGGCCGCCAAATCACAAAACTTGGACTTGTAGCCCGCATTGC
The DNA here is from genome assembly GCA_003290165.1 of Berberis thunbergii. Lineage (NCBI taxonomy): Eukaryota > Viridiplantae > Streptophyta > Magnoliopsida > Ranunculales > Berberidaceae > Berberis > Berberis thunbergii. Next base: position 380,581 of record QNQO01007703.1, read on the forward strand.
GAGGGTGTAGATAGTTTCGAAGGTGGGAGCTCACTCAGGCACGACCTGATTTCGACGGCTTGCCACAGGACTATTGCTATTCAGCGTGGCTATGCACATGTGTAAATAATTTGGAAAGTGAGAGCCTAGTCAGTCCTGAACTGATTCTGATGGCTTGCCACGGGACCACTGCTTTCAACCTGGTTGCCAAACTCCCCTCTCGATTTCGTAGCCACCCCCTTGCGGGGAAGGTGTAGATTGTTCGATAGGTGGGAGATTAATCAGTCCTAAATTGATTCCGACATTTTGCCATGGGACTACTGCTTTTTAGCTTGATCTCCAAACTTTTACTTCCCGAATCTGTAGCACACTTTACTTGGTCATAAACGATTTGGAAGTGGGAGCCTAGTCAGTCCTGAACTGATTCTGACGGCTTGCCACGAGACCACTGTTTTTCAGCTTGATCGTCAAACATGAACCTAGTTGAGTCAACATCTTCATGGTGAAACGGATTGACATCTTAATATTAGCAAGGACCATTCGCGTCGATACAGAGATCATACAGCCAATGCTCAAATAAGAGCTACTTAGGATGCTAACTCGAGCTTACAACGCTTGACCCGATACGAGCATTCTGACACATACACTCGGCCATCGCAACTCACTCATAGCAGCAGCTGCAGCTGATCGGTTAGACTAACAAGGTGAGACTCGAGCAGCTTACCTTAGTGGCAAGACACAGCTCGAGCAAGTCAACCACCAACTAGACTATCTGCAACATGCCCCCTATCGGACATGACTACACAACAATGACCCTGAATCGTTCACACTACAAAGCAGTCAAGCTCTCTATCGCAGACAGGCCATTCAACGTCCTATTGATTCGACCAATCCATGCCAAAGCAAGACGACAAGGCAAAATGAAAAACATGCAATAAAGACAACAAACACGAAACTGATAAAACAGTTTTCATTAACAGTCAAAACAAAAAGGGGTACAATTGCACCAAGGTTACTCTCTATTAGGAAAAGGTACAGAAACAGAAGAGCTAAGCCTAGTGAAAGATGGAGCAGGAATAACATCCACACGCACCACGGCCTGGGCATCAGGGTCCACACTGTCTTCCTAATTCGATGACGCAGAGGTAATAGACAAATCTACATATGACATCTTCTTATAGCGGCCAAGATCCCACTCCGGATGTTCCTCCTTCATCAGCGCCAACAGCTCCAACCGGCCATGTACCACCTAGCGAAACTCACACTTGCCTTGCTCTTGAAGAAACTTTTCCTCTCGCACATTCACGTCAATAAGTTCACGCTCCAACTTGTCAGTCAACGAGTCAACCTGAAACTACTCTGTGGCAAAACTGTTTTTCACAGTACTAAGCTCATGCCACCCCAATTCAAGCTGGTCCTTAGCCTTTTTCATGTCGCTAGCATAGAATTCAACATCGGCTTCCTTCAAAGCACTATCTTCAGCAAGAGACCGCAGTTCAGAACACGCCTTAGTCGCAGTTTCCTGTCCGGCTTTGACTTCTTGACAGATCCAGCTCAACTCCTTCTCAAGTTCGTCCCTCTCAGACACCACCTCTGGATAGGTTATGCTCAAGGTCTTTAAGCGAGCCCTCTAAGTCTCAACGGCCACAGTTGATTGATCTAGCCTTTTATCCTTAACCTGCTTCTTCAGCTACTCAATTTCATAGAACACATCAAAATAAAATGCTTGCATGTGCGAGAAGACACGTTCCAAGGTGTATACTTTCTCACGAGCCACCTCGACTTCCGTCCCCACAATGGCCACGTGGCTCAAATGAGACATACCCAACATAAGGTACTTCAAGCCCTTATCTATACACCCTTCCAATGTATCTTCTTCAGGTTTTAAAGCATGGTCCATCAGCCAGTTGTGACGTCTGCTTATCATATTCTACGTCCACTTCTTGGTGCCAGACCTGTGAACTCATCTTCACTAAGTTCAGTGTAAACAAGCTTATCTGTGCACCCAGATAAAACTTTCCCAAATCAGGGATTACGCTAGTGCCACCCTTCACAGTTGCCACCGTCATCGTGCTCCTCTGTGGCCTTCCTTTGTCACTAGCAGCCAGCCCTTTGGTATGAGACGGCTCAATGGGATCTGGATGGAGAGGATGAAGTGAACTATCCAAGGGACCCTCCAACACTTCTAGCTATGGCTTAAAGTGTGACGGTGAGCAATTCAGACCATAGGAGACATGGCCAGTACCGCGGCCACTCTAAGGCAAAACAGCAATGGGATGATAAAATTCTACAACCTTAGGCAAATCTCCACTAGAGCCTTCTACAGGAACGGTCCCACGCGAATCAGCACCAGCAGAAGCTACCATTGCAACCCTCACCAGACGGTCATTCAGAACTTCGACCTGCGCGTCAGTAAGGTTCAAACTGTTTACAACTCCTGCAAACCACAGGTAATCTTTCTACAAGCCGGAAACATCAGCCTCCGCCCCAACAGGCCTAGCAGACTCGCACTCTTCTCTCACTGGAGCAGGTCAAGCCGAAGACGACGAAGTCCTCACACAGAACTTCTTCTTCACAAAGGAGGCAAGTGTTTCAGATGGATCATCCGCATCAGACAGAACGAGAGCTTTGGCCCCAACAGATTTCCTCTTCTTTGAAGAGGCCCCATTTGTAGGGGCAACGAGCCAGTTGTCCCACTGCCTGCTACGAATGAAGTTGGAGTCGCATTCCTCTTTAACAAGTCACGGAATGTCTCCATGGTATTTTGCTCCTCTAAGGTAAGATGAGTAGTATGAAACATTTCTGCAAAGAGACATGAGCAATAATCAGTTAGTCTGCTATCAATCATATCAACGTCACAAGAAAATGGTAGAACTTATGAAGTGGCCTGAACTGTCGCTCGAAATGATGACCCTTGCACTGAAAATACTTTGAGTCCGCAAGAGCCAAGAAAGCAGTACTTTTGCCAAAACTTGAAGTCATTAGGCAGATTAACGAAGCAAGTCGGCGACGCCATCTTATAGACAATGTGATCCTTTAGACGAAGAGAAGTCAGCAACTGAATTACCCGCGGAGTCACGGTGACATCGGCTTCCTTGGCGCTGAGCAGAATCATGAGGATGATCTTATATCCATTAGGCCTTAATTGGGCTAGAGGAATCCCTAAAAGATCCAGAAACTCACAAATCACGTCCAGATCTGGAAAACGCAATCTGGTCTAAAACATCCCACAATGCAAGCTTTTGAAATCTGTCGGATGCGACATTGGCGTTTGATTACCCTTCAAGAAGGTTTTGCTCGGCCATGAAGAAGATGAACAATGTTTTATAATCAAGGCAATATCTTTGAAAGTAAAGAAAATAGAAGTCAGACTCCACACTATGGACGACCTAAATAGATGTTGGTTTCCCGCCTCTTTTTCGCCAAACTAACGCACGTTCCATTAATGCGACGTGTGGCTCAAGCAACGATTCAAACTCCATCATCGTAAGCGGCGCATCCCTTTAATAGATAACTTAGTGGATTGATGTGACAACCCACTAACTTGGGGGGAGTAGCTGATGATACATAAAAATGGTAATACCTCTAAGCCACAAATGTGTCATGATGATTTTGAGGAAATACGGGCCCCAGCATCAGCGAACACTGAACAGGCCCGCTCAATTTGGTCCTCTAGGCAGACTCGAACTCTCATAGCATGCAAGGCCCACACGTCTCACAACTGTCCTCAATACCTGTAAGTCCTATTAAGCAAGTATCTCGATGATCAGCTTCAGATGGGCAACTACAACTACTCTTTGTTTCCAACTAGGAAGCGAATGCAATAGTACATTCCACACAGTGAATCTTCCTTATACGAATTGCTCTTGCATTGGGAACTATCTCTCGCGTATCTAGGAGCACAAGGCTAACATGAAACTTCCCTCCTACAACACGACTCCTAATTAGAGGAAGATTTCCACGAAGTTCTCCTTCCAAAACAACGCATACAATGGTCTAGTAGAACCAGGACTCCTTGCACTATAAATAAGACATGAGGTTGGTAAGGTAAAGTGCGTTACAAATTCCCTGTTACAGTATTACACCTTTCTCAGATCCATGTCTGATTTTAGCATCAGAGTGCCATCGGCCACCACAACGATGGTCTGTGTCTCACGTGTGCTACTTGTGTAGGTCAACAGGTCAGCAGGAACCAGGTCAAAGCAGGGATCGAAAAATGACTGCATCACTTCCTATACAAGATATTATAATTGTGTCCTATTTTGACTTTCCTATTTGTACTATTCTATTCTTTTACTTTCCTAGTCTTGTACTTTTCTATTCTTATACTTTTGTATTCTTGTACTTTCCTTCTTGTGGATATAAATCAATCTTGGACTTGGGCTTGGCTATGTTGAGTGCAAACCCTACATATTCTAACACGCCCTCACAAGCTAGATATGTAAACGCAAAAGAAATGTGCAGCTTGAAGGAAACTTTGACTTGGATAATTCTGAATAAAATTTTGGAAAAAAATTATGGATAATTCTATTATGAAGAAATCATGATTGTCGAGTGAACAACTAATGGTTCGATTCGAGATGACTCTCCAATTCTGTATAAAATTCTGGATGAAAGTCTAGATTAAAATTTTGGATAAAATTTGCTCAGCATTTGTGCTGGTAGTGTTTTTTTTAGCTTGTGAGATGGTACTAACCAAAGATGGTGGGTGTGAATAGCGGAGAGAAAGATAATCAAATTTCTTTCTCTTCCCTCCGTTTCTTTTTCTTCCTTGTTGTTTCCTTTTCGTTTCTTCCTCGTTTCTTCCATGTTGTGCGATCGAACATGTGAGAGAAAGAGCATAACGACGACGGAAAGACGACGAGTGACTGACGGATGAGTATGTCCGGTGGTTGTGTGGTTGTGGTTGTTGTTGCTGGCGTAAAGAAAAATGGGCTCGTCTTGTTGTTGAACATGACTTTGTTGAGTTTTGGTTGTAGGCGGTAGTTTCACAAAGAGAATTCTATTGAGGATGGTTGGTTATCTGTTGATTGCGGTGTTGTTTGTTTTGTTGATGCATGAATGATTGAGGTAGGCTTTTGTTGTTTTCCCTTCCCCATCTCTTGCGTCTAGAGTTTGGAGGCAGGGAAGAGCTTGAGTCCCCGGAGTCTTAGGCTACCAAAGAAAGTTCCTCTAATACCATGTAAAGAAAATAATTTGGAGCATTGTATTATTATTGTTGTTCCTTTATAGAATACAAACTTATATAGAGCTAACTTTGACATAACCTTGTAGAAACAGGAAACTTAAAACGTCCTATACAAGAAATTCTAATTGTGTCATATTTTGACTTTCCTATTATGACTATTTTATTCTTGTACTTTCCTATTCTTATACTTTTCTATTCTTGTATTTTCCTATTCTTGTACTTTTCTTCTTATAGATATGAATCAATCTTGGACTTGGGTTTGTCTATGTTGAGTTTAAGCCCTAAATGTTCTAACAGAATAAGCCTCTTATCCCATGCACAATTCGTTTTTATTTATTTCCACCATTTTTGTTTCATTTCATATCTTCGTCGACCTCAGTGTTTTCCATGCCTGTAAGAAGCTTCCATACTCTAATGGTCTCCACATCAATTTATCCCCGATGCCTGAAAAGATTCAATATTCTGATGATATATATCCACGTCAAGGTCAAGTTTTACTTGAAGCTTCATTTTCTTGATGCAATCACATGGTGGAAGCAATACCGGAACATTTTGTTCTAAAATGCAACAACCTTTTTGCTTACGTTAGAAACTTGCACTAGACTATCCCTGGCATTTGATATTTTGCCACATTATAGTAGTCCATGGTGTTGTAACGACCCGGTCCACATGACACCATATTGTCCGCTTTGGGCTACCAACCGGCCCGCACGGCTTTAAAACGCGTGTTGTCATGTAGAGCGACCTCGCACACTTAAAGCACATAACCATCCCGCACCCAGGCGATGTGGGACTATGATCCCCCTTGGTAGCTAGCCCAACCCCTCTTGGGATCCACGGGCATGTTGGGCCTATTGGGTTTTAAAGCCGTGCGGGCCGGTTGGTAGCCCAAAGCGGACAATATGGTGTCATGTGGACCGGGTCGTTACAGTTGGTATCAGAGCCTGACCCAGCCGAAAGTATGCCACAGTGTTGGTGGGCCCTCGGGCAACGTGGACGTTGTGCCTGTGTGGCCAACGAGGACGTTGGGCCTTAAGGGAGTGGACTGTGAGACCCTTGTGTGGGCGGACTTGAGGGGGAGGGTGAGGGTGAGGGTTGGAGCCCAATAGGCCCAACAGGCCCGTGGATCCCAAGAGGGGTTGGGCTAGCTACCAAGGGGATCATAGTCCCACATCGCCTGGGTGCGGGATGGTTATGTGCTTTAAGTGTGCGAGGTCGCTCTACATGACAACACGCGTTTTAAAGCCGTGCGGGCCGGTTGGGCCCAAAGCGGACAATATCTTACTGTGCGGATCGGGTCGTTACAGAATGGTATCAGAGCCTGACCCAGCCGGAAGTGTGCCACGTGGAGGTGGGCCCTCGGGCAACGTGGACGTTGTGCCTGTGTGGCCAACGAGGACGTTGGGCCTTAAGGGGGGTGGACTGTGAGACCCTTGTGTGGGCGGACCTGAGGGGGAGGGTGAGGGTGAGGGTTGGAGCCCAATAGGCCCAACAGGCCCGTGGATCCCAAGAGGGGTTGGGCTAGCTACCAAGGGGGATCATAGTCCCACATCGCCTGGGTGCGGGAGGGGGATGTGCTTTAAGTGTGCGAGGTCGCTCTACATGACAACACGCCTTTTAAAGCCGTGCGGGCCGGTTGGTAGCCCAAAGCGGACAATATGGTGTCATGTGGACCGGGTCGTTACAGGTGTACTGACCAGTATAACCGATTTATCACATGTACTGCTCAATACATCACATTTACTATGCACCGTCGAGATCCCATTTTGTAAATTTAAAAAAAAAAATCTTTTTTTACTTTTGACCATTGATTTATCATTTATCTACCTCTTTAGCTTGACACCACATGTGAGACCCTGAGTGGGCTGATGGAGATTTAACTAACCCAAATTAACAGGTTAATTTAACCCACTTGTAATACCGCAAGTGCACGGTGCCTAACTGGTAGACAACGGCAAGTACGGGTCGATCCCACGAAGAAGGTGAATGCAATTGAAATTTTAAGAAATTATCTAAACTAATTAAAATGGAAAATGGGGGTTACAGTGTTTTTAAAAGAAAACTAAATTAAAGATAATAAAACAAAATAAAATGATAAGATGGATGGAATGGATTTTGTGCGGTTTGGATTCACCGATGAGCTAACAAAAATATATTTAAATCTAAATTACTGAGATATTAAACGAGAAGCTTTAGGGATGAGAATCACTTGCTTACACCGAAGATGTGATCATTAAATATTCAATTCCAATTATGTCAAGTTTCTTTTAAACATTAACAATTTATCTCAAGCAAGTGAACTTTCACCAAGCATTAAGTGTCTTTTTAGGGCACACTTAATCAAAGTTCAAGTTTAAAACTTTTTAGCAAATGCTTTGAATATTAATCAAAGGTAAATCTAACTACCAAACATATCAATTTTTAATTGAACATGAAAGGTGAAAGCAGTTAATCAATATTCAGAAATAAATTGTTGTTAAACAATAAAACCTTAATTCAGTAAAATAAATTTAAAATAATTGATGGTGGCACTCAGCAAATCAGGGTGTGGATGTGCACGAATCCCGAGGGAATGACCAAAATTGCTCTGTGGTGGTACAGAGCAATTCTGTGGGTGGAAATAGCCAGAAAATCAATTTAAAACCATTTCCCGCCTGCTACAGTAACCCGCGAGTTCGGTCTTCTTCTCCAGCGAGACAGCGGCTGCTCCGCCGCCTTCCGTCGCTCCTCGCGGGCTTCCCGACCGCCAAATGAATGCTAGAACCTGCAAAGACGAGCAAGGGTGAAGAAAATCCCGAAAAATAGCAAAAACAGACAGCGATAAGTCGGGAGGAAAACTCCCTGTTTTCAGCCGGCTGTCGCGGCTATTCCGCGGCGTGCCTTGCTCCTTGCGTCTTCCCTCGACTCCTATTGATCCTAGATCCTGCAAATACGAGCAAACAGTGAGAATAAACTAAGAAAATAGCAACAAAAACCGAAGAGAAATCGGGAAGAGATTCCCTGTTTTTGCTCCCTGTTTCAGCCGGCTGTGAGCTCCGCCGCAAGGTGGTGGTTGCGGTGTTTGGTCGGGTCGTGATGGCGGTCGTGAGAGAATGAACTCGAGACAAAAAGAGGCCGAGAGAGGGGAGGAAAACACGCTGTCGCGACGTGAAACAGAGTCGCGGTGCGGCTCTGTTCCACGGCTAGGATGGCGCTCTGTCGCGGCTGGTTCGTGGCCTGTTGTGGTGGTGGAACTCGTGCAAAGGTGGTGGTTGTGTGGACAGGGGAGAGGAGCAGAGGGTGGTGGCGATGGAAGAGTTGAACGCTAAACAGGGTTGTCACCCCCCTGTTTCGCGGTGGTGGCGCGAGAACGGTGGCGGAATTGGTGGTGGTAATCAGTGGTGACGGTGGTGGCTTTGGTGGTAATCACCTTGAGAGGAGGAAGAGGGTTTGATCTCTCCTTCCAATCTGTTCCCTTCTCTTCCTCCCTCCCCTTTTTTCTAAAACCATCGTATTGTATTTATAGAGATAAGGATTAGGTTTGGGTTTGGTTTTAGGGTAGGAATTGGTTTAGGTTTGGTTTTAGGGTATGAATGGGTTTAGGTTTGGGTTTGGTTTTAGGTTTTGTGATTGCTTTATACCATCATTGGAATCGACTAATTGTCGTTCCTTAACTTGCCGGTTTAATCTGATTTCATCGTTTACGCTCAAATTCCTACAAAGATAGGAAAACGAAATAGTTACTATAAAATATAATAATCGAAACACTAACATGTATAAATTAAGGGGTATATTATGTAATAATTATGTGACTATCATGGGCGGACCTAGGGTGAGGGTGAGGGTTAGCGCTCAACAGGCCGAGAGAGGTTGGATGAGCTACAAGGGGAATCATAGTCCCATATCGCCTAGGTAGGGGAGGAGGATGATCCTTATATGTGCGGAGTCAACTCCCCATTGTATCGACGCGTTTTAAAGTCGTGAGGGCCAGATGGTAGCCCAAAGCGGACAATATTGATACAGTGCGGGAGGGGGGTCGTCACACCACACCACTTCATCTTCTCTAAGAGAAAAATAAAGCTCTTATGTAGAAAAATCACGAGAATCCTCAATTTCACTCCTCACAACTCAAAATCACGATCCGTTTTCATGGGTAGTTTTTTTTTTTCGAATGAGCACCTAGTGCATGTTTTTAGTTGAAAGTTTGAAGCCTCCACGTGAAAGTTCAATCGGTAACCATTGTCAGTAACTTTGTGTTACTTTTTTTTCCCAAACTCTGTATAGTTTCTTCTCCATTCTTTGGCTGATCAGATCATTGTTCTATTAGTATTAGTATTTAATATTTAGAGGGAACATTAAGTCATGTTTATATATTGTGGGCATTGGACATGTTTTGTATCTATTTCTGTCCATTTGGATGATATTGATGTTACTATTGCATATGTTACACAAGCACTACATAAATGAGAGTGTGTTTTTGGACCTATTTATTAAATATGTTATATTTATGTGTTTTATATACTTAAATATACATATATTATACTTATCTAAATATTTATTTATAATTTTGATATCCATATAACAAACAGCTTGGATTGGTAGCACCAAAATACACAAGTTTGTCTCAAGTTAGTTACCGATGTAGATTTCACCGAGATATCATTGATCACACTATAACGACTAAGATTAGAAATGGTGGTCACAATATAAATTAAAAGCTCAAAGGCCTGATGTTTTACTTCTGCCATTTCAAAATGCTCTCGCACATTCACAAAAAAGTAGGGCTGAAAACCGAATCGACGGTTTGGTTTTTCACCTAAACCGTGAATCGAACCGACTTAGGTCGGTTTTAAAATTTTCAAACCGAAACCGAACCTACCATTAACAAAACCGAACCGATTCTAATTTATGCAAACTGTAACCGAACCGAACCGACTAAAATCGAACCAAAACCTAAATAAAATCGAACCGACCGACTATTTTAAACATATTGTATTATTTATATATAAAATATATATTATTTATTATATATATTCGGTCGGTTCAGTTTGGTCGGTTAAAATCACATAGAAACCAAAAACTGAACCGACCACTTCAGTTTTGAATTTTTTAAAACCGATACGAACCGACTAAAATCGAACCAAAACCTAAATAAAATCGAACCGACCGACTATTTTAAACATATTGTATTATTTATATATAAAATATATATTATTTATTATATATATTCGGTTGGTTCGGTTTGGTCGGTTAAAATCACATAGAAATCGAAAACTGAACCGATCACTTCAGTTTTGAATTTTTTAAAACCGATCCAAACCGAATTTAAAGCCAAATCCCATTCGCCAAATTGCAATCCATACCTAAAATTACAAAAATGCACTTATTCATCTACTTTAAAGCCAACCATATTAAATTATTAAGCCCAACTACTCCACTTAGCCTAACAATATCAATAGCCTATTACCATATGATCTAGTCCATTAGATTTTAACAAACATCATCATCCTATTTACTCCCTACATTTCTTTGTAGGCATTCACCTTTATTTTATTTTAAACAATATCTACTTTATAACGAGAACATATGAATTTCTGCTACCAAGGTAAGATAATTTGTTTTCATATTTATAATTTAGTAACTTATTTGGGGAGCCCCCAATGCATGACACTGTATTTGCGCTAATGGCACGGCATGTACACTAATCAGGATAATGACAATGGCCCATGGGCCCAAATTTAACCAAATTATTACGACCCAAATTAACCAATATGGCGCACGTTTAAATATATTTTAGAAATCAAATTTTAAATGGTGACATGCAATTATTTTTAGGTCTCAAATTTAAACATTATCAATTATTTTCTCTAAAATTTAAATGATTGTTAGCATGGGTGATACGCGAGTCTCAACAAATCATTATGGTATGTTTTGGAGCTGCCTGTCCATATGACAGTAAATGTTACTTACTGGCTCATATTACACCGAGATTATTTTCATCCACAGATTAACGGACCAGATGAGCATACCATTTAACAAAGTCTCTTTATTATTCGTCTTCCCGACTCACATCTTCAACTTAAAATTTTCAACCTTAACACTTTCAAACTTATCGAGTAAGGATTTTTCAGCGATTAAAGTTTCATTCTCAAACACTCCATAAGGTTCTCATTTTCGATAAGGGTTTCAGTCGATTGGGGTTTCTGAGGTTTCTTCCTCACACGCAATCGATTGGGGCTTTTGAGTTCGATTGGGATTTCTCAAGCATAAGGATTCAGCAGGTACTTTATGTTCAGAGTTGTTATGGGGGTTACTTTTTTTTTTTTTTCTAGAGCTTCTTGATGATTGCCTCTATTGTATTTTTTGTTTAATCACTAGTTACAGTTTGACTAATAGGTTTGTTAAATTGGGTGTTTTCAATTATAATTGAAATATTTTGTGTAAGTTAGATGGAAATTTGAAATGAATTATATTATTATGATGATGGTTGTGTTGTTTTCTGAAATGGAAATTTGATCTTAAATGATTCCATTAGTTTCAGAAACACATCTACAGGTTCATACTATATGTTATTTAGAGTATTCATTGCACTGACTGTCATTAGGCATGCTTGATGAATGAATGAATGAATTTGTGCTCAGAATACAAAGGAAATTTTGTTAATTATTTTGAAATTTATGGTTCATTCATTTTTTATATATAACCCACGTACTAAATAGATGTAGAGAAGGTTATCAGTACAACTGTGAGGCATTGCGAGTGACAAGCCGTCATAGAAATAGGGGCTACTGCATTGGAGTGCCGATGGCACGGGTCATGGAAGTACGAAAGAGAATAAATAGAAAACATAACATGTTTGTCAGTGAAAGAAGCACAGTTCAATGAACACATAAAACATAGAAGCAAAAACTGCAAAGGCCCAGTCAAACATGAAGGACATTAACCAGGTTTTGCGTATTCACCCCCCACCAAAAAAAACAAAAAAACCTAATCTAAAAGGGAATAATTTCAACTAGATTCTTTTATAGTTATCAGCATTAAACTCTTTGTTGGTTATGTTGTCAGCAAGGAAGCACGAACTATTTGGAAAAATTGCCGTACCATTGTCTGATACGAACACTGGCTCGACATGCCTTCGACACGCGTCAGACACTTGGTCAACGTGTCGGCAGGTGTCAGACACATAGTCAATTAGTCAACATGTCGGATATGCCTCCGATACACTCTGAACTTGGTCAGGACACAGTCAAGACTTGAAAACCAACTTTGTTTTATTTTTTACTTTTAGATGTTTGCAAATAGCTACTTAATTTAGTGGTTGTTGATCCATCTCAAACAAATGACTCCTTCAATTGCAATTTAAGACAAATAAGGCAAAATTCCACTAAAGCATACATGTAGTCTATGCATCTTCTCTACTATACTTTTTCTCTACTTTATTTTTTTCTTGAAATAGATTGTCTTGAATGAAAACACTTTATTAGATTATTATTTATATTATATGATTTATTAATAGCATGATGTGTCGACGTGTCTAGTTTTTTTTTTAAATTGTATAGTCAGCATGTCATGTCTATGTCCATGCATCCTTGGTTGTCAGAATTTTCTGTATGGAGAAAGAAGTATTCTTAGCCACAAAAACAAACAACCCCTCCCCCCCCCTCCCCAAAACAAATTAACTTACCCTTCCCTTAGAACTCTTATCATCTGCGACACTGTCCATTTCTCAAGAATCCCCATGAAATCTGCAATATAATAAATCTCTCCCTTTCATTGAATTAACACCGAAGAGATCAATCCTCCTTGTAGTGAGGACTCAAAAACTTTGAAGACATTCATCCTTCCCACTTTGTGTGACACCATGGACATGTGGAAAGATGAGAAGGTCATTTATTGAGAGCGCCTAGACCAAGATGAGGATGAGGTGTGGTTGTGCCAGGATTTGTCAATCCTATACGCTTTTACCACTATCTAAGTGAAGATTCCTAAGTGTGAAGATGTTGTTTTGCAAACGATACATTTTCAGCTTAACTAGTAGAGACTGGGGGGATGTTTGCACAAGTTGGGGGTCTACACCTTGCTAACACCGATTTCTTGATTAATTAAAACTAGCTAAAAACCCTACACCTCAAAGGGGTGGGACCAATATCAGTGTTATTGTCTTAGAGAGGTATTGCATTTGTGCACAAGGCATGTATACTTGGGAAACCATCTTTAATAGGGGAATTTCCACTCAATTTATCATTAGAGAAGATATTATCCTTGGTGAAATTTAGTGTAGTGTGGGATGAAAACATTCTGGAAATTTGTCTAGGCCGATAAAATAAAATTAAAACAAATAAAATAAAGTATTGCAAAACTGGTAGATGAAAATCCAAAGAGGTGCCTTGTTTTGCATTCTTTGTATTAGTTTCTATTGTTCCTTTTATTCCCGAGTGTGTTTGATTTTCATAAATAAGGGTTAGTTAAAATGGGGATTTTTATATTATTATTATTATTATTATTATTATTATTATTATTACTATTATTATTATTATTACTATTATTATTATTATTATTATTATTATTATTATTATTATTTCTTTACTTTCTTTTAGTAAATTTTTTTTTCTGTTATTTGAACAAGATGATGGCCTTTGTTTTTCCCCTCGTTGGGTTATGCAAAATTGTTCCTGGATGATGTATGCTTGTCTTCATTGTAATGTTGATTTAGTTAAATTCTTGGTAGTTGGCTAAGGTTGTTGTTATATCAACTGTCATGGACATGTGGTTTTCTTTAGAGCATGTTATGGTGACCATTGTTGTTAACTTTGTAAGGTTGTGCTTGCAGTTTAATGTTCTTTATTATAACGAGAGCAAAAGGAAGTTGTTATAGATTGCAACGATTATTCGGTTCAACTGTGGGCATGATACCTAGTGTTGATCTCAAGAAAGCCTCCAATACAATGGCAGATGTTCAAGTAGATGAGTTTCCCAGTTTGAATTTGAACTTGAAATGCTCCACCTCAAGGGTTCAATCCACTCCGGATATTGAAAAAAAGTATGTTCATCATGTTTATGATGCCATTGCTCCCCATTTTAGCTCCACTCGGTTTGCCAAGTGGCCGAAAGTTGCCACATTTCTGAACTCTCTGCCACAAGGATCTATTGTCTTGGATGCAGGATGCGGAAATGGGAAGTACTTGGGACTTAATCCAAACTGTTTTTATGTAGGTTGTGACATAAGCCCCTCTCTGATAGAGATATGTGCAGGACGGGGACACGAAGTTATGGTTGCAGATGCTGTGATTCTTCCTTACAGAACTGGTTTTGGTGATACTGCAATTTCTATTGCTGTATTACATCACTTAAGCACTGAAAATAGGAGGAGAAAGGCTATAGAAGAACTGATCCGAGTAGTGCGGAAGGGTGGCTTGGTTCTAATAACAGTTTGGGCTGTTGAACAAGAAGACAGGGCGTTGCTTACCAAATGGACTCCTCTTAGCCGCAAGTATGTAGAGGAGTGGGTTGGTCCCGGCAGCCCCCGAGTACGTAGTCCTTCAACCCTCTCACTACAAAGTATTCCTGAAACAGAAGAGAATGGTCTTGTTAATAAGTTAAAAGACATTGAGATATCAGAAAACAAAATAAAGTCAGACGAACATGCAACATCTGAGAGGGAGTATCCTCCAATGACTTCTAGAAATGGTAGTTCTGCAAGCCAACAGGAATATTTTGTCCCTTGGCACTTACCATATCACCGTGCCGAAGTCAGTGGAAACTCTGCTTGCGCTCTTGCAAATGGGCTGGCGAAAAAAGATGATAAAAAGGGTGTTGTTGTCTACAACCGCTATTACCATGTATTCATGGAAGGCGAGCTTGAAAGGTAATTAACCTGAACAATTGTAACGTATCTCTTTGGCATAGTTGTATTTTCTCCTTGCTTTTCATTTTCTTGATCTGGTTATGCAACACTTGGGTATATGAATAGTAAAGCTGTACAATGTGTAGCACCATCCAGTCGACACTCTTCCAAGGTGGCAATCATACTATGTTTTTTGAAACAGTTTTGTGTTCCATGGCACTGTTCTGGTACGCTGGCTAGATGTGACTTTATATTAAGGTATCTGATCTATTGAACCTAGAAAGAAAGACAAACCCTTCTCCATGCCGGACATGCATGTATTTTAAGTAACACAATCAGGTTAAAGTGACCAATTGATTAGACGGTCTTTGGAGAAGCCCATTTTACACCTCTTTTTAGGCTCACACTTATTCTCTACATTTAGCTATTTGAAATTTTCATGTGGTTATGTACCAAAAAATTTCTATTATTTATTTATTGTTATTTGTATCTTATGAAATCATTATAGTCTATTTCTAGGATATTAGAAAAAGTCTTGTGTCAAACCTTTGAGTTTTGCTTCCTAGAAGGCAACCAGTCAGAGTCGATTTCATGGGAAGAATGCAACTAGTGATATGGTTGTTTCTTGTCGTAGAGTAGCTTATTCACCCAAGTTAGTATGAAATCAATCAATTATCTTGCCTTGTTCTATCTCATATGACTCTCCTTTTTTTTGTGTGGCCACAACGGCAAAACATATAACACTGGAATCATTTTCTTTTTGCAGGTTAGTTTCTGGCATAGAAAATGCAGTTATTCTCGACAAATTTTATGACAAGTCTAATTGGTGTATTATTCTCCGAAAGACATAGTTTTCATGTGTGCTTCGAACTTGCAGAAATGGTTACGATTGTGGTTTTGGAATGTATTCATTAAAACAAAAGTTGGGAAAATGTGGATCACTATCATGTGCTTCTCAAGAGGAATTCTTAGTCAAAGATTTAGTTTTATTGCGTTATTTGAAACTGAAATATTAACTTTCATTTGGTAAAGGTTCTGTTGGTGGAATGTAAATAGATCCAAGGGGGGAAAAGTGTAGAATTCTCATTGAATTTTTGTTTTTTGACCTGTATTTTTGAAAAAAAATCACCCAACTCCAGGGTGTTGAGGTGGGGTGTAAGAATCAATTGTATGCCATGTGCGTTTTCTGGGCCTGGGCCTATTAAGCCAGTGTTTGGAAGTGATTCTCAGGATTAGGGGTTGAGCGGGTTGTTTTATGTAATAGTAATCATCATTGCCAAGGATTGTGATTTCGTGAAATTAAACGAAATTTTGCTGAAATTTTCATTTTTTTTGAAATTACAAAAAGAAAATTGTAGGGTTGTATCGAAATTTTTTGAGTTTTTTTTTTCGTAAATTTTGAGGTTGTTTTTGTAAAAATACAAAAATAGCTTCTAAAAATTATGTTTTTTCGAAAAATTTCGGGATTTTTTCATAAATTTTGAGGGTTTTTTTTCTAATTATAATTTATTCTAATTATTTATTGATTTTTAAAACCTTCCTCTAATATTTTAATCATCACTTCTACTTTTGATTTTTGAAATTACTCCCTGATTTTTTAATTACATGTATTTTGGTTTCATTTGATGTGTTTAATACATTTATTTACTTGCATCTTATTTTTTTTCACATATTTAATATACCCTCGAATTTCATTATATATATTTCATGTATCATCAGAACTTTTACCTTTTTTCTTTACACACCGAAATATTTCTCAATATATTTCCTAAAATCAGGATACTGAAATTAACTTGAAAAAACGAAATCACAATCCTTGCTTATGTTACGCACTTTCCAACAAGCCAAGTGGCCATCGAAGGCATGGAGCATGCTACATGAAAAGCATATGGTATTGTCAATCGCACAATTAATACAATAGTAAGATTACAAAATAATATAGTTAGTTAAGTAGTAATTATAGTTAATTTAGTTAATAAGATATGACATGGCCTGATTTGGGTCGTCGAATATTTCTTTCTATCTATAGATCTCGACTCACAAAGTCTGCACACGCGCACTCTCTATTCTCTCTATTGTTTGGTTGCTCCTTTCATCTTCCCTTCCTTTCTCTTTGTGTAATCATCAAATCAGCCGAGGGTTCTCCCTGAAACTCCGACAAAGCAGCGTTCGAAAATCGTCCAGAAAATGTACAATGTCACCATGAGCAATTTTTCGAGCGATTGTAATCATGAGAATCTCATCATCTTGGACTAAGAGAATCAAAATAGTGTTTCAAAATTGTCTCGAAAATGTACGATGTCAGGAGTAATTTCTCTTAGAGGCTATATATCGTGAGAGAATCCTGCCATTTTGGACCAAAGGAATACAACTACCATTCATCTCCCACCATTTTCTTAAAAATAATTTTTTTTCCAGTCTTCTTGTCTTTTTTTTTCTTCTCTCTGAAATTCAACACTTCATCCAAAAGTCGCGCTTCATTTTTTCAGGGGAATACGACACTTACAATGTATGAGGTTTTCTATATAGTTTGTAATGACTCATTGACATCTTGATAAACAATTCATCTAATATAAAACAATTCATGAATGATCCTAACAATTCAAGCCACAACTCGCCCTTTGTTTGCAACATAATCAAATCAAAATCAAATTGCAAAAATGACAAGCATATAATTTACGATAGATTTTTATAATTTTACCTGTTGCCTCTTACGGAAGAGAATTCCCATGACCAAACTAAAAAATGAGTCAAAGATCATACTCCGAAGCATTTGATGTTTTTATTGAGATACCTATCCGGTAGGACATTTTTGTTCTTCTTTGTGCCCAACATTCCATTAGCATTGTAATCAAGCATTAGAAAAGAGATTTTCAACCCCACAACGTTTGACCATTTCCATCTTCTCATGATATGGATTGACTAAAACAACTTGATGACTCATATCTTCAACAACTTTTACAGATTCGGATCTCTCATTTAAATGCATCTCGAGCCCATTCACAATGTTTTGAAACAATACAATTTCCTTCCCAAATTTCAGTATAGGGAGTCGCCGTCAACGAACCTTGAAAACCCGTATGGAGAGATTTCTTATTTCGCATGTAAATGTGATTTATTCACAGTCACAAAAATAGCAGCAATTGAACAAAGAGACAAAACAAGAGGACCAAAAAAAGAAAAAGAAAAAGGGAGACTATTGTTGTGCGCAAGGATTGTGATTTCTCGAAATATGTCGAAATTTCACAAAATATTTACGATTTTGAAGTTACCAAAATCTCTTTCAAAATGTGAAATATGTCAAAATTTTCATGAAAAACAAAGTAAATATTTTAATCTCCATATATTTTAGCATGCTATAATATTATTTTATTATCAAAATTTTGTTATGTGAGTGAGTCTCATGCAATATGTAGTCTGACACTACGAGTCCCGAGAGACTTTTTACGCAGTATTTAAGAGTTTAAAATGCATAACTTATATTGTTAAATTTGAAATCGCAACCAAAATTTTTACGTTTTTTTCTACACAAAACGAAAATTTCTTAAAACCAAGGGACCAAAATTAACTCAAAAAATGAAATCACAATCCTAAGTTGTGTGTGAATAGAGTAGTACATGAAGACTTGTTAAGTTTTAATATTTTTCCTCCATTCTTTACCAAACTATCACACATATTCCAAAAGGCTTATTTACCCCTTATTTATACTAATTACTATATGTTACCAAAGTACCAATAAATAAAATACACATTTTTACTCTTGCTATTGGATCAACAATGTTTAGTCACCTAAACAAATCAAAATAGCAAGATCAACAATGTTTAGTGACCTAAACAAATCAAATTAAAATAATAAATGAATGATCCTAACAATTGAAGTCATAACTCGCCATTTTTTTGCAATATAATCAAATAAAATCAAGTTGAAAAATGACAAGCATATAATTTACGATAGATTTTTATGATTTTACTTGTTGCCTCCGACGGAAGAGAATTCCCATGACAAAGCTAAAAAATGAGTCCAAGATCATACTCCGAATCATTTAAACATTGAGATACCTCTTCGATAAGCCATTATTGTTTTTCTTTGTGCCCAGCACTCCATTGGCATTGTAATCAAGCTACGGAAAAGACATATTCAGCCCAACAAGGCATTTGAGCACCATTTCCAGCTTCTCGATCATGTTGTGGATAGACTAAAACAACTTGATGACTTGCATCTTCAACAACTTGTATGGATTTGGATCTCCCAGTTAAATGCATCCTGAGCCCATTCACAGTGTTCAGATTTGTATGAAATGTTTCCTATTTTGAAGTTATCAAAATATCTTTCAATATTCGAAATATGTAAAATTTTAATGGGAAAAAAAGAAATAAATATTTAATTTTCAAATATTTTAACATGCTATAATATCATTTTATTATCAAAATTTTGTTATGTGAGTGATTCTCATGCAATATGCAGTGTTCTAAAAAATGGTATAGGCAGGGCCTAGGCGCCAGGCGGGCTAGGCGGGTTTTTGATTATTATTATTATTATTATTATTATTATTATTATTATTATTATTATTATTATTATTATTATTATTATTATTATTATATTTCTAGTTAGGAAAATAAAATTAAGACTATATTTTTCTTATACATTTTGCATATGTATCTTGGCATTGAATCGAAAGTAATTTATATTCTATTTTGCTTAACTTTTATGAATTATAAATTATAATAAATAAATAAACAACCACCTAGCCCCCACCTAGCCTCCGCCTAGTCTTCTGGGCGCTAGTCCCGTGCTTGCCGCCAGCCCTCTGCCTAGCATTTTTAGAACACTGGCAATATGTAGTTTGACACTTCGAGTCGTGTGAGACTTTTTACGTAGTATTTAAAAGTTTAAAATGCATAATTTATATTATTAAATTCGAAATCACAACCGAAATTTTTATATTTTTTCCACATAAAACGAAATATTAACAAAATATTTCTTAAAATCAAGGGACCAAAATTAACTCAAAAAATGAAATCACAATCCTTGATCATAGCAATGCATTTTTTTTATTGGTTGTTGATGTGATCCAAATGTAAGAATTTCATTTTTCCGTTTATGCAATCTTTGATGAAGAGTGAAATTTACGATACAAGATGACAATTACTATAATGAGATAGGAATGGTATATAGTCCTTGTAGAGAAGAAATATTCAAGGTTTACCTGAAGACTTAGAGGGTGATTGTTTTTTAAGTGGTTAGAAGCTAACTTTTAACTGGAGTTAGAAGTTCTCAACGAGCTTCTGAATGAACTATTTGTTTTGCTTCTGAATGAGTTCTGAATTAGAAAATGTAAAATTAAATGGTGTTTGTTTTTAAGTGTTGACTTGAAGTTTTTTTTTTTTTTTTTTTTTACATTTTTCCCACCACCACAACTCCCACGGCCCACCACAAACCACTAACGTTAACCACATTATCTACTTGATTTTCTCGTCTCCAAGTACTATTGAGGCCATTTTCCACTACTACCAGAAACCACCTTATATCATTTTCCATCCCTTATACAATTTTCAATAGAGAGAGAGAGGAAAAAAAAAAAAAAAAGGAGGAGGAATGGGAGCAAGAGGAGGATAATGAGGGGAGGCCATGGAGGGTGGTGGCGATGGTGTGGCGGCATTGCTCGCATGATAAAGAAGGGTAGAGAAAAGAGGGGATGGTTGGTAGAGGAGATGGATAGTAGCAATTATTAATAGGTTATTATTGAAATGAATTTTCATTAAGCACTCAATGCTAAGTGATCAATACCATGGGAGTGCTCACTCCAATCAGAACTATAAAGAAACTCTCAAAACAAGGTATCTCACTACTTATTAAGACTTTTGACTCTTTTCATAAGCACAAACAAACACCCTATTATTAATTTTTAGCTCTTTTATGAACTAGGTTTCTACACGACTTTGTAAATTCCACCAATGTCTTTCTTAGGGGTGAGTTTGGAAACTTAATGGAAAAACAGGCTAAAGACTAGTTTGGAAGTTGAAACCATGGATTTCCACTCCATTTTGGCATACATATACAAGAGCCACTAAGAGTGAAGTGACAAGGAGACGAGGTGCTACGGATAGTTGATGTAACTCAACTACTCAACAAGGATGTGAAGCAAAGTAAAGGAGTCTTTAATTTTTTTTAGCACTTAGTGTTGAACATGAAGGTGGTATTTGTTTTTTTTAGCACTACGCACTCAATGATCAACACTAAATGCTAAGCACCCCCTTAGTGCTTATAAAATTGTTCTGAATTCAGAACCTATCAAGAACTTCTGGTTTTGATTAGAAGTAAAAATAAATACCCGGTTAAAATGGACCACTTCTTATCATGTTCAGATAAAAAAATAAACGTCACCTAACTGCTAAGCATCTCTTTGGTGCTTATTAAATCGTTCTGAATTCAGAACTTATTAAGAATTTCTAATTTTGATTAGATTTAAAAACAAACATCCGGTCAAAGTGGATTTCTTCTTATTCATAACCAAAGGTCTGATCGTAACAACAACAAAAAAAGGCCACCTAAGTGTGAGTTTTTTTTATAATAAAAAAAAAAAATTGGGTCATTGACCTTTTTTATTTATTTAGTAATCCATGCTAGAAGGCTACATGAGTGACCCTATATGGTAAACCAAACCAAGCCTGAATGCTACAATATTGTTGTCAGTTAATATCTTTGTCGCGTCCATCTCGCATGGAGACTTGCTTTCGCTTTGGTCCAATGCATCCATTTTGCATGAAGACTTGTTTTCTCTTCGCTCCTGTATAGTCCATGTGCTCCTAAATATCATGCAAAAACTCACAAAATCCTAATTGATGAGTCTTGAACCTGCTACCTCTCACAAGGAGAGTAGATTTTCGATCAACTGCACTGCACTGCAATTGGTAGACACCTAAGTGTGAGAGTTATCAAGGACCCGTTTTCTAGGCTTGACTAAAATTGCAAGATAGAATCACACGACCATGATAGCATTATTGATTAATGTTAGAAGTGGGCATCTCATCCCTCGATCTCGAACATGTCCCTGTCCTGGTCCCGTCCCGATTTTTCGGGTCCTTTTAGGAATGATCAAATTCATTCTGATCTCATCATGTCCTGATCTAGAGTGGGATGGGATTGGGATGAAGATTTTCAATCTCGCCCATCCCATCTCGTCTCTAACTTATTTATTTAATATTTATTATTTTTAATCAAATTACTCTTCTAAAAGAAAGTTTAGGATGTGTTAAAATTAAATCAAAACATCTATTATTTGAAAATTTGTTTGATTTTATACTCTTTGTTTAGATAGAAACTATATTAGGTTAAATAGAATCGATAAAATTTTTATACTTTTTCACATTTTAGATTAGCTATAGAACAATTATTCTTATAGAAAATAAAGGCAAATGATGATTTGGTGTAGTTTTGCATTTGAGTTATGTAGTTGAAAACTTTGTCCATGAACAATATTTTTCATTTTTAAACTTATATTAAGACAATTTGAAAACTTATATCATTTGTACAAGATACAATTAGGAGCAATTTGAGATGAAATTTTATATTGTTATGATGAAAATTATATGTACATAAATTAGGCACTATTGGTGTGTGAAAAGTGTGAGATGATTTTTTTTTGTTATTCTTCATTGAAATACTATTTATTACATATTCATCTCGTCTCGTTCCAAACCCGTTTGAGATGGGACGAGCTCGGGATGAGATATATTGATCCCGGTCCCAATACCGAATGAACAGAATGGCTAGGGATAAGGTCCATCCCGTCTACATACCCACCCCTAATTGTTGTGCTTAACAAGGATTCACGAGGGATTTTTCTCATGATCTGCATATATACTGTTTTTAATGACATCGGAGTACTCGTTATGTAATGGTGGTGGCCCTAATTGGTACCCTCATTTGACCATGTGCTTAACTTATATGGCACGTGCTACAAAACTGTGTGTAAACTTTGAAGAAGAATTCGATTTTTTATTTATTTATTTATTTATTTTTTTTAGGCAAATCTCGTAAATATGTCGCAAGTTGGATTTGAATCCATAACCCAATGTTACCATCCGCCGACAAGAATTCGATTGCTTGCTCTTGAATGTTGGCTCCAGCTTTCACAAATTTACATAGAAAAATCTCTTTTTATTTTATTTTAGCAGTAATTGTTGCATTAGTAAACTAGAAACAGAGCAGTTTATTTGATGACATCAATACCTTAAATGGGTTTTCTTCAATCTTCTCTTACCAATGTCTCTGAACTATCTTCCATTGCCACTCTCCTCTCCTTCAGATTTCTACACATCTCTTCTTCAATCAAACCTAAAGGCCAGAGACCCATTCACCGGAAAATCAATCCATGCACAAGTAATCAAGTCTGGGCTCCATCTTGGGGTCTTTTTAGTGAACAATCTCGTAAACTTCTATGCAAAAAATGGGTCAGTTTCAGATGCCCATAACCTGTTTGACGAAATGCCAGTTAAGAACATATCCTCTTGGAACACTATTCTTTCAGCTTATACAAAGCATGGGAGAATCAGTACGGCGCAGCGGGTGTTCGAGGAAATGCCAGAGAAGGACTCGGTGTCGTGGACGACTATGATTGTTGGGTACAATGAGATGGGTCAATTTGGAAGTGCGATTTCTATGTTTAAGGAAATGCTTTTGTTTAGTGTTCAGCCAACACAGTATACATTTACTAATATTATTTCGTCGTGTGCTGCTTTGGAGAGTTTGAGTGTTGGCAAGAAGGTTCACTCATTTGTAGTTAAATTTGGATTGAGTAGCTATGTGCCGGTGGCAAATTCTTTGCTTAACATGTATGGGAAAATGGGGGGTGTGAAGACAGCGAAAGTTGTATTTGATAGGATGAGTTTGAGGAGTGTTTCGAGCTGGAATGTGATGATTTCGTTATTTACACAGTGTGGTCGGTTGGATCTCGCTCTTGAGCAATTTAAGCATATGTCTGAGAGAGATGCCGTGACTTGGAATTCTATGATTGCGGGATATAATCAGCATGGGCGTGATGGGGAGGCATTGGTTTTTTTCTCGAATATGCTTAAAGAATCATCGGCAAAACCGGATCAGTTTACCTTTGCAAGTATTTTATCAGCTTGTGCCAATCTCGAGATGTTGAAATCTGGAAAGGAAATCCATGCACAAACCATTAAAACGGGGTTTAATTCGAATGTGACTGTTGGTAATGCTTTGATCTCAATGTACTCCAAGTCAGGTGGGTTGGAGATTGCTGAGAGGATTGTTGAGAAAAGCTTGACCAACCATCTCAATGTGATTTCGCTTACTGCTCTACTTAACGGATATGTCAAGCTTGGGGATGTTAACCCTGCTAGAAGGATATTTGACTCACTGAGAAACAGGGATGTGGTGGCGTGGACTGCTATGATTGTAGGGTATGTGCAAAATGGTCACAATAGCAATGCAATAGAGATCTTCAGGTTAATGATCAAAGAAGGTCCCCGACCAAACAACTACACTCTAGCAGCAATGTTAAGTGTTTGTTCAGGCCTAGCTTCACTGGATCATGGCAAACAGATTCATGCTACTGCCATTAGGTCAGGAGAAGAGTCATCCGTCTCTGTAAGCAATGCTCTCATTACCATGTATGCTAAAGCTGGAAATATTGAAGGTGCAAGGCGTGTTTTCAATCTGATTGCTTCAAACATAGATACCGTTTCATGGACCTCAATGATCATATCTTTAGCTCAACATGGTCTTGCAAAAGAATCTATTCAACTCTTTGAACGGATGCTGCACCTTGGAATCAAACCTGATCATATAACATTTGTTGGCGTGATTTCTGCATGTACACATTCAGGGTTGGTTAAGAAAGGCCAGGACTATTTCGCTATGATGCAGAATGTACATAAAATTGAACCCACACACAGCCATTATGCGTGCATGATAGATCTTTTAGGGCGTGCTGGCTTGCTCCAAGAAGCAAAAGATTTCATAGAAAACATGCCTATTGAGCCAGATGTTATAGCTTGGGGTTCACTTCTAGCTTCTTGTAAGATTCATAAAAATACCGAATTGGCAACTATTGCTGCAGAAAAATTGCTAGTTATGGAGCCTGAGAATGGTGGAGCATACTCATCTCTTGCGAATTTGTATTCCACATGCGGAAGATGGGAAGATGCTGCAAAAGTTAGGAAATTGATGAAAGACAGAGGAGTTAAAAAGGATCAAGGATTTAGTTGGACTCAGATCAAGAATGAGGTTCATGTATTTGGTGTTGATGATGGATCCCACCCAAAGCGAGATGCAATTTACGAGAAGATGGCTGAGCTGTGGGAGGAGATCAAGAAAGAAGGTTTTGTTCCAGATACTGATGCAGTAATGCATGATCTTGACAAAGAAGTGAAAGAACAAATGTTGAGTCACCACAGCGAGAAGCTAGCAATAGCATTCGGGTTGATCAGTACACCCGAGAAGACTACACTGAGAATCATGAAGAATCTTAGAGTCTGTAATGATTGCCACTCCGCCATTAAGTTTATTTCCAAGGTTGCTGCGAGGGAAATTGTGGTGAGAGATACTACTCGTTTTCACCATTTTAAGGATGGGTCCTGTTCTTGTGGGGATTATTGGTAGGAACCATGAAACACCCCTTTGTAACATATCAAGCGAAACAAATGATCCAATGGAGGTCATTATTTATTCAATTTTGTCAGGTCTGAAGAGAATGGTAGAGGTTCGGTAACAATAGTAATTATTTGTACCAATTCTTTCTTCATTTCAACATAGCTATTGGACAGCAGATGTTTTCTTTAATGTAAAATGTGTTACCTCATTTTAGATGGAATTGTGTCGCTTATCTGCACATTCACATTTTTATTTATTTGTCATTTACATTGATGCATTCTGTCGTTTGTTGCTATGAGAAATTTCGATGCTAAAGTTTACAGACATTTATATAACGATTTACCTTTGTTGTGAAGAAAGATTACTACTCGGTGGAGCACGTTAGAGGAGACGCACAATCTGCTCCTCGGATGTGCTTACACTTTAAATTGCTAGTGAAAGTGCATCAACCAAATCACAAGTGTCATCCTGTTCTTCTCAACTTAGTTGATACAGTAAAAAAAATAGCTCAGTAGGAAGGCAACTTGGCACACTACTCTCGAGGCCCGTCTGTAAACCTCTTGGGAGGAAATACCACTTACATGATTTCTTGTTTTGACTTGATCGGTACTGCCTTAACACCTTGCTTGGTGTTAAATGTAATACAAGGATGTCCTGGAATAATATCCAATGAAATGTATGAAAATAGCCTAGGAAAAAAAGGTAAAAAAAAAAAAAAAAGATGAAAAATATCCAAGTGAATATGAAAAACAGGTCTATCAGATCTTACTTAGTACTTCATCAGCAATAATCCATCACTACTTTCATTGAATCAAATCAACATATGTGATTTTCTGCAAGGTTTTCTAGTGCAACCAAACCCGAACTGGATGACATTTGGTTTTAAAGGAAAAAAAAAAAGAAAAAAAAAAGTGACAAACAGAAAGGGTGTGGAGAGGCAAAGAGAGAACAGAGGTTGATGACAATCTTCAATCTCATGGTTACTCTCAAAATTGCAAAAAAAAATTTATGAATTTCATTTGTTAAGTCCTAGAAACAATCACTAAAGATTAATATCAGACAACATCGAATGGTAAAGATTTCAGTTAGGTTAGAACATTGTTGGATTCGGTAAGACAAAAATCATTTAAGTTAACCGAAAAATGATGAAATGATTGTTTCAGGATTCCTATAAAATTAAAACTCTGAAGTACACAGCAAGATTATATTCGTCTCTATTTTGCAACGATGTATATTGGGTAAAGGTGACTAAAAGAAACAATAAGGTGCAACTACTGCTAACAGTTCAAGCCCCAGTCATAATTCTGATAAACCACCTTCAATTGTGTATTTGCAAGCAACTCCAACACCTCCTCAGTCGTCCCCATCTCTAGGTAGTTAGCTGCATGCTTCAGTACCTCCACTTCAGTTTTACCAAAATCTCCACTATACCTGAGATTCAAAATAAGGGAGCATGTCAGACACCCAAAAAAGAAATAGTGACTGAAAAATTGAAAGTTAAAACAGCACATCAAACCCACCAAGAAATTTTTTTAAACCAAAGGCAAATTATTTGCCAAAACAGTGTAACACCCTATGTATCAATTTTGAATAGTCGAAAATTAGTAAAAAAAAGTCAAGATACATAGGTCGCTCTCTCCAAAAAAAAAAAAAAGGTGCAAACATATATCTATGGATGCACCCATATTGGAACCCTAGTCTTGGACTGTGGAATACTTTTGGTGTAGTATGAAATATTAGCCAGCTTTCACCCAAAATTTCAGATTATCAAATATCGACCCCACTGGGGTGGCATATGTGTGAGCACACCCTTAAATCACTTAAGTTGCAGATACTCATTGCATTTTGGCAATAGCCAATTCATTATTAATAAATTCAATTGGTATAATTAGTATTCCAACTTAAAGTGGTCAACATCTTCAACATCACCAAGATCTGACCTATATTTGATATGGATCAGATAATGTTTTACTGTTTAGAATCAAGTCGGATTCAGCTTTGAATTCAATCTATAATTGATCCCTATTCTATGCCTATTCCCAACTTACCATCTAAGAATTTTACTGACTGATGCCACCTTAGCGTCCAGATTGAAGACAACTCCTCCATTCCTCAGAAAATTGCGAGCAGCCTCCATCAACTCCTTGTCAATGTGACCAGGTGAGAAACATCGAAGTGCAGGTCCCGATCTAGTACCATTTACTAGGGCGAAGTGAATCAGAGGTTCTGGATACGGAAGAGCTATCTGATCCACAAAAATGTCAAAATGTCAAGCTTGAGTATGTAAAATTTACGTATGTATATTTGTGTCTATGTCTGACAATGTGTCGGGCAACACACGTGGCTGGTCAGTAGGCCAGGTACAAACACACCCGTTTGTTATCGTGACAAAAGTCAAAACATGAAGATGACGTGCCAGTAAATGGATTATCGCAACCTGACCACCCACAACCCATTTATTAATGGAATCTGACATGACCCTCATTACGATGTTTGACACGACACAAAATGATAAAATGTTTACTTCTTTGCTATGATAGGATACAAGATCAAAGGGTAAATCCGAACACGATGAGTTAGTGGGTCAACCCAAAATTACACAACCAAAAAGGCAAAAACCCTGACTCAAACCAGTGAATAACAGGTTGGTTTCGAGCCGTGTTACCTGTTCTACATGAAGATACACAAAAACCATTATCAGAATGGAAACACAATCTAGTAACATAAGGAGTTTGAAACAGAGATATACATGATACACGACAAAAACGATGCATGCAGTACAAACCTGGCTCTGATACGAAAACACGGTGAGGCCGCAAATCTGAAACCATCGAACCCAACTACCAACCAGGCAGCTCAAATTGGAGGATTTTCGGAGTACCGATGATAGTTTATAAAGATCTTTAAGTTCAGAAATGGAATAAACTATGCAAAAATATGTGTACACAGCAGAAAATAGTGTGGTTGGAAAGAGAGCTATTTAACATGAGCTAAATCAACAGTGAAAATAATACCAAAGATGCACCAATCAAGCTAAACATCCAATCAATCAGGACATCCTTTGATGGGCATAACACTAAGGAAAGAAATCATAATTCACTTCTAATGAGAGGCCAAAATGTAAAGATTAAAACTAAAAGGAAAAAAAAAGTAAAGCAAGAGACTGGGTAAACAAACAGTTAAAAGCATTGTTAAAAATAAATTAGTTTCAATTGCGTATAATCAGTAATCACCATTTGTGTAGATTTGGTCAATTTAGTTTAATGGTCTAATTATCTGTTACACGACTTGCAGCATAATAACAGCTCCAAAAAGATATTCACATCTCACCTTGGCACGTAGATCTTTTGCACCAAAAGGCTTAATGAGATTATAAGGTGGTCGCTGATTCCCCCGTAAGATGCCATTTTCAATTGCAGAAAGTGAGTATGTCAACCCTCCAATAACATATTTGAAATCTCCAAACATCTTCCTCCGCTCTAATGCTCCAGTAGGATAGCCCCATATTAATATTGCATGAATGGCCATCATATTGTACAGATTTATAAAGAACGCTAGTTTCTCTTCCCTTGAAATGTCATGCATCTCAACCCTCTGAAGCTCCTCAACCACCCTCAAATACCTGTACAAACAGAAGCAGTGAATCCCAATTCCCAAGTTGAGCAGACATTAATTAGGATACACACAGTATTTAACATGTGTCAATTTTCAGAGATGACCCACCTTGCAAACTCCTCGCTGCCGTGAATGCTTCTGTAGTCAACATGTCTCCCATCCTCAGATGTATATGCTTGATAAATTGCCATGACTAGAAATCTCAACCTACATGAGATATCTGTTAAGGACTTGGGTTTCACATCTATTATGCCCTTGGGTATGTTGTAGCACTGAGACATCACAACCTGGTCATGGTCCAGGAATCTATAAAAGTAGTTACCATCCTCAAAGACATGTTCCCTGAAGCAGCCATAATTATAATAGAGAAAAACCAAACAAAGATTTCAAGTTAGAAACAAAATACAATAAATAAATGACAGCTAACAGAAAATCCGAGAAAATTAAAAATTGCAGATAACGAAGAATATGTGCAAGTGACTTACTCAAGGACATGTCTGATGAAGTATTTGGTCGCAAGCTTTCTAGCAAATTCAACAGCCTGCATAATGACAATGGAAGAAAATTATGAGGAAAAACAAAGAAAATATGGTATCAATTATGCACGCCATGATGCGGAAAGGAAGAAAATGGAAGGAAAATAGCCAAATAAAAAAGTGCTGGTATGAGAAAGAATAAAAACATAAACTGGGACTACAGAACTAATCAAGCAGGAACCACAACATGAATATGACTGTACGTGTAGGGGCGTCAAATCACAACACTGATGAGTCCCAAGAAACTACCCTTTTTAGAAGGAATTATTCCAGTTACATTTAATCAGAATTACATGTAAAGTCGGACAATATTCTGAAGTCTCTATCCTCCAACTAACTAGTTGTAATTATCTATTTTATATAGGAGGAACTGTCATAGCTAAGGACAAGCTGCATATGGGATACTTGTCCTAGTAGATACTGGAATATTGTTTGGGTGAATAAAATTTAAGAACTTGTCTATAAATATTTAAGTGAGGAGGTAGAACGTCAGTTTATACGTCTACTTTAAATCTAATTTAAAGTTTGAAATTCTACACACCAAGAAAGCCATATGCCTTTCTAGAAAATGCAAAATACATTGGATTCTTAGAGATAATGAGCGAAGCTATATGTACAAGAACAATGTTGTCCCTAGAAACTTAATAACTATGTTTGTTTCTCAGATCCACCAAAAGTGATCTTGAGGGACATTGGGTAAGCTCATAATCTATGTTGTCGGGAGCTCTGCCGCGGCTCCGCCAAGGCTCTATTTTTTCTATAAAGCACATCGCGCTAGCCTTAGAGCGCCGCAGGCCATACATACACTAGTGAAGGTAGATACTACTACACTAAAATCCAAGGAAGCACGGACACTTCGTAAACTTGTCGTACTATGTCCGACAAATATCCGACACCGATACTTAGTGTAGTCAACGTGTCAACTGACACACCCAAAACTTGGTTACAACACAATCAAGACTCGACAACCAACTTTATTTTAACTTTTTACTTTTAGGTGGGTGCATATAACCACCTAATTTAAAGGTTGTTAATCCATCTAAAGTGAAAAACTTTCAATTATGATGCAAGATAAAGAAGGTGATGAAACATAGAGGTAGTCTATGCTTCTTCTTCTCTCCTTTGCTTTTTATCTCCTCTACTTCTTATCTATTCTACTTTGTTCTTTTTTTTTCAAACACGATTTTTACTACATTTTCATCTTCATATTTCTTGTTCTTCTTAATTAAATTCTTTCTTTATTAGATTATTGCCTATGTTCATATGACTTATATATAAATTAAAAAAAAAAAAAAAAACGTATGACGTGTCACCATGTCCCTGAGTCCTAGTTTTTAGAAAATTGTTGAGTCAGCGTGTCGTGGTCGTCTCTGTGCATCCTTGCTAAAATTTATACTCTTAAAAAAAGGCTTTGCCAAGGCTCTAGTGTCGGACATTGGTGCCTCGTGCCTCTCCTCGCCCCTAACAACATAGCTCGTAATTGGTTTATTTTTAAGTCCAAAGGTTTTGAGAGAAGAATTCTAGGGTTTCTGACTCTGCTTATGTGCTATATCTACGAACATGTGGCATATACATTTAAATTCAGCAGAATTTAGGATTCAATCTCTCGAGCTTGTAAGCATATGTAACTAACCTGTTCTCTTTGCAAATCCTGATCCTCCATCAGAAAATCCACAGCATCTGAGCCGAGAAAACAGTTGCAATACCTGCGCATCCTATGAAATCTATCTTTCACCGAAATAGAGTTTTTCATCTTCCTAACAACAATAGCCAACTCATCAACTGTTCCACTGCAAGATTCATCATCTTCCCCTGAAAGTGGTGGTAAAGGGGCTTTAGAGGATGGTTCCTTGTACATTAGGCTGTCAATCTTATCTTTGAGTTCACCAGACTCATCCATGTCCTTGAGCTCACTCAAGCCTCCAACTGGAAGCTCATTGAAGAATACCATAGGAACAACTTGAGATCCAGTAAATTTCTCTAACTCCAACTTCCTGCTGGGGTACACATCAATGTTGATTTCCACATATCTGAGCTTTCTCTGAAGCAGAAATGATCTAACCTCTCTGCAGTTTTGACATCCTAGCCTTGTATATAGTAGAATTCTTCCTTTTAAGATCAACGGATGAAAGGAATTTTGGGTGCAAACAAGCTCCACTTGATCTGTATTGTAATCCACGTCCTTACTGCTCATCATATAGTACAGAGGATTCCACATGGATCGGTCTGCTGGTTTTGTACTGACCTCTTCTGGTTTATTACCTTGCTGTGAATTCTGTTCATCTTTAGGACTGTTCATTGAGTTAGCATTCTTCTCTTGAGAGTCAGGAACAATAACTTCGTCGTCATCCTTTTTTCCAGAAAGTCGACGAAGAAGGGAGGAAACTGCTACCGTACTCTTCTCTTTTACGTAATTCTTAATTGATAAGGCCTTTACAGGCCAACCAAGCGATTTATCCCCTGGTTCAAGATCGAGGGAGCGGGCAGATGAACTTCCGCCATCAACCTCAGGAATTTCAGTCCCATCAAAGACCGGCTCCTCCGGCTTCTCTTCAACATTTAAGTCCATCCTTTGATTTGTCTCTTCTTGATTTTCAGACTTGTTCTCTGATGTATTGATAGTTTGATCATCCAAATCATCTGCCATGTCATTGTGTAATTTACGCTTTTCCTCACTACCATCCAATGGTCGCAGTTCATCAGGTTTCACTTTTACAGTCTCCGCAGTTGGATCACCAGAGTCTTCCACTTTTTTATGATGCATATTATGAGTTTCCTCATTATTATTCAAAGATTGAATTTCCTCAGATTTCCTTTCTAGTGTCTCAAATGTCGAGCCTTCTACTTTGTCACTGTGTAAACTGTGATTTCCCTCGCTACTCTTCAAAGATTGTGATTCCTCAGGCATCTGTTCAGTCTCAACAGTTTGATTATCAGAGCCTTTTACTTCTTTATGATAATGTAAATTATGATTTTCCTCATTGATGTTTGAAGATTCCACTTCCTCGGGTCTCTGTTCTAGATTCTCAGATTTCTGCTTATCTGAGGATTCTCCTACTTTGTCAAGCTGTAAATCATGTTTTTTTTCATTAATGTTCAATGACTGCCTATCACTGAGATCAACTTTATTGTGCTTCGCCTCTTCAGCTGTTTGAGGGTTCACTTCAACTTTCTCATTCAAATCTTCGTTTTTCATGATGCCAGCAAAGAAGTGAATTCAGAGTAAGATGACCTCTCAACACCTGATGAGCATATAGGTTAATAGTGCAACCAAATGAGATACAGATCCTGCAAGAATTGAAGTAGTTCAGATAAACGAATGCAAAGCCTATGATAAGCTTTTGTAAGTAAACAACATACATGGATTTATCAAAATGTGATGGAGAAGGAAAGCAAAAGGAAAACATCCTTATCATATGCAGCGCAAAGTCTAACAGTAAGAAAGATCCAACACAAAAAATGAAACTTATGTCATGTGATCACATCCCTAACTAGCTATGCTCATCAACCATTGGTTAATTTTCTATAAATATCTAGTTCAGATTGGATCTGAATTTGGTCTCCTTATAATTTATGAGGTTCCCACTTGAAGATTTCTGATGGAAATTTCAAAATCAACATAAAATTCAAGCTCAACTCGGAAACTTTAAAAAGTCCATCATACTGGTGGTGTCAGATGCTGATAGGGCCCTAAGACATGTCCGACACCGACACCATCTTTGGAGTGTCGGGCAGTCAGTAGACCAGATTCGGCAAGGATACAGAGAGGATACAGCAAGTACATTGTCAGGACATGGCCAGGATACAACAAAGGTACATTTTGACACATGGCATACTTGAAATTGCAGATTTCTCGTGGCGAACCAAATTTGGATGGTGTTCTTTTTGAAGATGTGAATGTGGCAGAAGGTGATGTTGGCACGAAAGAGTTGATGACTAAGAACTTGCACAACTAGGATGGTGTATGTTGTGTTTGAATAATATACATTTTGGGGATTTCATCGTTCTATCAAGATCACGCCACATCACCTTGGTAGCAGAAACATGGTTTCTTAGCATTTTTTGTCAATATTTCGTTCTTGCAACTAGTTGTATTTATTTAGTTTTAATATACTACCGTATTCATCTGTGAATTTCCTTTCTCTTCAATTTCATAATCTATTCACCTTCACTAAAAATAAAAAACGCTTCGACAATGAAGAATGAAGAATGAAGAAGTGAAAATAAATAAATAAATAACTTGAAGAACAATCTCAGGGGCAGACATACAAGTGAAATTACAATCTTTTCAAAATTATAAATACTTCAAAAGCACTGAGCCACTAAGATGATAAACAAGCACAACGTTAACATCTTAACCATGGGTATCCCTTGCTCTGCATTCTACATACCTCAGTCCCCAATGTGACTCAAAATTGGGTCATGGGATTGCCTTACCAACCCCAAGATTTAAAAGTACTATTCCAAAATCATCCAGTCAAAGAGAAGCATATGAGTGAAGGGCCTTCACCAATAGGATCCTAATAGACCAAATCAACCCCGCTTACATCTAAAAACAAATGCAGAAACTAAAATCTAGAATATTTCAGCAAACTACTAACAACATCAAAACCATAAACCAGACAGAAATCAAGCAAACATCTTCAAAGCATTTCATAAAGTATCATCAAATCTACATCAGATACCCATAAATAAACAATAACAAGTAAATGGGTTCGTTGGGGTTTACAGAAATACCTTGAATCAGAGACCCATTGCGAGATTTTGCAAGAACTGTAAACGAATTGATGGAAAATGAGATCTGGGTCTTATTGAAAAACAAAGAAAATTAGGAGAAAAAGGAGTAATGTAGGAAGATTTATGAATTACAGAGAAGAAATTGATTGATTGAGAGAAGATGAAACCGTCCAAAAGTTACGATTTTGAGAAGAAACAGACCAACACCAAAAGCGGGAAGTCCATGGGCATGACGCTTTGAGAGAGTTTTATATTTCTCAATGGCCCCTGGAGAAATAAATCCCCACAATTTTTATAGTATTTGATGTCTGAAATCTCAATTTTGTTTACTTGGTGCTCTATGTGCACCCATGTCCTTTTTCCCCCATCCTATGACTAACACCAATGAGTAATACCACAGTGCACTGGTAACTTGCCTGATGCTATCAGGCATCATAGGATTGCATCGAGATAAGTGTTATCATTTATCTCGATGCAATCTTACGGTATTTGATACCCACCAGACAAGTTACCAGGCACTTTACCAGTGCACTTAGGAAAAACTGAACACGAATTGATGTCGCTGGCTATTATTGAACCAAAGAAGGACTGAGGGAAAATAATTTAGAACAAGATTAATATTTTATTGAGACTTTTATTTAGTGTTTAGTGTGAGGTCGTTGCCAATTGAAAATGACGATTATACTCGAAGCAAAAGTTACGATAGACACAAACTTGTAAAATAGATATGTTTTATGATAAAGAAGTGTGTTTTACTATTAACTACACATTATTTGAAATTAAAAAAATTGAAAGTCGTGATATTGTTACTTAAAGAACTAACATGGCTAGGCTAAAAGAGATGATTGAACCTGATGTTACATATATAAGGTTATAGAGGTATGGTGTTTTGGTGCACGAGGAGTTCTAAAGGAACAAATCCAAACTTCTTTAGGGGAAAAAAAAAGTTCCACTGCACATGGTAAAGGATTTGTTCTTGCTGGTAGGTATGCTAGGAAAGGAGCATATACTACTCGAGCTTGCTCCTTCTCGAACCTTTTTTAGATCTTTATTCACGAATAACCCTACTACATGATGACACTTTCGATGTAGCACACAATATGCTAATATAACATATATTGTGGTTGTCGGGTCTGGAACCAATGATCTCTTAGTATGATATCCCGTATTGGATTTTGAATGTGAGGTATGATGTGATACTCATAGAGAGCGCATGGACACTAGGCTAATATTGACTTTTCGAAAATCGAATTTATTTTGAAAACAAGTGAACATATTCAACTTCGAAGATCTTCGCTTAAACTTATTAAAGACTTATGATGTGACTTAAGCTAAGTCAATACCACAATGTTCACATGTTTACTAGATTTTTTTTTTTAATTTTAATTATAACCTCCAGTGGAGAGGGGCAACTATGAGATGTCAGACCTTTATTACTTGTCAAAAAATTGAATTACAAACTAAACGGGGGTACATTACGACTTTACCTGTATTCAAAACCACATCAAAATAGACTTAGACAAATACTTTACTCTGTTTTATACTTGTCAAAACAGAGCAAACAAAACATAGAGTACTCTATCAAGATTAAAAACTGCTCCAAGTCATGCCAACACTACAAGCTTTCCAACCATGCTATTTGCAAATTACCGCATGCAACTTGCAAGAAAGCCCCTTGCAAGCCCCGTTTGCAATTTGCAATTAAAACTACCCAAGCCATTATGCCCAAAACATTTGTTCAACTTGAAACCAACCTGCAAAAAAAACATGACCCAACCCATGCCAAACATATTCTAGACAGCACCAGCATCATCTACTGAATCCCATCGAATTAGTGCAAACAAAGCTCTGCCCAAGCAGCTGCAATTCCGCAGAATAAATCGCTCTGTCCAGCAGGACAGAGAACACTATCCAAACTAGAGTATCACACTTTGTCCAGCGATACAGTCCACGTTGTCCATAGAATTCGATTGTCTTGAGACCGCACCATACCTATTCAACGAACACAGGCATTGCTGCTCCTCATCATATCGCATCTTTGAAATAAAATCCGCAGTTTGTCCAGTTTGTCTCCCTTTCAAAACAGGGTATCTCCCCTGTTTTTCCAGATACATTCTGCTCCAATTCCTCCCCGCAATTCCAACATACTTGCCGAAATGATTCCTGCGATCCTCAGACTGCCATAACCAAATTGTATCAACGATAACCATGTTCATTTAACAGCCGGAAGTCTAAGGTATGCCGTCTTATTCTTGTCAAGAATAATTAGCGACTTTATTCGTTTAGGAAGCGATCCCCACGAATAAGTATGTGAAATTTGCTCCCTTTGTGCCAAACTAGCCAAGGTGTACGCCACTGAGTTTGTCTCTCTGAACACATGAATGCAATACCATCCAGTATCCTTAATCATCTCCCGTATTTCCCTCTACCAATTGCTAAGGAACCAAGGTATCTTTGTTTTTTGGGAAAACCATTGTTTAACCACCATGGAATCTGTTTGAATGACCCATGGTCGGACACCCTGGTCAACACAAAATCTCAAGCCTTCAAGCAAAGCCCTCGTTTCTGCTGAATTATTTGTTCCTTCTCCGAAAAAACATTGTCTAGCCACCACAAAGTTACCCTCTTCATTTCTAATAACAAAACCTCCAGAAGTAGTCTTCTCCCTGCAAGATCCATCTACATTGAGCACATACCATCCCATAGGAGGAAAATTCCAATACACCGCCCGGGGAGGAGTCAGGGTTACTTTTGTTTCCTGGATACCCAATCTATTGAGCAAAGCCCCATTAGTGTCCTTTGATTTAGGAATAAAAAAATTTTGCAACACATTTAATCCAGTGATACTCTTTAATGATCACATTGCTTGACGAGCACTCATTTCCGTCATAAAGTTTTCTGTTTCGCTGAATCCAAAGCTCCCATAAAATAAAAAGAGGAGTGAGATGAATGAGGGTACCTGATAATGTAGATTTCCTCGGCTACCTAAACCAAGCCTTTAACATGGTAAATACTTCAACCGGTCTATGTACGTGAATGTCAAAAATCAAGTCAAAATGTCTCCACACACTGCTTGTTAATTCACCCTCCAAGAAAAGATGTTTTATTTTTTCCTTCTTATATTTAACACAACAACCACATTTAGAAGTCAGCTGGAACCCAATTCTTCCAATTTCACCACCTAAGGGAATAGCCCTTTTAATAATTTTCCATGTGAAAACAGAAATTTTCAAAGGCAATAGAGGATGCCACATCCAATTCTAGAAATCATCAGGTGTCCCTCTGCCACCTAGAATTTAACAAACCGAACTGATAGAGAATATACCATCATTATTGGGTCTCCAAATTCTAGTGTCTCGATCGCCATCATCGCCTTTCACTATCGTCTTGTAAGCATCTTGAGCTTGTCTTTGCATTCCCGGGGTTAACCTTCTGAAATTATCCCTGCACATTTGCCTTAAGGAGGGCCAAATATCATTAGTCTCTGCTTCCTCATTTCTTGTAAATATTGCATCCTTAGCCCAATGTTCTTCAAAGAAACTGACTCTACCTTTAGTAATCCTCCAAGTGGAATTTTCCACTATAAAATTTTTATGCACCAACAACTCTTTCATAAACTGTGAGGCCCCAACTTTAAGCTCTTGTTTTCGGATTGGTAAACACCAAGTGAAAAACCACTTGAAAAACCCCCAACAAAATTTTAAGCACGCAAGTTGAACATACAAGCAATATAAGCTATGGAAAGTGAAGACAACTTAACTAAGCATGCAAAGTAAAACAAATAAAGTCATTGGAAGAAGAAAGCAAACCAAACAATAAATATCAATATAACGAGGTTCACCTAAGCCGAAGTTTCATTGGCTCCGACTAGTTCAATCCTCGGTGGAAAGGTCTCCCAATCCTCAAGTCTTTATTGGTTGATCGAATAAGAACTCCACTTCCAATCAATGTTCACAACCTCGTAAGGTCTAATCATCATTAATAAAGGTAATACACGGGTACCTGTACATTTTTCTAATCAAATTTATGACAAGTTAATCAAATTGATTTTATTAAATAATTAAAACCAAGTTTCTAATCATCATTAAGTACATTATGAAATGTTTATCAAAACTAAGCTTAATAATTTGATTAACCTGTCATTCAATGAAAATTTAATAAAACTTATAATTGGTTGCTCATAACTAGAATCATTAATATCGATAGCTGCCAACGACATGGGTGGAAAGGGTTAAGGGTAAAATTTTTTTTAATAAAAATTAGAATTATTAATAAAAGAGTCTTTGTTGGTCATAAAAGTATAAAATTTGGTTTTCTATTTGCTTAGGAAGGGTAAAGATGTCTTATAACTTTTTGAGCAAACCTGAGTTAATAAAAGAGTCATTGTTAGTCATAAAAGTATAAAAGTAGGCACAAATAAGCCATTACATCAACTACGATATCTAAATGGTCTATTTTGTGAAGAAGTATGCCTTAAAAGTCATTTTCCATATAATTAAGGATACTATATACACATGACTATATGATAACTATATCATATGAGCTCCATTTGAGTTGAATTTGTCGAAAATTATAAATTCACTTAAGAAACGGCGCATTAAAGTTTCAACGCTTTTGAGTTGTGAAATACACATTAAATTGTGATATGAACGATTTCTGTGTCATAGTACAAAGTGAGTGAGGGCCCACCATGAACATGACACAGGCTGACAACCGCCCATTATCTTATACTACCCAAATGAGCAGTCCTTAAACACCCACAAAGATCGTTTATCTAGATATTTAATTGTACAATTCCAAACATGTATCTCGAGGAACGATGGCAAAACTGATTGAAAATTTGACATGGTGTTTCTAGTGTTTTTTGGTAATTTTCCTACAATTTTCTACTTAGACGAATTTAGAATTTTTGTTGTTATATTAGCTTATGTAACAATCAAATCAAACGTTTTTCATTATTTTCTTTAAAATGTGCCTACTGCAATTGGTACAATAAACATTCACATGGACGCGAAAATATGAAACACGTAACGGTTTTTATTAGGGGTGCGCAAGGTTTGGGTTTGGGTTTGGGTTTATCTCGGTCTCGATACAGTGAAACGGGAATGGTGCTGGAAAGCCAATTTTTTGGGATGACCTGATTTGTACCGTATTGTTTTGAATTGGGACAGTCCGAGTCGGATTCATTCAAACTTGGTTAAAAAAAAAAAAAACCTATTCTCTACCCTTTCCCATCCAGCGAGCAGTGAAGGAACATATTAGTTAGAAGCTAAGATCAGTAAGATTTTAATCTTCAAGATTTGCAATGGCGAGATCGACAAGATCTTCTTCTTCTTCTTCTTCTTCTTCTTCTACAAGATCTTTCATTAGAAGCTAAGCTCGATCTCGAGCTGTAATGGAAGAGAACACAATCACCACCACCTACGACCAAGAAGGAGGTGGAGGTGCTGAGAAGTGACGCGACCCTCCTGCAAGACCATTTTTGAATCCTTCAGGAGGAGGTAGGTTCCATTTGCAATTACATACCTGCCTTGAATATAATTCTTCATGATAATGTATTTTGTACTGAGCTGGGTTGGATCTTTACAACATCAAGGATCAAGCATGGCCAAGAACATAAATATTAGTTCTGAATTAACATAAAGTAGTACCTTGAAAACCCAAGTTCAAGTATGTACAAATTGAACACAAGCATTCAAACATTTCCCTTGTCACTTGAAGAAGGATTCGAGGACTCAGAGGTGGATTTGTCAAAATGGGAGTCCAATTTCTTCTCAATCTCCTGAATCTCCTATTGTTTCTTATTTTTAGCATTTTCTATCTATTCCTCCACTTCTTCTATCAGAACACCACAGCCACCAAAAAGAATCACATCATAAGTAAACAACAAGAATACAAATAAACTTAACTCAAAAAAGTTTGTGTATCTGTGGTCAAGAGTCAGACCACTTATGTCACGAGCCGATCAACAGAGTATTATATTTTCTCTTTGGGCCCAAGGCTCGCACGATTTTAAAACGCGTAGTACTTTATAGATCCAACCTCGTACATATATAGCACATCACCATCCCGCACCCAGGCGATGTGGGACTATGATCTCCCCTTGGTAGCTCGTCCAACTCCTCTTGGAATCCACGGGCCTATTGGGCTTCTCCCTCACCCTCCCTCTCAAGTTCGCCCACACAAGGGTATCACAGTCCACCCCTCTCGAGAGTCCAACGTCCTGTTGGCACACTTCTGGCTAGGTCAAGCTCTGATATCATTCTGTCACGATCCGATCCACAGAGTACTATATTGTCCGCTTTGGGCCCAAGGCCCGCACGGCTTTAAAACGCGTAGTACTTTGTATATCCAACCTTGTAATGGGCTTCTCCCTCCCCCTCCCCCTCAGGTTCGCCCAGACAAGGGTATCACAACTTACCTTAACAACAGTGTTGAGGGGTGGTATGGTTCCATGCACAATAGCATGATTGGGTGCTCTAAGTACCATTGACCTCACCTGCTCCTATTTGCTTCCCTATTCCAATCCTTGTTTGCTGATGAGTAGTAGCACTTGAGATTAGTTCCTTCGACAAGCTGAACACTGACTTCATCTTCGTTGTTGCGGTGGTGGTGGACGCCGTCGGTGTCGCTGCAGTCGCCATGGATGATTGTGAGAGAGAGAAAGTGAGTGATTGAAAAAGAGAATAAAAACCCTTGAAAAGAAAGGAAAAAGAATAAAGAGAATAGACAATTTTATGGCCCAATTCAAGTTGGGCTTGGAATAGTAACTGGGACAAACCGCAACGGTCCGGGACTAAATATGTGAAAACCGATTTGGAACGGTCCGAGACCGGGACTAGGATAAAAAAATATAAACCGGTTGATCCGAGGCTGAACCAGGTCGGGACCATACCGGACCAAAATTCTTGCCCACCCCTAGTTTTAATCCCGAGATGGAACATGAAAAAGTATGGACGATCCATGAGGAAGACAATTTGAATATGGACCCTACTGGTCACCTCCAAAATTAGATTCACTCAAACATTTTGTTAATATATTGGCCATTTGGTTTTTTGTTTTTAATCCCTTAACCCCTCCCACCCTAGATGCCGCCGGCAGGGATCGAACCATGAACCTCTGATTCCATCCGCCGCAATCCTACCACTGAACTGGTACCCCATTGGAGCCATTTGGTTAGTATAGCCTCCTACTCTATGTAAGGAATGAATTGGTAATATTTTGGTCATTTGGTAGTATAGCGAATTGGTAATATTTTGGTCATTTGGTAGTATAGCCTCCTACTATGTAAGGAATGAACTACAAAATACGGATGTGTAAGATTCGGAGCACATATGATATCAAAAGTAGTCATCGAAAACCAATAAAGCAAGGAGTAGGGTTTTACTTCCACCAGAAGTTTTCTTCTCATTCGTCGGAAGACAGAAAACTTGGGTAGGAATATATATCTCATAGAATGTATTCCAATGGATACTGAAGTTTGCCAAGCCATTACAATCCAATTGGATTCCCATGTTAACTTTGAAGCATGCAAACATTTGAATGGAGATTAGGATTGAAGAACATATAAGCAACGACAGGAAAAAAAAAAAAAGTTAAAGAGATCTATAAATAAACGATGGGCAGCAATGTTCCTACGTACAACAACAAAATATGGCTACTCATTCATTTGAAAATGGCTTTTACAAAATTTATACTACAATTCAGATGATGCTCGAAATTTACAAACCTGTCCCAGGTTACAGAGCTGAGGACGAGACTGGAAGAAAAAGCCCTAGCTGCCAATTATAATCAGCTTTCAAGATTCTGAGTAAATGATTCTATTTTGTTTAAACCTTGACCATCCGAATGTATTCAATCTAATATATTGTTTCATTTTACATCATCAAACAAATACTTGCAAATCTCGATCAAGCAAACAGATCAATTTGATTGCAAGCATTAGTTGGATAAGGGCTTCAATCCATCCTCAACATCTACACAAGCGCCGAGAACCATTGACAAAGTGTAATCATCCACCTCAATATCTTCTTCTTGCATTCGATGCATGAGTTTCAAAGCTTCTAAAGACAGTCCATTATTTGCATACCCCACCACCATTGCCTTCCAAGAAACAAAATTACGTTCAGGCATGCTGTCAAAAACATGAGTCGCCTCAGAAACATACCCACATTTCGCATACATGCCAATCAAAGCACTACCAACAAAAACATTAGAGAAGGCATGGGTCTTTTTCACTGAGGAATGAATTGATTTTCCTTGCAAAATAGCTTCTTGCTGAGCACATGCTTTCAGGGCTGAAGAATAAGTAAACGGATTGGGCTTAACGCCTTCGTGTAGCATTTCATTCATAAAATTTAGCGCCTCTGAGCCTTGTCCAAGACGAGCACAGCCAGAGATCATTGCAGTCCACGAAACAACATCTCTATGAGGCATTATTTTAAGGACACTAGCAGCGTATTTATAATCCCCACATTTGCAATAGAACCACACAAGTGTGCTCCCTACGTAGACATTGCTTTGGATGGAATTCTTTAAGATTTGTGCATGAACTTCTTTCCCTAAGGATGAAGCCTTCACTAACCCACATGCCCCAAGGATGCTAACAACAGTTAAGTTATTAGCGTGTATATGTCGTCTTTTCATTAGTCGAAAAAGGCTTATCGCCTCCTTGCCAAGCCCATTGTGGGTGTACCCTGCAATCATGGAA
Organism: Berberis thunbergii; assembly: GCA_003290165.1. Classification (NCBI taxonomy): domain Eukaryota; kingdom Viridiplantae; phylum Streptophyta; class Magnoliopsida; order Ranunculales; family Berberidaceae; genus Berberis; species Berberis thunbergii. The sequence goes on from QNQO01007703.1 coordinate 423,787, forward strand.
GTCCAAGTGACAGTGTTTCTTTTCTTCATTCCATTAAAAAATTTCCTTGCACATACAATCTCCTCACATTTTGCATACATACTCACCAGAGAAGTTCCGAGAAACACATCAACCTTGACCATTTTCTTAACTACAAGCGCATGTAATTGCTTTCCAAATTCTAAATTTTTCTCCATCCCACAAGCCTTCAATACACTACAAAAAGTATACTCATTAGGGTGAAATCCCCCAGAATGCATTTTTGAAAACAATGAGAAAGCCTTCTCTCCATCCCCATCTTGTATACAAGCAGATATTAGAGCCGTCCAAGCAACAACATCCGGTTCAGCCATCATATTAAATGCCTTAGTAGCCCCAGATGTATCCCTACATTGCACGTAAAAGTGAACCATCGTATTATCCACAATCGAATTTCTCCAATTTCCTTTTACAATGCAAGCATGAATTTGCTTCCCAAGCTCAAAATCCAATCTTCTACCACACACATTCAAAACACAAACAAAAATCCTGCTATTGGTTTGAATCCCATTTCTAATCAACTCAACAAACAACCCCAAAATTTCATCATCTGACCCAATTTTTGAATACCCATTAATCATAGCAGTCCAAGAAACAACACTTCTATCCGACATTTGATCAAACACCTTCCGTGCTTCCAATAACTCACCAACCCTAACATACACACTAACCAAATTGTTACATACATACGTGGAAGAGTTCCCAAAACACTTAATCACAGTGGAATGGACCCTTCTAGCTTCTTTTACAGAAGTACACTGGCTAATACAAGAACCAACAAGCGCGGGGTCGATCAGTTGATCAACGGAGGGAAAATCGGAGAAATCAGCATCTGGGTCCTGTTTACAAGTGGGTAAGATGGGTGTTTTCTGAAGTGGAGTTGAGATTGAATGGGTTTGGAAGAAAATAAAAGGTAATTTGGAGGGGAAAGTATGAGTGTTGTTGGTAAAGATGGGGTTTTTATCATTCTGTATTGATGGGTGTTGTGATGGTTTGAAGTGAATTTGATGGAGAAGTGGTTGAGAGTGAAGAGAGGTTGACGATGGCATTGCTTGAAATGGGCGGTGGATTCCCGCAGGAGCGGGAGTTCGATTTGAAATGGTTCCGAAAGAAGGAGAGGAGATTGAATGGGCGAGATAGCCGTTGAGCTTTTCAACTGCAATAGTTCTATTTGACACCACACTACCCACCACTATCTAATTTTTTTCTAACCCATACCACCCCATTTATGTCCGAGGCCACCACCACCTCTCTTCCACACCATCAAATTCAAACTTGCAAAACCTCTCCCTCTTCCTCATTTTTTTTTCCTCACTCGACTGAGCCTTCCGCTCCTACAACCGTAATTCTCTCAACAATTTCTCCCCATATTGGAATAATTTTTTTCGTCATTTGTAATTGCTCTCATTCAAACAAAATGAAGGGTGTTGCCCTGAAAAACAAGATAATGTCTTTAACATTGGGCCAATTTATATGCCCAATTGAGACCAATTCTCAAGATCATCCAAACATGAAAATTGTATTGCTCTTAGTTATCTAATTAAAACAATTTGAATGAGTTAAAAATGTTTTAAATTGAGCAAGTTATGGTCATTTTATTATAATACCTCAAATCGGTCTTGCAAAGAAAACATGGTTATTGTCCTTGGCGTTGGGTTAATTTATACCCTCAATTGAGGTTTGATTCTTAAGATCATCAAAACACAAACATTATAGTACTATTTATAAACAAAATTTGAATCAATTAAAAATGTTGTGAACTGAACAAGTTATGGTTATTTTACTAAACTCACTCAAATCTTTTCAACAAAGAAAATATGGTATTGTCTCTAACTTTGAGCCAGTTTATACTCTCTCTCAAGATTATCGAAGCACAAACATTATAGTACTCTGACTTATCTTACAAATAAATTTTGAATTAGTTAAAAATGTTGTAAATTGAGCAAGTTATGATCATTTTACTAAAATCAGTCAAATCAATCCAACAAATACCAAATTGCAAAGGATCATGCTAATGTAAGTTTCCCACTCACATGATCCGTTGCGAATGTAAGTCTCTCATTCTCTCACTCGCGAGATCTGTTGCGAAGGCGAGTTTTCAACCTGCAGGTGCCGCTGCGAAGGCTAATTTTTTTGCCCTCGCGCATACCATCGCGAGTGGGGAACCCATCATCGCATATGGCGCCGCGAGGGTGATGAGAAAATAATAAAAAGGGACAGGGGCTGTGCGGCTAGCGATTGCATTCCAGCGAGATTGGGTGGGAGAGAGAGGACGGTGGTTGATGACAATGGAAAGGGAGAGAGGCGTCATTGCAAGAGGGAACAGAGTTTTCGCCCTAAATTTGTTGACATCGACTACTTTTTAACACAAACAATGTTTATGATGGTGTGGGTTAGCAGGTAAAAAAAGGGTGGTGTGAGAAAGTAAAAGATGTGGTGTGAGATAGTCTTTGCATTATACTTTGAGTTGACAATTATCTTTCAATTCAGGATTGTATTTCAATTCAGGGATGTAGCTCAGATAGTAGAGTGCTCGCTTAGCATGCGAGAGGCACAGGGATTGATACCCCGCATCTCCATGATCATTTTTCTATTTATTTTCAACTTTAACCTTTTTATTTGCTATATTTAATTTTTTTTTCAACCTTTCTATTGGTTATAGTTTAAATTTTTTCATTTTTTTTCAATTCTGGTTATATTTAATTGTTTTTTAACCTTTCGATTGGTTATAATTAAATTCTTTTTAACCATTATATTGGTTATGTTTATTTTATTTTTCTATTGGTTATTATTATTATTATTATTATTTTATTTTTTTTTGTAACTCTTGCATCAAGTTATGAGATCTATGAGAACCAAAGACCCAAAATCATCATCGATTGCTTATGTTAAAAAGTGGAAGTACCTAATAAGTATAATAGTCATGAATAAAATACATACAAACACAATTAACCACACCCTTCATGGTGAGTTGGATTAGGGTTGAACATAAGCTTGATCATTGGCAGGGTTGGGCATGGCCAAGTGTTTTCAAGGTGTAAGAGGGATGAAGGTTATTATGGTAGACAAGGTATTTGGATAAAAGCTAAGAAACAACGATATAAAGTGAGGAGGAAGAAGAATAATGCAAAAAGAACTTGCAGGATAAAGGAAAGACTAAGAAGGAGTTGTTTTTGCTTCTGATTGGAGTAAGCAATAGGGAGGTGTGATCACTTAGCATTGAATGTTGAGTAAACAATTATTTCAATAATAATTTTAACATAATTTTGTAATGACAATTATTGCCACCATCTTCTTAAAAATAAGTAGGATTAAATTTTGACGACACACATTCATTCTCTTCACCAAGCATTGTGGTTCTACATACCTTCACAAGGACTCGGTAAGAAAATTATCCCATTTATCTCTTTCATCTTTGTTTTCTTTCTCTGTATTTTCGAGTTTTTCTTCATCCATCCAACTCTCTCATGTATATTTTTTAGTTTTTAGCAGTGTTCTAAAAATCGCTAGGCGCTGGGCGGGCGGCGAGCAGGTGCCTAGCACCCAGGGGCCTAGGCGGTCTTAGGTTTTGTATTATAACTTTAATAATTTACAAAAGTTAAGCATAATACCTTATCAATTACATCCAATTTAATGTCAATATATATATATGCAAAATTTAAAAACATGAAAAATTAACAATCGTGAACAAAATTTATTAAAACTCAAATGACTGAAGTTGGTCATGATGAGTACTTTATATAAATTTGAATTTGTGTACTATTTTATTTTTCTTCAAATTGCATGAATAACCTCAGTTATGTTTGATAAAATCTACATTAGTAAAATTGGTACCGGCAGATCCTTTGAAAATTCCATTAAGTAATCATCCTTCGCTACATTTAGACATATCATCATTATCATCATCAAAGCCCATTCCCGAGATTTTCTAAAAAAACAATTAAATAGTTTATTTCTAAAAAATAGGAAAGAAAAATAAAATAAGAACACAATCAACCTTATTAAAAAATAAAAAAATAAAAAAAATAAAAATCTCCCAGACCGCCTAGACCCCCGCCTAGACCCGCCCAGACCCGCCCAGACTGCCCTGAACCGCCCAGACAGCCGCCCAGGCATTAATCTAGGCGGTTTTCCACCTTCTAGTGCCTAGGCGGCCGCCTAGACCGATTTTTAGAACACTGATTTTTAGCATGTAGTTATTATGCCTTATGTGTATTTGGAGAAATCAAATCAAATCAAATAACCCATGTTTGAAATAATGATTTCATCAAATAACTAGAATTGAAATTGTCATTAAAAGCCACAAACATATTGCTAAAATTCAACAATATTTAAGCATAATATTTATGTCATAAATTTTTTCAGCTTAGTTGGGCAAATTGTCAAACAGTTCTCATCCGCACCTAAAAACAAACACCTTTTAATTTTACAGCTTCTAATCAGCAGCCCATTCAGAAGCTCGTTCAGAACTTCTAACATCAATTAGAAGTTAGCTTATAAACACTTAAAAAAATAAACGCCCTCTAAGTTGCTTTACCATTCAAAGATATTTCATTCCACAAACTACATTTTTGAGAAGAGAAAATCAATCAGAGAAATAGTAAATTTGAAATTTAAACTGAAAATTTAAACAATTAAAATACAAAAAAATAAACCACAGATCCTTGGAAATGATAATTCTAAGAACTTCCTCCAAGATCCATCATGAAGCATAAATCTATTCCAAGTTATATAAACTCAAAGATGGCATCAATTTAGTTTTTACAACAAATGAAATTAAACTAGCACTCACTGTAATCCCCCTCTTCTCATTCCAACCAGCTTACTCATCGGATGGTTTTGTGTCTTCAGGACTTGTCTTGGATGGTAGCAAAGACGATGGAGAGCCCTCCACGCCCATCTCTGTCTTGAGGTCACTGATGCTCTCTTCCAATTCATCTATCCGGCTGCCCATCTCGTCAAGTACATTGCAGTTAAGGAAACAACCCAAAAAGCAAAGGACTTAGGTATTACTTACTAATTCCAAGTTGCTATGATACAAAATGTAATTCAGCTTATGCAATTTGTTATTATGCATATGAAAGATCCTTGCCAATATGGACCCAAGCAAATTTAGCCTAACCACTTCCCATAATAAGTTGAAGATTTTAGACTTTTGAGGTTAGAGGCACGGGTACCCTACACTTGTCTCAATTCTTTACTATAACAAGGCAATCGACGCCACATCTCTCACCTCAACAAGATAATTCCTATCCAACAAGACTACTTTTCATTGTTACTCGATGCTTAGCAAACTTGTGACTAACATCTAAAAAAGGATATTCTTTGAAACAATGGATTCAGACATTGTCTGAAACCTAGATTGCTGCAAAACAAATATTCCAAAATCGAAGATATTATAGATTATTGGGTTTCGAAATGAATTCCAGCTATGTGCAGAGAGGAACCAACCATTTGCTGAAGAAGGTTTTGCACCTGAAAAGAATTTAGAAATATTCAGTTTGGGACAATTTTAAACTTCAAAGATTAAATTACCTACTGATGCACCCATAAACTATATATAAATGTATTCAAGAGTAAATCTAAATAAAATTTCCTGATCTGTCATATTTATACGGTTTCACAATTCATATCCTTTTACTAGGAGTCTCCAAATAGAGTAGAGCTAGTATTAAACCAAGGACAGAACATGACACAACTACAAAAGTAAACTTCTCACTCAAAAGGAAAAAAAATGCAAAATTGCAAAAAGTGAGATCATTGTGGTTATCTGTTCTAATGAGTTACTGGCCTACAGATTACCAATGGCAGATGCACAACTGGACTGATATATTCCAATTATAAATACTATTACTGGGAAGATTGTTATTATGCTTGAGAAATGGTAAGGAACTCACAAAAACAGTCATGTCAGCAGTGCTTTGCGGTCCATCTTCCGTGTCATGTCCGTCCTGGAGCAAAACTACTCAGATCCTACTATAAAATGTTAAAATATAAATAATATGCAAAAGATGAAAGACTGAGCATTTAAGATATATTGTTTACAGTTTAAAGCAATAGAGAAAGCCAAAACATTGGTCCAACAAGTAATTATCAATTTAGCATTTCAGTGAAAAATATAAAAATAAATAAAAAGCTAGAAAGCAGTAAGGTAGAGGCATAGAGCATTCAACCTGAACTCGATCACCTTTTACATGTACTCTTTTATCCTAGTGCAACACATATATCTATGACTGTCAATGGACCAAGCTGTACTTTTGCTATTCAGTTGAATCCAAGTCGACATTACCGTGTTTACAACAAATGTCTTTCTTATGGCGACACGGAATAGGACATAGAGATCAATGTCAATCATAGGATTCACTTAGAATTTATCATTCAAATCGTATCATAATGTGAAGTGCAAACAATTTTCAAATCAGTACAGGCTCCTCTCATAAACAATTGGGATATCTTTCCAATGAAAGATGAGGAATCGCTAGCACTAAGCCTAGTAGATATGATTTATGGGAGGCATTCCTAGGTACTTCAATGGGATGAAACCACCTTGAACCCCTTCAACTATTCACCTCGAAAGTGCTCCACTATTCTCGAGTTTGATAATTATGTTTACGAAAAATTAGAAAACCTGTCCACTTGATAACTTGGATCTCTATGTTTGTCAAACTGAAACAAGAAGATTCAAACTAAGGGCAGGGCAGTTCCGCAGATATCTGTAAGATTTCTTACAAGTTACAACTGTAAATTCTAACAGGAAAGTTCAAACACAGCGATGGAGGCATCCACTGAAATGCTTACATCTTAAGGACCTCTTAAAGCCAATTTCATTTCTGTCTTGCCAAAAAAATCTGGGTATCTTTGGATCAAAGATTTTTCATCCTCAAGATGAGTTCCATTGGAGATTTGGTATCAAGAAAAAGCTTGTACCCCCCAGCTTGATCTAGTCCACCCTAGATTTCTACGTTAGGTTAATTCTTTGTAGTTTTCTAATTCTGCAAGTGTTCATCTACATTAGAGGACAAAAGATCATTAGAGCGGCCGAGAGTGTTCCTCGGCATCTTCCTCATTTGAGGATGGAAGGTCAATTGGAAGAATGTACATTCACAATTCATTAATCCAACAACCCCACCCATCTATATAATAACTAGTACACTATGTCCAATCTATTGACGCCTCTCAATATTTGTTTGAACTAATAATTCAACCCAAAAAATCATTTTCTTCAATTTCAAACTTAAGCATTTCCAACCTCAATCTGATCATGGTTTCCATCTCCAATCCAGTTTAAAACTAAACCCTAATGGATACCCAGTCACCAATCCTATCCATACACTTTAAATACCCATTTCTGCAAAGTACAAATATGTATAGAAGGGTACATCATAAATGTAACTAATGATATTTATTGCCAACTTAATTCTACATGCCAAGAGAAATGATGAATCCCATATTTTACATGAAAAAAAAAAGTGCAGCACGAGAGTTTGGGTCACCCCGTTGGCCTGATTTGTTTAAGCAATGATAGTTAAGGACACGCGATCTTCAAGAGTTTACACATCCAGACTCTTGGGAAAAATTGGCATGCTAGTGAATGCATTGCAATGGGTTCAAGTCAAGAAAATGGTGTTGGCGATTGTGGATGAGAAGAGGGATTGTTCGGAGGACGAGGGCATGCCGTTGACATGGAAATTATCCATTAAACAACAATTGGAAACAGGCAATGGATCAAATTTTGGTCATGTAAGGTCAAGATTCAAGTAAGAGATAATCTTACAACCCTAATTAATTACTTGTCCATCATTCCGATGAATTGGAGTAATTTGTAAGCCATCTAAAGAACAATACCCAGAGAGAAATAAGCTTCTTATCGATCATTTCATAAGCTGCCCGGCCTATTGAAGTTAAAAAAACCTCTAATTTGTGTCGAAACCAAACCCTAAACACACATTTCTATTACAACAAAGATCGATCAAACGACATTCACTAGAAATTGAATCTAATATTCGAGGATAAATTTTCAGGTAGAGACGAAATTGTCAGGAAGAGATCGACGTACGTACCATTTTTTGCAGAGAGCAATAGAGCGTGTGTGCTCCAACAGATCCAAGTGTTGGCCACTTTGTTTCTAACACCACCACTAAAAATACCAAATCCACACTTTCTAGAGACACTCCAATTCCATTCCGAAAATTTTTTGAATCATGGAAAATCGTCATTTTTCAATTTTTTATACTTTGGAAAAATTTTCGACTTGAAATTGGTCGGAATTGGGATTTTTCAAATTTCCAATCCAACTTGCAGCCCTAGTTCAATGGACTTTGCTAAAGATACCCTATGTTAAATCTGAAACGAGATCAAAATTTAATTGGGTAAAGGGTAATTGATAATGTTATCCAATTACCGGTACTAACTCTAAGTTCAGGCAAGTAAAAAAAAAGTCAAATTATTTGTAAATCTAATTGTTTGAGACAATGAGAAGAAATAAATAATGTTAGAAATCACTTAGATTTTTTTTTTGTTAAATGAATCATGATAATGCTTGATAAAGACAAGGGGAAGATAGATTTTCTTACTTAAGAAAATCCCCGAAAAGTACGAAGTGGTTTAAGAAGCGAATTATAACATATTATTGTTGGACATTTTCATCGACAACTAATTACTAGCCTAGTGCTATGAATGTCAAAGTGAACAAATTTTAACCAAGCACAGGTAAATGTGAAAGTAGCTATGACTTGTCATCTTAAGGTAGCCAAATGACTCATCATCTAATTAGTGACGACATGCATGAGTGGATTAACAAGACTCTTATTGTCTCTTAAGGTAACCAAGGGAATGAGCTTGGCATAATCAACAAGGAAAAAAAAAACCTTGTTGAGCTTGAGTCTAGTCCGACTTGTGAAATAACTTGAGAGATGTAAAATGAGTAGGACAGTGCACTGGTAGCTGTAAAATTGAGGCATCGGAGGAGAAAAATCCATGTGAACACTTGCACATGGGTTAGTCGATCCTGAGAGTCGGTTAAATCCAGAACCACGACGCAACAGTTGACAACATGAGGAAGTCTAGAGACTCAACGGGGCCTCGTGAAGACTTATCTTTTTTGTTTAACAACTTGCTCACCTTGGAGGTAAAGTCTAGTGGCCAAAAGAGCAATGCATGTCATGTGATTTTCAATGCGCCCTCAACGACCCTTGAAATCGAAAGGATCGAGTGTCGATCGCACAAATCTTCAAGTTAACCAACCTCTAACCGAAGGAACAATATAGGCAAGGGAAGTCGACAAAATGGATCTGTAACCTCAGGAAACGATTGACTTCTGGGGATCACCACCGACATCCGTTTTAGATTACAAGTGTTGCAGTAGAAATAAGATTTATTGATGATTCTTCCAAGGCGAATTATCCAAACTCAGGAGTATTCACCAAGTAAAACTTTATTACCAATGAAATATAACACTACCACCGCATGAAAAATTCGCTTTCTTTCTTTCTTGAACATTTTATTGATACAAAAGTCAAATACATTAGCACTATTCGAGACAGACTATATATATCAATAAATAAATAAACCTTCAACAGTAGGACACAATCACACATCTGTTCGCAATGGATTTCTTGCAGAAGAAAAGGCTTGGTTCTATCAATCAAAGAAAAACATGTTGCTCATGTTGATTAAGAAAATTGGCATGATACTTTGGAAGTTGCTTGACCACTACTTGGATTGTTACCTGTCTCTACCCCTCTCCGTCCCCAACCCAAACAAGCAATTTATTTCTCCACCACTGCATGCAATCAGACGAGACTCTGTTGATGACATCGAGATTGTTGCCTAGAATATACAAAAACATGCTTGTAGTTGCATCATCCAACTGGTCTATTTGAATTGTCTGTTGGTGAACGAACTTGGATGGGAGGGAGACATCAAGAGGAGCAGAGTTTGACGAGGAAGTGAGCAGCAATTTGGAAGACACGGGATCTGCACAGAGGTTGGTGGATACTCATCAAATTGGTATTTGAGCTGGGAGAAGCTGAGGCCGAGGTGTTGGAAGTTTTGAGAAGTGGGGAAAGGATTGTGCTGGTGGTAGAATTCATTCACTGGATGCTTACGGTCTGGCGACTCGAGATAACTACCATTCTTACAAGACAGATCGAAGAGGTTTACCAAACAAATGCAAGCCTATCACACAGTATCTAGAAGTGGAGCAGTTCATGATCAAACAGCAGCACATGCTACCTCTGCTGCAGTATATGTTAATCCACGACCACCACCTCGGACAGCATGAAGTAGTATGTTTGCACCCTGTGGAACCAATTAAAAGAGTTTCATTAGGATACTAAAATGAAGAGAATTTTCAGCTTCTACTGTAGCTCCATAGTGATCTTACATTCAGGTGGACGTTCTATGGTAACCTCTGGCCAACTCCAACTGCTTTTCATTAGTTGTTTCCCTCCATTGCTCTGGCGGCGGATCTGTGGTTCCATCAATTAGATCCCCTTCAGTGACCAACATGAATATTGGTGCTTTGATAATAAATGTAAGTTATATGAACAAAAATGTAGAAAAAAGAGAGAAACAGGAAAAAGCGCATGATATGACTTACATCATCTAATAGAAAGGTGTGTGCATCATTCCACGTCTGCAACGATGTCAAACATCAGAGCAATTGTCGTCTATCTTGGAGTCCATCCTGCCAAGCAAAGCTAATGTTATAGGTGCTGCTTATCTCGTGTAAGTCTGCCTCAATCCTTTAGACAAACCAAATCTACAAATGGTCTAAATTTCTTCATCAAACTCTGGCAGAGATGATGGAGGATTTTTTTTTAAAGATACTTTTAAAACACGAAGCAATACATTGATGAATATAAAAGGTGAAGTGATGTAAGCGTGTTATTTAGTAATATTAGTATCAATAATATTGTAATCTCGCCTATTTAGGGTTTTGGTTTCCAATTAGGTTTAGGGTTAGGTTTTCTTGCAAGAAAAGTTAGGTCAAATATAAATAAGGCATAGGTTGTTCATCGTATGACGGTTGATTGATGAAAGATAATTTATTATATTTATTTGTTTATCGTAGATTTATTTCTTACAATTCCTATTTATTTTATTTGCAATATTAATTCAATCAATTAGTATCAGAGCTAAAAGGGTTCTAATTGTTTAGATGACAATTTGTTTGTAAAGAAAGCTTGGAAATTGACAAAAGAAGAGAGACTCCAGAGCAGTGTTCTAAATAACGCTAGGCGGTGGGCGGGCAGCAAGCAGGAGACTAGCGCCCAGAGGACTAGGCGGAGTCTAGGTGGGACTTAAGCGGTTATTTATTTAATTATTATAATTGATAATTTATAAAAGTTATGTGCTAATAGCATATAAATTGCTTCCAATTCAATGCCAAAATACATATGCAAAATGTATAAGAAAAACAGTCTTAAATTTTTATTTTTTTCGACATCGAAATATGAAAAATAATAATCTAAAACCCGCCTGCCTAGCGCCTAGGCGGCCACCTGGACCTTTTTTTAGAACACTGCTTCAAAGAGACGAAGACTGAAGAACCAGATTGAGGACAATAAAATAAGAGATGAAAGTAAAAAATTGATGATTGTAGGTATCAAAGAGGCCATGGGACTGACCCAAACAATACCACCACCACCAAGAGCAGCCCCACAGGGACCCTCCCCAGCACTGTCGACGGCGGCACTGCAGGCCAAAAGATCCTTATCGCTCTCGATGGACCTACTTCTCTCCAGCCATCAATCGTCGACGCCTTCACCTCCTCCATCAATCGACAACCTCAAGTTGATCGAATACAACCCTGTGTTCGTTTCTCCTCCCTCCTTCGACCCAATCGACACCCCCACCTCGCCACACCTTCCAATCCACTCCACAGATCAATAAACCTCCAGTCGTCTTCCATAGTTTGAATGACCCCCTTTGGCATCTCCTCCGCCACCCCCTGTCTCCTTCGATCAACCCTTCCCTCCTCCATCCATGTTCGATTGCCTCCCATAGACCCTTTCCACCTCTCGTCCTCCATCAAAACCCCTATCCACCCTGAATCAGTTGATCGCAATCAACACCTTCCCCCTACTCGCAACCGTCAAACACTCCCCATGTTTCAATTCGTGAAGCAAAAAAATATGAGAAATTTTTTAAACCAGTCCTTGCTTCAATTTTATTGTAGTCCCTGCCCATATTTTTTTACTTAAGTCCATGGTCCTCTCTGGACATTTACACCCCACCAACCCTTTTGTACCACAACACAATGTTAGTGAATCGTATTTTAAATTGTAACGTGTAAGATTTAGATTTAATCGTAAATTGTCATAAATAAGATTTAATAATAATACTATATATTATATGTTATATATTATACATATTTTTGTCTTCATTTGGATTTTATCCTTTGTTTTTACTTACATTCTCTTTACAAGTTTCTGAATTACCTCGAAGTGTATTCAGTTTGATCAAGTACAAAAGTGGGCAATAGATGGCATGAGTACCAGAATGCATTGAAGCCAGTTAATCGGTTGAATTGAAAGGTGCACGAAACCTGGCCAGATTCTTTCGAAACCGATGTTTGGCAAGTGTGAATGAGATGGTCATTATTAGAACTACCATCGTGATTCCAGTCAGTCCCACCACTCCAATCAGAATGTCCTACTACTATTGAATCATAAGAAGATAAATTGTTATAATTCAAATGAATTAATGTAATTCAAGTTCAACTTTGCTTGTGTGACGGAGAATTACTAAAGAACTAATTAGTTCCCATGGATTGGTATTTGTTATTATAATTAATATGATTTTATTTGTCAATTACTTAAAAAACTCCAATAGTTAGTGAGATTTAATCTTAGCTTCATGTTTTGATAGATTTATTTTGGATATCACAAATCTCTAGAGTTTAAAAACTTTTGCATTCCTCAAGAACTGCAAAGATCAAGATCTGTGAAAACTGTAACATCAAAATATGTGCCCTCACCACCTAGCTTAAATTTTAATAGTTGATACCCCACAACCACATAATTTATTATTGAGCTTAGACATATGAATACCACATCATTAAAAGGGGAATAAAATAAGTTGATGGATATAAATGTTCCCTTTACAGGTTGATCATAGCTATCAAACAAGGTCATGGAGAGGCATGAGTTGCTGACTGAACAGTGGGATGGAGTGCTCTTTGGAGAATCACATCAGAGCAATGTGATTATCATTATAATAGTATGTGGGCTCAGTAATGGATAATCCATGGCACAATGAGGCCCTAGAAGTTGTGGTTGAGATTTGATCTCCCAAGTGGTGTTATGAATCTTAATTTGCATAATGAGTATGTGTGATATACACCATGCAAAGGGGAGCTTATAATTTAGGTTCTTCCCTATGGAGCCTAAACCATCTTTTTTTCAACACCTAAACTAGTGACCTTCTTCTACATCTTAACTAGCAAAATCTAGGGTGGACTGATCGTGTGGTGTGTAAATAGCTCGAGAAAGAGCCAACTCTGCCCGAGTTAATTGATCTTCAGCTGGATTCAGTCGTCTTCTTCGACTCCAATTCGATCGTGTGGGGTGGAAACAACAATAAGGTATGTCTCTATATTTCTTCCTCCTCCACTCTCATGTTCTTTTTTTTATGTTTTCTTTTCTTTCCCAAACTCGCACGATCCCTTTTGCAATCACGATTTAGCAATTTAAATTGTGGATCGTCCACGATTCACACCTATTTGTGTGGTACCCTGTTTGTTGGTGATTTAGATCAGTGTAGACCGAGTCGAGTCAAATCGCCGATTTGCCTTGCAATTTTTTACGATTCATACAACATTGCCACCATACATATTTAATCTTGCCATTATTTGCAGCCATAGACTCGACTATGAACCACCGCAAATTATTGGTCTAGTACTTTTTATGATCAAGTTGTTCACCACCACCAGATCGAACACATGGACAAATTTTCGAATCCAGTCTGGGACAATTTTGAGGCTCAATTCCAGAAATGTGCGCACCCACATTGGAATTTTGCAATGACTATCCTTTGAGCCGCATACTCTTCTTGGACTTTGTATTTGGTGGCAAAGTTTTGAATTACTTGTTTGTGATGAAAGCAACTACAAAGGAAAAGTTTGAGGTCGACTTCTGCTCGTACACTTTGCCTCTTGTTCTGCCAGGGTTGCTTGTGCTCGTCTGACTTCTTCGACTTCAAGCTCTAGAACAAGCTTCTTCAACCTATGGAGGTTGATGCAAGTGGGTTATTTAGTAATATTGTAATTGGACCTATTTAGTAACAGCTCATAATAGTTAGGGTTTTGGTTTCCAATTAGGTTTAGAGTTGGGATTTCTAGCTAGAAAATTATGTCACTTATAAATAAGGCGTAGGTTGTTCATTGTTATCAGTTGATTGAAGAAATAAAATTTATTTTGTTTATTTGTTTTATCGTATATCTATTTCTTTCAATTTCTGCTTTGTATTTCAATTCTTGTTTTATTTGCAATTTTAGCTGTATCATGAAGAGTACATGAGGAGAATAACTCAACCGAACATAAACTAAAAGTCCAGCATAAAATGATTAAAAGACCCTTCAGTGATTATCCCTAAGGTTGAGCCCTGATCTCCATGTATCCACTCGGATTGAATTGTATGTTGAACTATCAACTCTTTACTTTGAATATTCTTCTGTTTTTTCTTTCCCCAAAGCCCAGGTGACAATGTGAATTCTATGGCCAAATCCAGTTCCCTAACAGAGTGAGGCTGCCATTCTTCCATTGTGCTAACCACATTTGTAAGTTCACTGGAATGACCAGACTAATTCAGAATTCCACCATGAACAGCTCCCATATGCGCTAGGCAAAAACACTGCTCAACCAGATGGTCCAGTGATACATCACAAGACCCACATGGAACAAGTCTATCTGGTATGGCTAAGCCCCTACATTTAAGTGTGTCCCCATAAAAAGAAGCTGAAATGAGGGGGAAGTGCTTCAGCCAGCTTTTCAAGTGGTTCTTGCTACAAATTCATGTAACAAGACAATACTCTATTTATAGTTTAGAGTCTTTAGGCATAACAAAATAGGTGTATCAGCACAAATTATGTCGGATACGCGTGTTGACACGCATGAATACTCCCAGCGAATACTTCATGCTTAGGTCATCAATTTTTTTCACATATCTATGAAGATTTTCAAATGCTTTTACAAATGTTACAAGCATATTATGGCAAATTAGTAATACATGTATAGCAATATTGACCCAAAGTGAACGAATATGACAAATAATACAAAAATACAAAACTTGTTGCTAAAAATGTAAATAATATTGAAATGTACAGGTGTGTCTGTACTGGGTTTTTTTTTTGACGGATGTGTCGACACCTCATATCCACGTCAGACGCCAATAACCATGTCCGTAGCGTTACATGGCTACAATGGTGTTTCCATGTTTGATATTGTTAGTCGCAGTAAGGATATCAAAAGAATCGCACTGAAATAAATTATTTTGGCAAGCTCCTCGATATCCCCTTCTATGATTTTGACATTCTCCAAGAAATAAATTATTTTGGCAAGCTCCTCGATATCCCCTTCAATTTGATTTCTTTAAAAGTTAACAACTCCCATTTGGAAACGTGTCCTTATGTGATGAGATCAGGAATCCAAATTGCCTGATATAGAAACTCCCATTTGCTCCTTAATCTGAGTTTCAACCTTCAAATCCTCTAGCAAAATCTCCCATTTGAGAGTTATTCCTTATCTGACTACCCCTTATGATTTCTTTCACATGAGAATAGTCACCAAACCAAGCATAGTTTACAATAAAGAATCCAATCCAAAACATAGTCTTTAAATCCAAAGACATTTTCAAAAAAATAATTAAAACAAAAAAACAATTTACAGTAAACAGGATAATCAACACACTAACCATTGTATAGGAGTAGAGACATGCATGATATGAGTCTCAACAAAAGGATGATAATAAGAAGAAAAAGTAATAATAATAGTAAAATATGGTGTAATATTGCTTTTAGTAACTTACTGCAAATTGTCTGCTACACCTCTACTAATCACTCTGCATTGAACCCGGCATAGCTGTAAAAGTGAAGAACAAGAGTTGCAAAGTGATCGCTGAGAACATAAATGGGGTAGTGAATACAAAACCAAAATATACTCATAATATCACTGACCAGTGTATTAAACCTCAGATGATGAAATAAATACAAATATGTCTTTGAAACTTCACTCTTGTTCTGTAAGTTTAGTCAAACTTTAGTAAGAAGGGGGTTATCATACATTGAGCATATACTAACTTCCATAAAATAAAAATAAAAAAAGAGTGCTAGAAGTGTTGGAAAGGGGCAATAAGTCTTACTGAAAAGTACCTTAACTTGAGTTGATGCATCCATAGGACTCCCTAACCTAAGAGCACCATTGACGTTGTGAACTATTTCTTCAACAAAACCAGATGCGTAGAACAAATACTAAACTGACTGAAGTAGCACTTCGCTTTTAACTCCTCCCGCACGAGCAACGTGGTAAAGCAATAAGGCACATGCAGCCTTGCTAGGCTTTAAGCCCAAATCCTGCATCTCAATACATAGTTGAACAGCTGACTGAAAGTGACAACATTTCAACAAGAAAATAACGACCATGCTGAATAAATTGTTGTCTAACATGATCCCCACATCATCCATGTCCTTTAGCAACCAATCGATCATTTTAACTTGTCTTGCCTTACAGAAACCTAGTAGCAACTCTTTACACGTTTGTCTATTAGGAACTAAGCCAACCTTCTTCATCTGGCAGTACTTGTTATGGGCATCTTCAACTCTACCCAACTTTAGAAGCCCATGGATGGCAACTGTATATGATACAACATCAAGTGGATAATTTTCAATGACAGCCTTCTCGAACAATCTTACGGCCCTTTGGCACTTACCTGCTTTTATTAATTCCGATATGATTACAGTATGAATATGAGCATCCAAACAATACTTCTTCGTAATGATCCCATAATACTCATTAATTGCTTCATCAAACTTTCCTACTCTGCATATCCAAGTCAAATATGCAATGTAAGTGTAACCATCTGGAGTATGACCTCTATTTACTAGGTCAACATACAAATCTACAACAAGTGAAGGACGACCCGCTTTACATAGATACATTAAAAGACAATTGTAGAGTACAAGGTCTTTTGATTCAACTAATCCATGAACCCATTGGTCATATAGTTCATATCTGCGGGACAGACATATAGTAGATATTACAGTAGAAACAGTAAATGAATCAGGTTTTATGTTACTTTCAAGCAAAGCCCGGAACACAATGAACGCATCATCATACCTACCAAACCCTGAAAAAAGGTCTATCAGAACATTATAGAGGATCAAGTCGGGAGTACAACCTTTTGATTCCATACTATCCAATACACTGATTGCCCTATCCAACATTTTAGCTTCCTTAAATCCTTTAATCAAAGACGTATATGTGACTGTATTAGGACAACACCCACTCTCAACCATCTTTTCTAATAACTGACTAGCTACTTCAAGTTTACCTACCCTGCAAAACCCATCGATTAATATACTCCACATATTCACTGAAAGAGGGATCCCTAAAATAACCATGAAACCAAGAACTTGCAAGGACTTCACCATACTTCCGGCCTTGCAAAAACAATTCAAAATCGCCAAAAAAGTCTCGGGATTAGGACTAAACCCTTTCCTCCACATTAAATTTAGAACATCACAAACACCTGAGAAATCATTCAGCTTGCAAAGATTACTTACCGCAATGTTAAATGTCAAAAAATTCGGACATGGGGTCTCTCTCAAAATCTTGAGGGCAGTATCTACATGCCCACCCTTGAAAGATATATCGATCATAACGTTCCTAGCAAATGTATTTGGAGTATAACCAAAATTACTCATTTCCTCAAAAGTATCTAATGCAAATTCATACATACCTCCGCGCCAATAAATTCTTAACAAAATTAAGAAAGTTTGTGGCTTTGTTGAACACCCAAATCTCTCCAATCCTCTAACAAGGCCCTTAACTGTTTTGAACTTTTCGGTGAGTCGACCAACTACCGGAACCATTTTATCAAACGATTGGGGTGTATGGAAGTAATGGCGTTGGCGAGCACACCACAAGAAGAACTTCAATGAGATTATATCCGAAGAGCAATTCGATAAAGTCGAATCGACAACCTGGGGAGTGAGGACACCCAGTAGTTTTGTATGGAACTCTATAATGGAGGCTTTGGGGGTTTGGTTTAACACTCTATGGAGCAATCTCCGTGTCAGTAGCATTCTAGGATTTTTACCCAGAAGAAGTAAAGATCAAACTGTGGGTGAAGTGACATAAAAAGCGAAAAATGAGAGATTTTTATGGTTAAGTAAGGAGAAATCATGAATGTTGAAGCATTGAAAGAGTGGGGAGATTGGAGACGACTGTGAACAAAGAGGAGGCAGGCCTCCGTTGGATTGTCAAAGAGAGCACAAATTAAAGGGTTCACTATTTGAATGATTTGCCATTTGACCCGAACCCGTAAACGCGACCCAAAACCAGCCCATTATTGACAACGTCGAGTCAAGGGTTTTTAGCTATCGTCCTTTTGGTTGGGGGTGGGCATCTCATCCCGCGATTCCATTCCCGTTTCGATCTCGTCTCGTCTAGCCCCGATTTTTTCGAGTCTTAATGGGATTAAATAATTTCATCTCGATCCCGTCCCGAACTAATTTTTCAATATTTATTATTAATATTATTTATTTATTTATTTATTTTATGATTGTAATATTTGGATGCCCATACAAATTCCCTGATGCATATAACATTTTAGCATCTAAAATTCTCAATGTCAGTTAGGTTATCAACTCATATTTGAAGACCAATTTGTTTAATTGTATTTAACTAGGGTACATTCGATTTCATTGAAAACTTTGGATACTCAACCTATAATACAATTTAATGGGTTCCTAGTATCATCTCATTTGCAAGGATAGATATGCATGAAAATAAAACTCTGTGAGAGATTCCAATGACAGCTTCATGTGCTTATTATGGCATAAGTTACATTATGTTTTGTTGATTGCATTTTGGTTTATTATTTCATTTTCAGCATGGTTATGTGTAAACATGCAATTTGCTGAAGATCTATTTTAGTTATTGAAATTGCATGGTCAATTTGAAACACGCTGATCCCGTCCTATCCCGTTCCGAACTCGTTTGGGATAGGACGATGTCGGGATGGGGTTTATCTCATCCTGTCCCGACCCAATCCCGTATGAACGGGATGGGATAGGGATGGGTCTATCTCGTCCCATCCCGTCTCGTGCCCACCCCTACTTTTGGCATTTTGAGGTTAACCCATTTAAGTAGGAAACCCGAAAACATGCAAATATAAGTCAATTTCCTGTCATCCCAAGTCATCGCCGGCTCAGTGAGGTCTACGAAATGGATTCTAGGAGATTTACTGAAATTTCATGCATGACAACTCCAATGAGGCATGCAACTCTAATAAGCTTGGCAAGAGGTTAAAGATTTTACATTGTTGATGCTTCCATGTTCAATCCATGTGCATCACGACCTAAATTCAGTAGCAGATTCACTAAACTTCATAATACAACTTGAAATCATCAACGTAGTCTGTAACCCAATAAACAAACTTTACACGGAGTTCAAAAGGTTCACTTTTGTTTAGATAAGTTCTCTAAGATTAAAATATTATGAGTCAAGGCTCGCTTCTTGTGCTTCATGGTGTTGCTCAAATGATAATTATGAAAAACCAGATTGTGGATTTCCCCTAAAATCCTAATTAGCATTTGTAGGAAATGATTAACTCAATCATGATTTGTAGAAGAAACATCATTCATCTTTCCTAGCTAATTAAAAGACTCTTCTAACAATATACATTTAGTACATTATCATGAATTCATAACTACTTGATATTCAAATGAAGCCTCAAAGTTCTATAGCCTCCATCCACTACTATGTTTTAGGGAAAAAAAATTGCTCCTTGTGTCGTGTCCAATAAGATCATAATATAAAGTTTTTTTTAATGAATTATTCAAATTTTTTATACTATTAACCGGAAAAAAAAATACACGAGATTGAACTTTTAGATTAGATTTTTTTTTTTTTTAACTTCGCAATTTAAAGCAAACAATGGAAAAATAAAAATTTCATGAGAATTTTGTCTTTGCCCTTAAACCAAACAAAACCTTGATTTGTTGAAACCATGTGTTTATTTTATTTCTTAATTAGAATAGATGTGCTTAATAGGTTATGAATTGAAAACATTGTAGTAAGTACTAACGGGGTTATACACTTAAGGGAGGCCAGCCACAAATGAAAGATATTAGATACAATCATATTTAACTTGTTGGATCATTATCTCCCTATTTTTATTTTATTTTTCTCTATCTAAATTAAGGAGAAAAGAAAGAGCGTGAGAGATGGGAGAGAGAAAAATGTAAAAAGTTGGAAATTGTTATAGAAAGAAATCATATGTATTTTTTTTTCCTTTATTTTATTTATTTATTCTTCTATGTTTTTCTTGGAGCATAGGAGAAAAAATGAATGACCAACGAAGGAATAATTTAAGGAAAAAACAATAAAAGATGGCGGAGTGAGACAAAAAGATTTTCAGAGAATACATATATATATATATATATATATATATATATATATATTTTAAATTTTAGATATAAAGTGAGTTATGCACAACCCTTAAGATCTCACCAAATCTACGAACAAATTGCAGGCATATTAATTGTCAATTGACTATAGTGGTAATAAGGCGTTGTCCTGTAGTCGATTTTTAGTTTTTGGACTGCAACAATTGGTGGCAGCAGCATAACGATGGATTTATGCAAACTGTTATGGTTTTCATCAAAAATTCACTACAACAATTAAGACATTTTTCAAGAAAAAGAAATCATATTTTTGTTGAAAAATAACATTTAATAAGGAAAAAAATTGTTACTAGGTTCGTAGCAACATCCACTTAGCTAAAGGTTTTACTAAAGAATTTATTTTTGTTGGTAAAACGGATGATAAGTCAAGGAAACATGGAGTTAGTAATATTGACAACTACCAAGGAAATTTGTTGGTAAAAATCAAATACTTTCACCAACAAACTGTTTTGCTGCAAAAAAAAAAACTTTTATTTACCTATGTTTTTTTCTAAAAATAAACTTAGAATCATTAAGGAGAATTGTTGTGGAAAAATGTAATTATCTTATCATAGAACTTTTTGTTGGTATAATGCATGTATATCAACGAAAGTTGTAATAGGTGCTGTTAACAATTACTAAGGAAATTATTTCCAATAAAAACCATCTATACAATCTACCTCCAAACTCTAAGGGTACCACACACCAATAAGGCCCTACTATAGAAATCTGTATTAGACGGTGTAATTATTTATTTATTTTTAGGCTCAACAGGGTTCAAAACTCCCGACCTTTAGTAAAATCTATTGCAATCTTTACCAATTGAGCTATTTGAATAATTGTGTTATGTGAAACAACTTTATAGCTTATTAAATCAAATTACTTTTCTTTTGGAATAAAAAAATTCACTGCTACGTATATAATAAGGACCAATAAATAATATTTCGCCACTATAAATTAGGACTAAATATTTTAACAACTATAATTTTTATGTGAAATTTTACCACTTTTAGTAATGAAAAGAAATCCACAATAACACCATTATAATTAGCAACGAAATACTAATAACATTTCATTTCTAGATATGTTATTCAAATTGATTATATCCTCAATAAATAAAATAAAATAATTGTAAATAAGAAAACGAGCCTTAAAAAGAAGAAGAAAAATTAATGGAAAATTTTATCAATCTTTAGCAATGAAAAATTATTACCTATAATGTTATAATAAGCAATAAATAATATTTTATTGTTAAAGAAATGTTATTCGATTATTCAGATGACATAATATCATTGCTACTAATAAAAAAATTTAACGAAATTATATTTTGCCACTGTAAAGAAGTTTGGAGCTTTAAATATAAATAAATTTCATGAAAAAAAATCATTATAATTAACTAAAAAATCGTTCTCATTCTTCTCTTTTCTTTTTTTTCCCCAAAAGACCATTCTTCTACTAAACCTGAATAAAAAAGGTTTTGTAAAAAATATTATAATTTTTCTATCTGAAAGCATGGGTATTGGCCTATAGTTGATTATAATCACTCAACCTTATTTCAAAAATCCAATTGAGTGTTTTCACAAGAGATTTTTTGCCTCGCATATGAGTCTGAAGCATAGCTAATTACTAGTCTATTTTCTTTTATCTTTATGAATAATTTAATTTAGTACAATTAGTAGTTGAACTTAATGCCCCCAACCAAACAACATTACTACAATCAAGGCTTTTGTCAACAAAATTCTCTTCTTGTGAAAAAAAGTACACTTTTAGTTTGAAAACTGTACCAAATTTTTTTTCCCTGGATTCCTAGAATTATCCTTGTACAATATTTTTGCAATGAAATAAAAATAATTGCCAATAAATAAATTTGTTATCATATAGTTCAAGAATTTCCAAAGAAACAATATTGAACTAGGGAGCTTTATTGAGAAATACAATTTCATGTAAATGATTATTTGTTTTTAACAAGGAAAAAAGTTGTTACCAATAAAGTTCTAATTGCCAACAAAATTTTATTTCCTTGCTATAGAGATATTATTAAAATAGATATTGTAAAAAAAAAAAATTGTTGCTAATAATATACCAATTTCCAACAAAACAATGATTTGCAGAATAGTTAGTCAGCTTTAATAAGAAATAGATTTTCATGAAAGTTGATGATACATGAAATCGTCACCCAATCATGGCCATACACATGGCTCAAGTCACCATAAATGTTAAAGAATTGTTACGAAGGCTTAAGTCATCATAAATATTGATGGAGCATTACGAAGGAGATGGAGTGAATCACTCTCATCTCAATGAAGGAGGAAACCGTTATCATAAACGTCTCCCTTCATTGCGCCAACTGAGCTTAAGTCACGCACATGATGCGGATTTAACTAACCTAAATTAACAGGTTAATTTAACCTACTTGTAATAACCGCAAGTGCACGGTGCCTAACTGGTAGACAACGGCAAGTACGGGTCGATCCCACGAGGAAGGTGGATGCAATTGAAATTTTAGAATTTAATTAAACTAATTTATAGGAAAGGGGGTTACAGCATTTTTAAATCTAAACTAAAAATCAAATTAAAAACAAAATAAAAAGTTTTAAATAATATGAGAAAGGAAACCAAGGCATTGAATCCACCACAGGTTCTTTGAGATTTGTGTAATCAAAGATATTGTTTTCAAGATTTAACATGACTAACCTAAAGATTAATCTAAGTTCACAATTGATTTAAGCATAGGTATAAACCCCTAGAATTGCGTGTCTTCTTACAGCATCACAGGTTTATTTTAACTAATCCTAATCCCTAGCATTGTGTGTCTTCTTACGGCACACACAATCACAGATTTAGATTAATTGATTAAATCAGACTTTTGAATTTCAACAAAGGGTACTTCTAACTACCGACTAGTCTAGATAATTAATCAGGATATAATCGGTGAAAGCAATTTATTAAAAATCATAAATCAAATGTGTTTAACGTTCAAGCATAAAGAAAATAATAAATTTAAATACACAAACTCTAGGAAATCCCGTGGTTTCATCGTAGCCTTGGCGAATGGTTTAGCTGGTCATGGTGGCGGTGGGCACAACGTCAATGGAGGTGGAAATCATCTCTGCACGGACGCGAATCCCGAGAAAACTGGCCAAAAGCACTCTGTGGTGGTACAGAGCAAAACCGGGGGTGTGAATAGCCGAATAACCGAAATAACCCTTCCCGCCTCTGCTACAGTGGCGCTACAGTAGCCGCTCGTCTTCTCCAGCGCGACAGCAGATGTTCGCGGCCTCGTTCTTGCTCCTCGCGAGTCCCCTCGACCTCCAAATGCTTCCAAAACCTGAAAAAGATGAGAAAACGTGAGGAAACACCAAGAAAACAGTAAAAACAAATAGAGATAAGCGAGCGATGCTCCCCTGTTTTCGCTTCCTGTTTCAGCGATGGTTGTGCGCGTGGACGAGGTGTTCTGTGGTGGTTGGACGGTGGTGGAGAGACGTTAAGGACGCCTGGACGAAGAGAGGACAGAGAGGAAAGGAGGACGGTCTGCGGCGAGGCGGAACAGAGTCGCGGTGCGACTCTGTTTCGCGGCGTGGTTGGGGTGGCTCTGTCGCGGCGGTCGAGTCTGTTCTGTCCGCCTTGTGATGTTGGCCGTGAAGGATGGGGATGGCGGTTGTGCTGTCTGGCGGTGGAGGTGGTGCTAGGGTGATGGTGGTGGCGAGGTGGTGATTGCTGAGTGAGTGGAGTGAGTGAGAGATGGATGAGTGGTGAGGGTGACCTTGTGAGAATCACCTTTGAGAGAGGAGATCCTTTGAGGAAATCTCCATTGAGGAAGAGGTTTTGATTTCTAATTCTCCTCTTTTCCCTTCTCTTCCTCCTCTCCCCATTCTTACCCTATCCTCTTCTATTTATAAAGAATAATCAAGATGAATATGGATGGAATTAGGGAATGATTCAACAATGAGGGTAGGAGAAGGATTAGGTTTGGGTTTGGTTTTAGGGTATGAATTGGTTTTAGGGTATGAATTAGGTTTCGGGTTTAGGGTATGAATTAGGTTTAGGTTTAGGTTTTGTGATTGCTTTATACCACCATTGGAATCGACTAATTGTCGTTCCTTAACTTGCCGCTTTAAATCTGATTTCATCGTTTACGCTCAAATTCCTACAAAGATATGAAAACGAAATAATTACTATAAAATATAATAATCGAAACACTAACATGTATAAATTAAGGGGTATATTATGTAATAATTATGTGACTATCAAATACCCCAAACCTATATTTTGCTAGTCCTCGAGCAAAACAATAAAAGAAAATCCTAACTCACTTTCCGCAGGAATCATCGGTTGCACTTACCTTAAACGTGCAACAAGGCTTTAAACCCCTAGATTACCTCTAGTGGACGAGTTATAGTCTCGTGAGGGTTTCCAGAATGTTACCCCAAACATTACTGACTCAATCAAAACTTGGTCGAACAGTGCTCATTTTAAAACTTCAAGAAATGCAAGAAACCAACAGTGTCATTTTAATGTATCAACAAATCTCCAAATATTTAATATTCTCTAAAGGTTAGAAAAATTCATAATCATCCTCAACTCAATGTGTGTGTGTGGATAGCACTGTCAACATAACTTTTCATTTCAGAGTAAACAATGACTAAATCTCCTGTAGAAAGTTTGTTTTGACTTCAAACCTCTCATGTCACTCACAATAAAGCACTCAGAGATTTGGTATTTCACTCAGTTTATATGTGAGGAAAAGAGTAAATAATGGAAAACAATCATCTCACATATATAATATGAAGAACGGACTTTTCAAGAATGGAATGAACATGATCTCATGGACAGGAATATCAATTACTTTGGAAATGTTGAATCAAACACCATAGGTCTTAGTTATTAAATCTCCACATCTACATAACCAACCTTTACCTAAGATCAACTAGGATCTTGTTGGGTTGTAATGGGGCTTGGGTTAATAGTTAATAAGGAATGTCAAAGGGTTCTAAAAATTTCTAGGAATGATACACCCATTATAACGTACAATTAAGGCTGTCAAGAATAAATCAGTTGTTGCGCACCATCAATTTTTTTCTTCATTCTCACAGTCTTTATCCTCATTCACATTCTTCTTCTGTTTCTTCTTCTTTCTTCTTCTTTTTCTTTCTTTCT